>JAPMOQ010002154.1:0-36118 GCA_026543055.1 Argiope trifasciata | reverse complement strand
ATATATATATATATATTGGCAAATATTTTAGGATTAATTTCCAGCATACGCTTAAAAGTATCGGAATAGCAAATTTCGATTTTAGGCGCGTCCTTTCCAATTGATTTAAGAAAAAATTTGACTCAGAACAACATTTATAATCATTATATTACATACCAAATTTGCTATATTTATGAGTTATTGCATTAACATATTTCAGAAAGTAAAGACGGATATGTGTCGAATGCCTTGTTGAATTTGACTCAAAATTTGACAGATGTTTATGCAATAGATACTGAATCTGTGCACTAAACTTTAACTATCTTGCTCTCTTCGGTTTGTACTTATTCTGTTAATTTATATTCTAAGAGTCAGAAAAACAAACAGATGCCCTCTAAACGGATGTTGCTGAAAATGTGATGGAAATATACAGGTTTGATGTGAAGACCGTTTACCAAATTTCATCTATCTAGCTCAAAGCGGGGTTTTTATTTTTATTTATTTGTCAATTTTCTTTCATCTTTATCGCTGACAGACATTTTTCGAAAATTTGTTTTCAAACTCAAAGAGGTATGAAACGTAGAGATTCATAAATTCTCAATTTCGAATTATTTTGACGCTTATAATAATTTCTCTACATTTTCTGTTGAGAAAGTAAAAATGCCTATTGAAGCATTTAAAAAAAAGCGCCAGAGCGAGACAAATATGGCATTGTATTAAAATTTAACGAAACTTATCAAATGAAGAATTTCATTCCATAAACAGTCTAAAATTTTGTTAAAGTATAAATAAAAGCAAAGGAAGCATTCCCCCTTTCTCTTATTACAATTTTAACAGCTGCAGAACAGTGTGATTCTATGATTCGGAGAATAACGAAATTCGGAACGACCGGAACGGAGAACGATATCATTTTGAATTAAATTATAATAAAAAATCTTTCTTATATATTTTTTTGGTATCCAAAACTAATTTCTCAAAAATTATTTTTAAAAATTACATTCAAGCAAACAAAAGTTTTTCATATTCAGTTTGCAGGGGGAGGGGATGCTTTCTTCGTTTTCGCGAGAAAACTAAGCCCTTTTTAAGGACCTTTTCTCAAAATTAAGCACTTTTAAGGTGCTTAAAATGGTGCTTTTCAAATTTAAGCTCTTTCCATGACGCTATGCACCCTAAGTAAATTGAAAATCAAATATTACTCTTTTTTGCTTCACTGTAGTATGTATAGAGATGAAATTACAATGCAATGTAAAGATTTAGAAACTGAAGATTAATATAAAACTAGGACAAGATTTAGATAAAACTAGAGATATTTTAAGAACTAAAATTTTAAAACGTTCATTTGATATGGAAATAATAATCAACAAAAACAGTTGCTGAATGCTGTATTTAATTACTTATATTTAAAACAAATAACTAGGAACAGAGTACTATTTGATATGCTTGTATGAAACTATAGTATAGTTTACTTTAAATATACATAATTCTCAATCCTTTAAAAAAAATGTTACATGTATGCATTTTAATACTTTACAATGATAATTTATGCATCTTTAACGATTAAATCATTGTATTAAATTTCAAAGTGCATTATATGAGGCCTCATACATCTGTATAAAGCTCTCTATAAAAGGATTTCAAAATATTCATGTTCACAAGAAAAAAAGTATTCTATTTATTGGCATATTTTACCTTCATGGAAAATGAAATTTTTTGTATTGGATACACAAATTATTGAAATCACTAATTCAAACCAAATGGGAGAAAAAAAGAAAAATATGTTGAAAAATTTTGCTTTTGAATAAATATAAAATGACTATTTAAAATTGCATTATATATATAATGCAAAATATTGAATAAAATAAAGACATGTTATTTGAAATATGCCTTTTACTGAAATTTGGAAATATTTTAAAATTTTAATATTAAATAAAGTAAAAGCAGATGGTATTGAAATATTTCAATGTAAATTCACATGTATATGAGTTGCTTGATCTTGATAATTTATACTGAAAGAATTGCTATTAAGAATTACAGAAATTGTCTTGCCATTAAAGTTTGGGAAAGACATTTGCTTGACTAATTCTGCTGCAATTGCTGTATAATAGAAATCAATGTCTGAGTCTATGTAGTTGATTTTAAAAAGTAAAAAAAAAGTCTTGATTTTTTATTTTTAAAATCAAAGTTTTCGCTTTGAATGTGTTCAATATATGAGTATTTTTTCCTCTACATATTTCATTTGAATTCAAAATAAATAAATAATTTTGAAAAAACGGGTAATGCTTATTAAGTCTTGTCATGCAGCAATTAGGTAAAATTAGTATTTAACAAGAATGTCAACAATTAGTTAGACTTAAGGGAATTAAGTGTTATTGAAACAAGGGTCAAAAAAAGGGTAAAGAGATGAAAGTAAAATCGAGGAAATATGGATATTTTCAGCAATAAAGTTCTGATAGTTAAATATGAAGATCATTATCAAAAATGATCACTCAATACTTGTGAAAACATGATATTAATAAAAAGCATTCTTTGCATGTTTCACATGAAAAAAATCACTAAAAAAATAAAATATTTTAAATAGATTCAAAAAATCCTTTATCAAAATTTAATACCTATTGGTACAAATGTACTTTAAATCATAATCATCCCACATGTTACTAAAATTTGTAAGTAATTGTAAATAGATTAACATTATCTACGTGAAAAAAAAAACTATATTTTTATGATTACTATCCTACATATATCAACACTTGCTACGAATTTCTTTTATATTTTTGTGTAAATTCAAACCATTATTTTAAACGTGGTATGACAATAATTTAAAGATTAATCAGAGTAGTTCTGATATATGTTCATTGCTTATATCCGAAATGTAAACAAACACAATCCATTACGTTTGCACGATAGCCAATCACATGTAGCGGGGTACATTCGCGAGCCGGGATTGGTCAATAAGAAAAAGTGAATTTTGGTACACATTCCTGAGGAGCTGGGGTACACCTTTCCTCCCATTTTCCTCGTCCGAAAAAAAGTGCCGGAAAAAAACCAGCATCTAACTTCCCCTCCCCCCCCCCAAAAAAAAAACCTTGAAAAAAATTATAACCTCTATTTACTCAGTGGCTATCATTGATTTTGCCGACTAATATCGTCCAATAGATGCAGTCATGATGACATATGCTTCTGAAATGAATAGCATTTCCATTTACGAAATAAAATAATTAAGATAGTGCTATCCTCATCTCGGTCTATTACACAGTTTTAATGTGACAATTCCGATAAGGAGAGAAATAAGAAAAAATTAGATTGATAAATTTTTTACTTATACAGTTTAGAGAATCTAAACATAATGTCATTATATAAAATGCTATAATAATGGTCTATTCTTTTTTCGATTTTTATACCAAAACTATTTTTCAAAAAGAACTGAAGTTAACGGATTGTCAACACACCTGACAGAAAGTAAAAGAGACAATATCACGTCATGTAAATTATAGTGAGGAAGAGTGTATGTTATTTCTTTTTAAATTTCATGTTATATTTTTATTTATGGTTTTAGATGTACATATTAATTTATCTTGTGAAGTAACACATCATATTTATTTATATATTACAGCTTTCATTTGCAGTCTTGCTTTTAAAAATCATTTCCATCAATGGGGAGAAAAAAATTAATGATCGATAATCTTATCTAATGATCCGTATTGTTTTTTGGAGACACCTTCTCTGTTGAAATTCTATACCTTCTGATTAAGTACAAATGATATATAAACACGTGTGCACTTCAGTCTAATTGAGGTTTACGCTCTTTGTGCTTGGATTCTTGGTGTTAGTTCTTATTTAAATCACATAGATGAATATAATATTTTTAACAAAGTTTTAGTTATGAAACATTTAGAAACATTTTCCTTGTGCATAATATTCTAAGATTGACTAACTTTTTCTTTTTTTTTTTCAGTTTTATATCCCATGTCTTCCACTGCTGTCTGTACATTTAATCTTTCAATCTGAGGAATACAAAATTAATAGCACTGAAATTGAGGATGGCAGGGGGAGGTATGGATGTTGGGGAAGGCTATTCTTCCATGGTATGTTATATTTTTAGTGAATTATTTATTGCTTTATTTTTGAAAAAATTAGGCATATCTTTTATTTGAAACTTTGTGCTTCAGAAGCAGTTAGGAAATTTAATGTTCATGGGGGGGGGGGAATGAAAATTCTATAAAATCTACATATTAAAAATTTCTTTTTAAAACCTTTAGGGAACAATTATGATGAAGTATTAAATTAATATATATGGATTATTAACAAAAAGGATTGATCAAGATGTATATCTGTGTCTTTTGAAGTATTCTCTGTATAATTTAATGCAGATCTTTTAGGAGGTACAAGTTTGAATATGATGATTCAAATGATTTTTTATAAGTTTTGATGTAATGATTCAGATGAATTTTCATAAGATATAAGTTTTACTATGCTGCTTTTATGATATTGTATTTCTAGTTCATTTTATTAACAAAACAAAACCTATTTGTGACCATATTATTGATTTTTATCAATCTGTACACTGTACTTAAGTTCCTGTGACTGATTATTAATTTTTATTTTTGGAAATAAGACATTCAAATCAAAAGTATTTTATTTGTCACAGTATAAATATATTTCAGTTTGAAAATTTTCGCAAAGTCCTTTAGAATGTATACTTTGATTATTTGTTTAAGTGCTGATGTAGCTGTTAAAATGCTTTTAAAAAAATTGAATTAATTAGGCTTCAGTTTTCTTTCCATTCCGTTTTTTAAAAAAAATAGTAAGTAATAAATAAATGGAAAAAATTAGCTTAAAAAATGATATTAATTACATTCCTAAATAGCAATGTGGCAAATATTTTTCTAGATAGAAATCCATTAAGAGAATATTAAAATTAATTTGGAGGGGGAAAATAAAACTGACAGTATTTTCAGAAAGAAAAGTTTTCACCTGTTTTTGACTTTATTTGGTGTTGAACTGTCAAATATGGTGAAAAAAACATTCTGTCTGTTCTGCTTTTTGAAATTCAATGTAAATAAATTATAGAATGTTTAAAGATGTTAATGTTCAAATTTATTTATAAAGCTATCTAAGGATTTATATTTTAATTATAGAAAGTACAGAACATTTGTCTCCCTTTTGTCTCAAAATTCTTGTAAATAAAAGTTTTTAAGCATTTAATTTGATACATCAGTAGCCAAATTATGTGTTAAATGCACCTATCAATATCAAGATGAAAAATAAGAAATCTTTCATTAATTTCAGAAAAGTTATTACTGTACTAAAAGAAAAAAAAGCATCAATATTCAAACTATTAAAAAAAGCTGCTAAAAAAGTAAAAAGTAAACTAGAAAAAAGCATATATTTTTTGTCCATCACTTATCATTCATGACTAACAGACATTATATTTATAAATACCATAATAATTTGTTATGTTCATGTGTTAACAAAAATGGAATGCAGACAAACTTGCTATTAAACAAAATCTTACAACATTATAAATAAAATTACCAAATTAGCATCAATTTATTTTCATTCAAATTCTAGTATCTTTTTAAACAGCAAATTCAAAAATTCCATAGCATATCACTGCTGCCAATCTGAACTAATAACTGTTAACAAATTAATATTTAAAATTGTTAAATTATTTGTGAATTGCATTTAAATGAAAAAATTATTATTTATATATCAACAAATGAAATAAGCATAATAAAATAGGAATTTATACACAATAAAATGTTAATACTATATAAATATTTCACAATTCATAGAATAAGTATTGATTTCATTTAAAATTTGTTTGTTTGGTGAATAGGCTAATAATATTTTTTCAATCAAGCCATATGTTAGTTCTCTCATCCAAACAATCTTATTCAGTTGTCAACTCAATTTTCCATTTATATTTATCTGTTTTTAAAAAAGTAAATATAAATCTTATATTAGATATTTTGATTATAAGTAATGACAAATAATAAAAGAAACATGCATTGCATATACTAAACTTTTATGAAGAAGAGCAATAACAATTTTTCTCGGTTCAATAATTTAGCCAGTTGACGAAATGCAATAATAATACATCTCTTGTACTTAAGAATCATTAGCAATATTGTTAGATATTAAATTAGAAAAATTAACTGGTTACTTAAATTTTTAAATATAAATTTTTTTTAAAAAATTTGAAAATAATTATTTATATATAGCGCAATGTTCATAATTGTGATAAAAACTAAAATAATACAATTTATGTAATATTACCAAAGAAACAGAGATAAATTACGGCTTTAATACTGTAAAGCAAACTAACACTTTAAATTGAACTTTTATAAATCTATAAAGAAACATTAGAAGTAATCTGGTTGAGTGCATATGAAATTTCTCTTGATCTAAACATGATTTTCTTACTATAAACTATGACTAATTGTTTCTTTTAATTCAGACGTCTTACATTTATAAAATTTTAATTTGTGGAATAATTTAAATTTTATAATTTCAAATGACAGATCATTTTACTTCAGCTAAATGAAAAACACCTAAACTTAAGAATTTATTTAATTGATTAATAAATTTTGCTGTATGCAATCATGCACACAACATGAACTCTTGACTATTCAAAAAGCATACAATATCATGTTTTATGTGAAAAAAACTACACAATGAATATGTATCAAATTTTCAAAAATTTTGTAGCTATAATTCTAAAACACTTTGTTATTTGAGAGTCACCATAGCAATATTAGAATTCAGCAAAATGCAATGTTTATTAATTTTAATATCACAATATTGTTTGAGAAATCATATCATTCCTTTTTCAAATGAAAGCTGCATTTGGTGGCTAGGAATTTACCGATATAGATGTTTACTAAAATCATTTTTAAAAAATTCATGGCCTCAATGGCTTTTTTTTTAACTTTCAATTTTAAATAGGCATGAAATTTATTTTATCTAAGAAGCTTCATGCAATTTTGCTATTTCTATTAAATAAAGAATCAGATATTATTTCTAATTTTCAGATACTTCACAACATTTAAATTTTAATTTAAAACAGAATTTTAACAATTTTTAAAATATACATTATTTACTTATGCAACAGACATTCAAAAATTTCATTAAAATTATGTTTAAAACAAAAACTTGATTAAATTAGTCATATTTTCAAATTTTCACTAACAACAACTGAAGAAAATTCCAGGATGAAAAATTTGTAACAACAAAGAAAAGAGTTTGAGTTTCATTCAGTCCTAAAACAATGGAATATATTGTACTAAAATCTGCTTAAAACGTTTCTTAAAACTAAAAAAATAAGCAGAATGCACAATAAAACAAAAATTAGCATTAGTTTTAAAAGATCATTTTTAGAACAGAAACTTAACATGAATAAGTTAGTCATATCTTCAAATTTTCTTTAACATCAATGGAAGAAAATTCCAGGACACATGAAATACTTATAAAATAAAGAGAGAAAATTTTCAACATCACAATGTATGGTATATTAGACATTTTATATAAATAGATTATATTTTTATAAATATTTATAAAAATAAACTTTTATTTGAAAAATGTGTTGAATATTTCCAAAATGATTACCATTTGTTAAATTACTGAGGGGATTTATTAATATTAAGATAATAGTATCTGTACTTAAGGGGAAGAAAATGAAATAAATGTAAAAAATGAAACTTTGTGGTATTCTATTTCACCTAATGCAAATGAAAATATTTTCTTGTATATTAATGTATAAGATCACGGTAGCCTGGTTGGTAGAGCATCAGTCTTATAACCGAAAGGTCACGGGTTCTGTCCTCGTCTCGGCCAAAGACTGCCGTGTTGGCTAATGGCAGTTGGAGCAGGTTAAATAGTCCTCTAAGTTCCCATAACAAAACGATACCTCTGGGAGTACTGAATCAGGGCTGAGTTGGTCTCTGATTTGGATCTAAATTCTGGCTTGCAGATGGATGGATGAATGAGTTCGACCACCCCCTAAAAAGGGTTGTGTTCGTCTGCCTTAATTTGAAAGAGCTCCGCTCATTCGGGCTTGGTATGACCAAGTGGCATTAGACCCACCACCACCATTAATGTATATTAATTATACATCAATAAAATTCTGTTCATCTAATTTAAATATTTTTAAATGTTATGGATTATTCCAAAATAATACAGAAAACTACATGCCAGTTTATACTTCTAGTATCTTACTAATTATTTGAGTTCAATGCAAGCACTTAGTGGTTCTGCATTTGATGTGTGAAATCAGTTGTTACTGAGATGTTCAGTTTCAGAACAACCAAATTGTGAATTTTTTTTTTTTATAAAAATAACTTTATGTTAATATAATGATTTTGTTGATGCCTCAAGCAAAAAAATAATTTTCAACATTAGGAATACAGATGGGAAAGAACAAACAATAACATTGCTATGTCAATTATCAGAAAGGGTGCAACTGTAGAGACAATAGATTAAAGTAGCTATTGATTTGATACTTCCATGACTTTTATTGAAAATGTAGATCCTTCCCTTATCAATGATACAGAACTTTCATAATGAATTTTGTATTAATTTCTCAGTTACATCATTATCAACTAGTAAAATCTTAAAATTTTCTAGGTATTGAAACTTGATTCGATCGAAGATTTGATATGTATTGAAAGTCTACTGTATTTAAATTTAATTTTAAACTGAAATTTTTTAATTGATTTTAAAGTGCAAGCATTCTTTCTAATTATGTGGGGATAATTATTTTGTGTCATCCTGAAGTAGTTAAAAATTATTTGCTCCTAAAATATCCTTTAAATTTTTAAATATTAATTAACTGTGGTTTATTATTACTTTGAAATATTTGAATACTTTGTATTACAGGGAGAAAAAAAAAATAGCTAAAAAGAATTATGATAAAGCTGTTGTGTCTTCCTATCTTCAATTGAAAGAAATGTATAAATTTTGTGGAAGAAAAGGAAGAAGCTTAAGTTTCATGACTTTTTCTAACATATAAATGTTTATATTTGTTATATGTTTTCGAACATTCATTTCATTTGAACACAAATTTGTTTAAGGGGGGGAAAATGTGTTGCACAAAAATTCATTTAATTTGAATTATTATTTGTGTATTTAATAATTTGTGATGTATTACTATTGCATTTCTTCTACTGGATCCGTAATTGAATTGAGAAAAGTTGTGATTGCTCTTTATAAATGTTTAGTATATGCAATACATGTTACTTTTATTATTTGTTCTTATAATCAAAATATCTAATGTAAGATTTGTATTTACTTTTTTAAAAGCAGGTAAATATGAATGGAAGATAATTGAGCAGGCAGCTGGCTAAGATTGTTTGTATTAGAGAAACATATGACTTGATTGAAAAGATATTATAAGCCTATTTACCAAACAAATAAATTTTAAATAAAATTAATACATATTCTATGAATTACAAAATATTTATATAGTATCAACATTTTATTGTGTATAAATTCCTATTTCATTTTTCTCATTTAATTTGTTGCAATATAAATTATAAATATTTCATTTAAATGTAATTCATAAGTAATTTAAATTATTTAAAATACTAATTTATTAATAGTTATTAGTTCAGATTGGTAGCAGTGATATGTTATGGAATTTTCGAATTTGTTGTTTAAAAAGATACTAGAATTTGAATGAAAATAAATTGATGCTAATTTGGTAATCTTAATTATGATGTAGTAAGATTTTGTTTAATAGCACGTTTGTCTGCATTCCATTTTTGTTAACACATGAGCATAACAAATTATTTTGGTATTTATAAATATAGTGTCTGTTAGTCATGAATTATAAGCAATGAATAAAAAATATATGCTTCTTTACTAATTTTTTTGAAATATGCTGAAGGCTAAATTGAACCGTTTATGAAAAAAAGGTCCTCATAGTGTGAATGCCTAAGTATGCAAAATGTATGAATCCACACCTGATCTGTCCATATTATGTTTATAGAAAATTTGTAATTATGATCTTCAAAAGTTGTACTGAAGTATTATTTTCAATCAAGTCATTCAGAATATATATATTATAAAATAAAATATAGGGCAATTTTCTTGAATAGCTTGAATATTGATGCTTTTTTTTTTTCTTTTAGTACAGCAATAACTTTTCTGAAATTAATGAAAAATTTCTTATTTTTCATCCTAATATTAATGTCAGGTACATTTAATTCACAATTTGGCTACTGATGTGTCAAATGAAATGCTTCAAAACATTTATTAACAATAATTTTGAGACAAAAGGGAGATAAATGTTCTGCACTTTCTATTTTTCCAGTTTAAATCTTTAGAAAAAACACCTTTATTAATAAAAAGAAAACTAGCCAGAATTTCTGAAATTGTGATGTATTCATATTTTTGTTTTTGCAGATGGGCCTTATGTATGTATTCAATTTGATTGTGGGAACTGGTGCTCTTACGATGCCTTCTCCTATAGCGAATGCTGGATGGCTTCTTAGTTTGATTATACTAGTTATACTAGCTTTTATGAGGTTAATATGTGATTTTTGCCCCTACTATGTTAATTCTTAAAATTTATTTTGAAAGGAATTGAAAAATTAATAATTGATATGTTGGGTATCATTATACTTTTTTTTAAGTAGTCAAAGTAACCCCACCTCCCTCCTTTAGATGATGTTAATGTAAATAAATTTTGAAATTCTTAAACAAAATTTTCATAATTCTGGGGTAAGATATCCCCCCCCCTCTCCATTGAAATATGTATTTTGGTATGCATTGTTTAAAAGTATCATTTTCTTTCTTCCTGCAGGCAGCATGCATATATACTATTTATTAACTTTTGTAAAATACAATTCTTGCTTTTAATTGGTAACAAACGTTAGAAATAGTACTTGGAACTAAATGAATTGAAAGCAATATTTTTGCTTTTTTCCTATCATAGGAACCTTCATATTCCTTATTCAAAAGTATTTTTTAATGTCTTGAAACTTATAAAATCACAACAGAGTAAAAGATTTTTTTTTTTTTTTTGGCACTACAGCCTAGAACAGGCCTATTTCAGTATGACTCTCAGTAGGTTGAAATCTTTTCCTGCATTTTTAAGCCACCTAAAGAGAAGCCGACCTCCCTTTTTCTAATATCTGTAGGCTTACTAAATGTTATTTTTTTTGCTGGATTAGACTCCGCTAATTCATCAAAAAGATTAACAAAGGAATTCGTTGAAAAAAATATAAAAATCTGCTTATTTAGTTTTCAATACATTTCATTTCATATTTATAATTATAAATAAAATTTTGAATAATAATTTGAATTTGAGTTGGAAAAATTTGGTATTGTTCATATATATATATATTGGATTGGGGAATAAGTTCGTAGCGTTTTTATATTTACGTTGTTTTCCAACGATTTTTTTACTGTTTGACCTGCTGTATAGTATTTATTCGATAGAGCTCTTTCTACTCTACAAAACGGTGCTAATCGTCTTTTTGAGTAATTTAATTTTTAATTAAAGGCTTAGAAATAGAATATCCAGGAAGTAAAAATCAACATTTTCGACACTTGCTCATCTTCGCTTTTCATCCAGGCCAAAAAGCTGCTTAAGCAGCACGGGACATTTACAACGAATACAGAGGTGTCATTAGCAAGTCTGCAGCACGGAAATGGTCAAGCCTGACCTCCATCCAAAGAAGACCATGATCTGCGTTGGGGGGGGACTAGGAGGGCATGGTGTACTGGGAAATGTTCGAAAGAAATGTAACGGTCACCAAGGGGCGCTACATAGCCCAGCTACACCGCATGAAAGAGGCTATGCAACTGAAAAGACCCCACAGACAAGGCCAAACCATACTCCTTCACGACAACGCCAGGTCTCATGTTGCACAAGTTGTCAAAGCCGCACTCCAAGTACTTGAATGGAGGTCTTTCAGCATCCCCCGTATTCTCTGGATCTTGCGCCGTCGGATTACCATCTTTACCGCTCCCTGTCGAACTATATGAGGGGCGTTAACTTCGGCAATAAAGAGGGCCTTAAAAACCAGACCGGGTGATTTTTGGCGGAACAGCATCGACTAATCGGTCGAGAGGTGGGAGGAGGTCGTAAACAACAGCGGAGAATACATAATCGATTGTTATTACTAATGATTTTCTTCAAAAAAGTCTTAGAAGTCTACGAACTTATTTCCCAACTATATGTGTGTGTGTGCATGCAATTCAGTATATAATTCTTTTAGCACAAAACATTCGCCTATTCAAGAATGCTATATCGGTCAATTTTGTTAATATATTTATTTGATTTTAATGAGAAAAAATAAGGGTTTAACTTAAATAATTATAACTTAATAATAAATCAAAAGAAGAAATCAGATTGAAGGTCCTTCTTTAATCTCATTTATTTAAACAGTGTTATTTTGCAATTATATTCTTGAAATGTAACTACTTTTTATATAGCAAGACTGTATAATTAAGTTCTTCAAAATGTTTACCTGAAAAAATGTAATGATGAAGATTTGGTTATCCAAGAAATGAGGGGAGAAAATTCAAAAGCTTTATCAGTTTTACCTTTGTATTACTGAAATGTTTTTCAGAGATAGCAAAAAAAAAAAAAAAAAAAAAAACAGCAATTTTATTTTTATTACTGATGTCATTAAATATGTGGTCTGATTTTTTTTATATCAGTAATTTTTTGTTGTTTTTCTTATCCCTACTTATATCAAATAGGATTTTCTAAGCATTTTAATAATATTATCTACAATTAGTATACCTGTTGTAAACATTGATTGATAAGACAACAGATTATTTCTAAGTTAAAAATAAAACCTAGAAAATATGTTTATGCTAAAAGTTTGTAACAAATACATATAAATACAAAATATAATGAATGCATTTAAAAATTGTAAACAGTTAGCATAACAGAAAATTAATTGAAGTGAGTTTATATCATTCTTATTAATTAAGGCTTTAGAATTTGAGAATTTTCTTTGTGATATAATTTAAAATGAAATGTATATTTAAAAATTTTATCTTTATTTCATACTAGAAATATCATTGACCTGAAATAAGCAGATATGATAGTTGGACATATTACTTATAATTAACTTTTTCCTTCCACTTCTCAGTTCTGTTGTTTTAGATATGTAATAACAGACTTGAATTTTTTTAATAAATATTATTCATTATGTAACATGAAAAATGTATAAATATAGGTACTATATTAAGTATTATACTCTGACTATATTAAGATTTTCACGTAACATTGACTCCATTCCCCTTAAGAATTTTTAACTGAGATAAAATAAAGCTTTAATTAAACATGATAGATAATTCAGTTCAAAAGAGATTATTTAAAAATATAATTAATTTTTTTTTATCTTGATTTATTTTTTAATATATGAAAATACTAAAAGATATGAAAATAAAAGATCACATGAGAAAATGTCCAACCCTAATATTATGTACTTCAATTAACTACACTTGGAGTTATAAATCATAATGTACAAAACTCAAGTATGTATAAATTGCTGTTGATTTCTAAATATTGGTTCTTTAATTTATTAGTTTTTGTAAGACTTTCAAATAAAAATTCTCATTACTCTTATTTAATTATTGATAATTTTTTTAGCTTTGTTACAGTAACATTTGTTACTGAATCAATGGCAGCTGCAAATGCTATAGTTCATAGTCACACTGTTCGACACCTGAAAAAGGTTATGAAAACAGAAGATGTTGGAACTGAAGACAGTAGTCAACAACTTGTTGTAAGTTCAGAAGAACAGGTTTGGAAAAGTTTATAATATAATTTGTAAGTTTTAATTTATGTTTGGATGAATATTTAATTTTATTTCAGGAGCATTTTCTTACTGATGAAGTTATTACAAATTCTCTAGAAAATGAAAAAGTGCCATTGCTTTTAAGTAGTAAGTATTTTTTTTTTCTATCCATCTAATTATATTTATTGTTTATTTTGATTGGCTTATGCATTGTTATTTAAATGTATTGGAATTGACTTATTTCAATAAAAAAGTGTGTAGTTGCTTAAAATAAATGGCTTTGCACTTTACTTTCCCCACTTAAATTCTTATATAAAAGTAATAAATGCAAAAGATGCTGAATTTCTATCTTAAATTAATGCTGCATAATCTTCATTGAAATATGAACATCTGCTTTGAATCAAAAGTGCAATATGTAAATTAATTTGCCTTTTGATTATTAAGATAAAAGAAACCAATACATTATTAATACCAGTATACCTTATTAGACAATGCAGGGCTTGAATTTTCTGCTTTGAAAATATGAAGTAATTTTTATTAAGGAAATTAATATATTCATCTATTTTTCTTTAATTAAAGAATTTTATTGGTTAATTTTTTAGATTCTGTTGATACCATATCAGAAACTTCAGCAGAATATTTTAATATTACTGAAAGAATAGAAATGGTAAGTTAATCAATTTAAACAAATATCAATAATTTAATTATGAACAATTTTTATGAGTATAAGAATTTTATTTTACTGTGTTAGAGCTATTTGGAAATTATGACAAAAATCTGTTAGATAATGCTATTCCTTTAATGCAATTGTAATGTGTCTTTTCATAAATAATTTTCACCTTTATATTTAAATATAAAATGGAATATCCCAGTTGAAATTGCTTTACAAAATATTGGTTCCTGCATTTAATAGTATTTTCATGTAGTTAATCAAAAACAATAAAAGATCAGCTGCCCGAATTCCTTTACATTCGATTTAATTAATTATAGCATATTGATATGTAGATAAACTGGATTCAAATTTTTTATAATTTTATATATATATATAATTTGATTTTGGAAGAAATAATTATTTAAATATTTCACTTAGTTTTTGTTTTTTTTCCCAATAAAAATATATTTTTAAGGTACCTTTGGAAAATAGTAACAATTGTTCTTATTTGAAAGAACTTAATAAATAAAATAGGTCAATATAAAGAAAAAAAAAATTTATTAGCAACTATTTATAATATTATGCTATTTTAACTGTAGACATCTTGTTTTATAATAATTTTAAATTACTATACATATTTTATTATTTTAAAATGACTCATGATTTTATTTATTTTCATTTTTATCATGCTTATTAATCATTTTCTGTTATCATCTTTCTTAAAAATGCTTTCCATGTTATTGGTTATATATTTTATTTCTTACCTATACTGAACATATTTTCTCTTAAGATTCACCCCCCCCCCTCCCTGCCCAATAACATAAAAGGACAATGAAGTACATGAATCTCATATGCTTAGATATTGCAAAACTTATAATAATAATAATAATAATAATAATAATTTGCATTTGAATATAGAATTTAAACCTTGTATGATGTATTTTTGATTCTTCTTTTATAAAGAACTAAAATTTTAAATGAATTTAATGAATTAAAAATTTTTCAGGGTAAAATGGCTCTTTTATTTTTCAATCGTGGTAAGTATGTTTCATAATTAAAAATTGCTTTAATTTTAATTAGTGCATTTTTCACAGATTATTAAATGGTAACTGGAATTTGTATTTTAGTGGGTGTAAACATCTTTTATCTTTGCATTGCTGTTTATTTATATGGTGATCTTGCAATATATGCTGCTGCAGTCTCCAAATCACTTAGAGATGTGTCATGGTCAGTTGATATTTGGTTTATTTTTTAACTTCTACCTTCCTGTTAACTTGGCCATTTGAATAGATTTATTACTTATTATTGTTTTTAAAATACTTAGTTCATATTATTGTTAATAATATTGTATTTTAATATAATCCACATCTGTTATAAACTTAAAGGATTTAATGATAAGTTAAACTTTAGAATTTTGATATAGATTTTTTAGCTTGTGATCTTTATATTTTTTGAAGGTGGTAGTTTTTATATATTGTAGCTATATATATTATTTATTTTCATATTTTGTTTACATAAATATGCATTTTGCTGAAAAAGTTTTACACGCTATTATATTTCATTTGATTCTTTCAGCATAAACCACATTTTAAATTTTATATAATTTATGTTTTATGTCACTTTTATATGCTTCTAAATTTACAAATATATTTCTTCAATAATATATGCATTTTTTAGTTTTTGCTAAGAAATTTTCTGATTAATCTTTAAATTTTAAAGATATTAGTAATTTAATATTTTTGTGTTCCATCTAATTTTAGTACATATTCTCCTAAAGAAGCATTCTGCAATGACACCTTGAATTCTACAGTCCAATGTTGGGATAACTTAGATGTATCTAGGGGAGATGCATATAGAATATTTGTAGTAAGTTACGTTTCAATATTTAATTTTTCAACGCTCATATTTGTAGTTAAAAAAATTTTTTTCCTTACAAAATATATTTCATCAATATGGCAGATGTAGTGCTTGATCTTTGGAGATATCCTCTGCATTGATAGTTGCAAAAGGAAAAAGAAATAATTTTCATTTAAAAATGATAATTAATTTTTTATAATATATTGATAAAATGACCTGTGTAACTGCTGGTTTTCCTTATTTTAGATTAGGTCTGTGGACTGTGTAATCTTAAAATGGGATTTCAAATTTTTTTATAAAATTTATTAATTTCAAATTTTTATAAAAAGTTTATATATTTTTTAAAATATAATGAAATGTTTTGTATAATTAAATTTTTACATTTATATAGAACTTCTATAAATATATTCATAAAAAAGATCAATTTAAAATATTTATTTTCATTCTTTTTACAGACAGGGTTTTTGCTATTATTAGGACCATTCACCTTTTTTAATGTACAGAAAACAAAATATCTACAAATTTTTACTACATTAATGAGATGGTTAGGTAAGTGAAATTAAAATTCATTTTTATTCATATTTTCATTAAGAGAAATCAAAATGAATGATTTAATATAATTTTGAATGCTTTTTTTTTTTTTTTTGTTGAGAATTCAAAAACTAGAACCAATTCATATCATCACTATCATGTATGACATCAATTTTAAAAGATTGATATTAATATGATATTAAAATCCTTGTGTTTTCTCGATGGACCCTTAAAGTATTTGCTTTTTATTTTAGTAGTTAAAATCTTGTTTTTTAAGAGTATAAATCTAATATCTTGGCTCTCACTTAAGAGATTACATTGGTGTAACATGGCTCTAAGATTTTTGCAATAAGTTTGATAATAAACGAATGTTTGTTATTATTTTCTATTTATAAATTGGTTTTTTTTTGTTTTATTTTATTTGTTTAATTGAATTGTTTTTGAAAGAATTTCTGAATTATATTTCGCTAAGAAAATTTTTTGCTTCATACATCATGTCACTATAGTTTTAAAGTCATTGAAATAAAATAAAAACTGAGTATAAAAATTTAAAATTTTGTTATTTCTGTTTTACATTATTTTAGATAAATACAAAACTTCGCTGAACTTTTTCTGTTATTTATCTTTAATTATTTTTAAAAAATTTCTTTTTCTTTTTTTTTCCAGCTTTTTCCACAATGATTATTCTTGCAGCAACTGCTTTAGCCAAAGGTAAAGGCAAAGGCCATCCACCAATTGCAAATATCTATGGTGTTCCAAATTTGTTTGGTGTTTGTGTGTACTCATTTATGTGTCACCATTCACTTCCATCTCTTATAACTCCTATTAAAAACAAATCCAGTCTTTTCAGATTATTTGTAGCAGATTACCTGTTAATATTACTATTTTATGTGTTACTCTCATTTACTGGAATTTTTGCTTTTGAACATCCTAATTCTTTGTATACATTAAATTTTGAACCACAGAATTGTAATTCCTCATCTGCAGGAGAGAGCATAATTCCAGAAAATTTTGCTTTCCTTCGATATTTCTTAGCCTTGTTCCCAGTGTTCACATTGAGTACAAATTTCCCCATCATAGCTATTACTTTACGTAATAATTTGAAATCTGTGTGCTTAAAAGACAATAAGAGATATTCATTTTTTGTGGATAGAATTCTTTTTCCATTATTGGCTATAATACCACCTATAGCCATTGCTTTAGTAACTGAAGATTTAACAGTTTTAGTTGGTGTTACTGGATCCTATGCTGGTGCAGCTATACAGTATGTTGTTCCTGCATTGTTAGTTTACTTTGCACGGAAACACATTTTAGCAACTTTAGGCTTAGGTGTAAAAAATAAGCATGCTTCTCCATTTAGAAGCACAGCTTGGATTGTGTTTGTTTTAACTTGGGCTGTCTTATGTGTTATCTTTGTTACTGTCAATTATTTTCTCCCTAAAAAGTGAAATATGAGCTCAACTTTGTAACCTTAGCACTATGGAAATTCATATCTTTAGATGCCATATGGTTTTTATTTGAGAATTGAAAATTGTTTTTAGAACATTTTCATTTACAAACTAATATGAAATTTTTTTTTAAAAATGCTAATTTTTTCTGTAGTTAGATTTTTTTATGGATCTCTGTGATGTATTGATCTTGTATTAAGATTTCTGATTTTCGAAAAAAGATCAGGATGTTGTAATGTTAAGTATAATGATCTTAAAAAAAATCATTATACTTATTTTGTGTAAAGTTTTCTTTTGTATAACATTCATAAATTATTTATGATGTCACTCATTTTAGAATATGTTTTGAAACATATCAAATGTACACACTTTTATAGAATGATCTTATGAAGTAATCCATAGCAATTGAATGTTAATAAATGATGCGTCTTAGGTTAAAAAACGAAATTATAATTTAAAGTGTGATTTATGATGCTTTGTTAATGTTATCTAATTGTATTTGCACTTTAATCAACTAATAAATCAATTAATTTGCAATCATGTTTACTTAAAAAATGTTTTTTTTAAAAATGATATTGAGAGGGATCAGATCAAGATAAGTTATAAATATCATATATCCATAATGATTTTCTATTTAATCTCCTCATCCACACCAAAACCATTTCATTTTCTTTTAAAAGTATCTTGTGTTCAGCTTGAAAAGCATTCACTTTCATAAATAGTAGAAAACCGTTTTTTAAAAAAAGACTTTTAGTACAAATTTTTTCTTTCTTTTATGGAGATATTAATGCTTCAACAACAAAAGTACTTTGATTTCCTGTATGTATGTATTGTAAACAGTGTTAATATTAAAAGTCATAGCATTAATTCCCTTGGGATTCTATGTTATAACTTAAAGTATATTGTCTATATGCTTGTGTAAGAATGTTATATATAAATTTCTGTCATCCTGCATGTTTTATTTATTGTTCTGAAATGCTATAATGATCAAATAATCGTTCAAAATACAGTGACCTTGCATTGATTAGGTACAAAGAAAAAAGAAACTTTTATTTCATAACGGTGTCTTTAAAAATATTAATTTGTAAATAAGCTACTTTGATTAAATAAATATACATTTAATTCTTCAGACTACTTTCATTGCTCTGTTGTTTGCTACAATGCTTCTGTTTTAAGTGGAAAGTAAAATTAATTGTTATTAACATAAACAATTCCATTATTATTTTAATGTTAAAAGATACATTTTATCGAAGTATCTCTTCCTTAAATCTAATTGAGTGTAAATTATTTATTTTTATAATTGCTCTTTTTAAAAATCCGGTCACGGTATAATGATTTATCTCCATAACTAGCTTAGGTGTAAAAAAGTCATAGAAACTAAGCTTGTGGCATTTTTAAAAAATATATAAAACTCTTTTCTTGTTTCATTCCTGGTGAATTTTTGTATGTGATTTATTTTGTTGTATTTCATCTGTTTGAAATAATATGAAATTTGTTTCCATAGGAACTATCATAATACAGATTGCATGTTTGTGATAATTTTTAAGATAGTTATGTTTAATCTGAAGTTATACTCTCTGTATTATGTGGTAATATGAATCCTCATTTTTATAAATTATCATTTTGTCTAGTCCAGTTTTTGAATGAGCTTAGAGCTAAGCTGTTTTGTTTAAAGCTTTAATTTATTTAATTATTTAAATACTCTCAAACATATTTTGTTTTTATTATAATATAATTGTACTTAGACAATTTTGATCCTTTAATAGATTTATTAATACTCTAAGAGCCAGTCGAAGTAAAAAATCATGAATTTTCTTCTCCTGTTTGTAAAGTATTGTAAATATGTGCTTTAATTTGCATAAAATGCATATTATCTGATGTTCTAGACGCACAAAAAGGATTCATATATTATTGCTGTAATATTAACTTAGAAAATGGAAATATACCAAGAACATATGAAAATGTGCTTTCACATGCATAATTTTTATTTGTTCCATATAAGTTTGAAGTGATTTCATGTATACATATAATGGATAAAAATAACAGCTGGGAAGTTGTTCTAAACAAATCTAAAATTAAGTAATATGTTGTGTATATTTGTGAAAACTATTTTCTGCATTCACATTTACATTATTTAGCAATATCTCATTATATACAAAAATAGAGTATTGCACTAAATATATCGTTGTTAAAGGGTCGTCATCATTGTTGTTTTTTCTCCTTCAGATATTTTGGCAATTTTGCTTTTATGCTATATTATATACTTGGAATGCTATTATATGATTTGTGTATGAACTCAAAAAGATTTTTAAATGTTTTTGTTTTAAATAGTAATCATATAACATGTTTTTTTAATATTTTTTCACAATTATTTTCGATATTTTTTTTTCGATTTATATATATATATTTAATATTATGAAAAATATTGAGAATAGTTTTTTTCATTTTTTTAAAATTTTATATAAAGCAGCATTTTTTTTTTTTTTTTTTTTGTAAAGTTGGTGGTTCTAATAAGGTCTATAAAATTAAAATGTATATTATTTTCTTTAGAAATTTTCTAAATATATATATAAATTGATACAAATAAAACATATTTATAGTAGTTAAATAAAAAAATGCTATATATATTGCCTAGCAACTGTTGCAATGTTTTTAAAAAAAATGCATTGAATTTTCATTGTAGGTTGTGCCAAAAATCTATCTTAAAGATTTTATTAAATGAAAATCAAATAAAATTTCTAAATTTTAATGTTTACTCTATTCAGGTTTATAATAGAGGTTTTAATGTTTTAATTATGTTTAAATTTTATAATTATATTCCAAAATAGAGGTGTAATATTAAGTTTTAAATGATATCTGCTTTGACTGTTTATTATTTTTTATGCTAAAACTTGCCACATTAACACTGTAAATTGGATAAAATACTTTTTAAAAACTATTTTTTCCCTTCAGCTTTTTAACTCTTATTTCATAAGAAAAAATAATTTTACATCTGAATTGCTTATTGTACTGAGAAAGTTTGTTAGTTATTTTTAATGCCCTCTTACGCTTTGAATGAAATTTGAACATATTTATAAGATGTGTATGTGCTGTGTCATCTGTCCATAAAAAGTACTATTTTTATATTGACATCATTATTTTTGTGTAGTATTTAATACCATGTTGTGTTATTTATCAAATAAACTGTTAAGTAAAATTTACTTGCCATTCTTTTTTTTTTTTCCAATTTATTGTTTCTTGAATTTTTGCAAAATATCTATTGGGTTGTTCGGAAAGTCATTTCGTTTTTTTTTTTTTTTTTTTTTTTTTTTTTGTCAAAATGAAAAGTTTTTTTTGTTTAATGAATAAATTATTTATTAAATTATAAAATTGCCATTCTGGTCTAATACCTTTTGCCATATTTTTGGTAGTAACATGATTACACGGTCATAAAAGTTTTGGTCTTTGCTGTAAAAAAAAACTGATCGAGGTGGTTTTTGGCCTCCTCATTTGAAGGAAAAATTTTGCAAACCAGTTCTGGTACTGATGTACTGTTAACACATCTTCTCCACACATATTGGCTAATTTATTTCTGGCTTGAACAGCATTTTTACCTTTTATGTAGCAAAAAAGAAAAAAATGACGAAAATGCTGTTTATTGCTCTCCATATTTAAAAGGGCACCATCCAGAAACTACTGCGAAGAATCAGCTGCACTTTTTCACACTCAAGCCTTGCTATATCAGCTCTTAAAACATAAAATGATTTTGCGGTTTAAGTATGAAATTGGGTGCGAAAAATACAATTAAATCCTCTGTCGGGAAAAAACGAAATTACTTTCCGAACAACCTAATAAAAACACTATGTAACTACACACAATGATTAAAGTATTTGAATTTCGGATTGAATGAAAGTTTTTAAAACTTAAATATATGCATTCATATTATAATTGAAAAATTTTCTAATTCTTTGAAATTTAAGATTCAAGAAATTCTCCTTTATAATTTGTAAATGCTGAAATTAACCAAAAAATTTTTCAGACTTATCTTCATCTTCTTTTTTTTCATCTAGCAATGACAGCTTAAGTCAAACCACTTACTAATTCATTTTTTAATGTTTACCTATTAAATATAAAATTATATTATGATTAAATTACATTAAGTCTATTAACATTATCATATTAATATGGTTAATGCTCTATTGAAAAGTCTTTTATGAAGTTTGCCTTAACATATATTGGATCAAAGTATTTTTTTAATTTATCTGATAAAGTTATTGAATGAAGGCCCAAAATATTATGTATTTTTAATTGCACTTAATTTTAAATCAAAATATCATATATACAACATTGTTTAGTTATACATAACATCTGTACATACAAGATTTGAGATGCGTTGAAATAGAGAAATCCTGTTGAAACTTGGAATATTTTATGGTAGGAAAATGATGGGGGAGTTAAGCTAGGAAGAGGAGATAAAGACGCTCAATGTTTAAAGATTTTTCCATCCATTGTATGTTTTAGAAGCCAAAAGCTGATGATGGATAAGATTTCCAATGTATGTTGTCGATTTATAAAAGGCAATTTCGAAGACCGTGAAGATGCTTTGCATTTTTAAGTTCGCTTTAATCCATCTGGAGAAGGCATAATTATTTATGCCTTCAAGACACATCCGCCATAGAAGCAGAAGTAGGGAAGAGGAATGAAATTAATTGTTCCTTGTCTTTATATACCATATTTTGATTGGGCAAATTTTCTTTCACAGAACTTATACACTATTAAGATTCCGATAGGGATTTCCCCACATGCCAATCTCAAGCAGGGGAAACACAGGGATCTTTTTTTAAAGAATTTGTTTAGATCAGCAATTTTTATCCTTTCACTCGCAACGTGAGAATCATGGACTAAAATATTTTTACAAATCTTCTCTTAAATTGATTAAGTAGAAAAAGTGGATTTAGATCAGAAAATAAGAGAATATTTTAGAATACAATTACTATGGGCTAAATTATGATAAAATTTTGGAAAATAATTTGGATGCAAATCAAATTTTAAAATATCATTTCATACATATGTCGGAAGCGAAATATATACATTATGCTTGGGTTATCATTCAGTCTTCTGGTTTGGAACTTTGGATAGATTGTGTGCCTGCTCATCATCTGACCGCTGTTCAAAATTAGGAGATCCATTCTCGGAATAGTAAATATATTTTCAATAAAATATACCTTAAAAACTGGACCATATAACCAAATTAAAATAAAACATTTAGTATCTCTATACCTCTTTGAACAGGTAAGTTCTGTTGTTGAATTCGTCAGATAATGATTTTCTGTTTGGATTTGGGAGGTCTTTCCTACTATTAAATATATTTGTAAATAGCTATTTATTTTATATCCAGCTGCCAAACAAAGTTTTATTGCTTCAATTAGAGCTAACATGTATTAATTAAGAATTTCTTAATAAACGGTTTCTAAGAAACTAAATCTTTCATTCATGATTAAAACGAATAATAATAGAAAATTTAGATGGTCAAATGATAGCTATCTGCTGTCTGTTGATACTCTGTGTCATTCGGAGGAAGTTAAACATGTGCTTTTAAATGCCAGGTGCAAAAATTAATGCAGTCTCGCGTCACTCGCTGCATTATCGCCCTTCCTTCTTTGTTCTCTGCATTTACTCAGTGTTTGAATGTAGAATGCATCCCGCTTAAACTTGATGAATAGAAAACACAGGTGCGGAAATAAGATAATCGATTAGATGATTTATAAGAAACGTCTTGTTGCATGGCTGCTTCATTTTATGACTATGCTTCAGGATGTTTCCCACGCCGAAGATTGATGTCGTCATTTTAGTCATTTTGGTCATTTTTCTGTTTGTGTCAAGTGAGTCTTATTTAGTTAATATTATATTATAGATAGCAAATATTGGAATTTTTTTTTTAATTTCATGATAAAACGTCAAGTATTCGATTGTCATTAGTGAAAACGATTCAAATATTCTTAGCTGCCTTTATATTTCATTTTACTAGGGACTCCACAAAGCACTAGTAAAATTTTTCTAAAAATATTTTTCTTCTATTTCGTATTTTTTACATGAATAGCGTATAATTTACGATCTTTCGAGGATTTTATTATTTATAAGCATATTTTTAAAAATAAATAGTACGTATTTTATAAAAAGACAAATAATTTATGAGATAAGAAATTGACAATTTTTTTAATTATCAAATTGTTTTGGATAACAGGAGAAAACATGACATAGCATAAACATAATGCTTCATTTTTATTATTTTATAGATGGACTTGGTTCAAATTTTAATAAAATAATTTACAAGTTAATTCTATATTTTCTTAAGCTGACCAAAGACAGATATGCGTCAAACTTCATCAAAATCATTCCGAAACATTGGTCTTGTAAATTAAATGGAAACACAAATTTTGATCCTTCTCTCCCAAATACAACAACAACAAGCAAAAAAATAAATAAATAAAAATAAAAACCCTCAAAACTCGCAGAGTTTCTTAAAATTTGGGATCTCTCCTTCAGTTTCCTGTTTAATAATCCCAGCCTAACTATAAGGCCATTAGAATAATGAAAGTTTAGCACATTCTCAAATTTCAAAATCAGATATTTTTATTGATTTTAATTTAAACATAAATGAAGCTATTATTAATTAAAAAATCTTGCAACAGTTCGAGGTAAGAAACTATTTTATGCGGTCTTTCAAGAAAGTTTTCTCGAGTGTAAAAAAAAATTAATTAAATTTAAATTCCCAGAGTAATTTTAAAAAAGCTTCTCTTATAAGTAATGCTTTTTTTAATGCGATCCAGATACTTTTAAATAAAATATGTCAGTGTTAATGATTGTAAATTAACCCTCCCACCTTTTCCTTTAAAAAAATTTTTTGGCAACCAACTGAAAAAAAAAAAAAAAAAACTGGGCTTATGTTTAAGAGAATTTAAATTTATTTAAAAAATCCCATCGACAATGTTCTGAAATTAAAATGTCAATTTTCGTATGAATAAGCTTTAATACGAATTGTAAGTCAAATGGATGGGCAAATTTAAACTATTCTGAAAATTATCTGTAAAAACTCTCTTAGCCTCATACAATTGAGCGGCTTCTTGACATTTGTCAACTTTTCCTATTTGATAATTTGGTCCTGCTAATAATAATAACAATGAAATTCTATAATCAGATTTCATGATAATCACTCCTACAGAAACCTAATAGAGAAGAAATAGATAATATGCATAGAGGGTAATTCAGAGCACAGAAGTTTACGGTAACAAAAGGAGCCTTGAATTATCTTTTACCTACTTTAGTGCTGTAAGGGATAGGCGTTAGAATACGTCTTTTAATTCTTCTTTGTTGTTTTATTTTACTGCATTCTTGAATGTTAAAAGGGATTGATGTTTATAATTTTAATTTTCCAATTTTTGTGTCAAAACTTTTTTTAAGCAGTCAAAACAACTCCCATTGAATAAATTTCATGCTTCAATTAAGTGCGCGTGTATCAATTCTGTACATAAAAACCCATTAACAAAGGGCAACTAATTTATTTTAAAGATTCCCTGGATTCTTAAGCAAATTTGAAGGTAGGCTCAAATTAAAACAGTTTTTTAAGCTATTTTGCAAGGAGGTCGAAAAATCAGAGAAAGTAGGGAAATTTTGGAATTCCTGTATCCTCCTTATACGAGTCAAATTTTTACTGTCTAATGCAGGGATGGGGAAACTACGGCCCGCGGGCCAACTCCGGCCCGCCGGAAGGTTCTATCCGGCCCGAGGATAGAATTTTAATTTGCCGGTCAGAGGCAAATTAAAATATTCATATATTATATATCCATCTCCTTTTCTACTTTGTTTAAATATATTTTTTCTTCCTTTTTTTTCAAAGAGCTGTTATACATCAAGATGCTCTGTGTAAATCTGCATTGAATATGAAACCCGTGCTTGATACAGCCATGAAGCTTATAAATACTATTCGATCTCGTGGGCTTACTCACAGGCAATTTCGAGATTTTCTTCAGTCTGTGCAATCTGATATACCTTACACGAAAGTAAGGTGGCTTAGTGCAGGATGTGTTTTCGAGCGAGTTTGGCAGCTGAAAGACGACATTGTGTCGTTCTTCCATGAAAAACAGTGTTCTGCGGAGTGCGAAATGTTAGAAGATACAAAATGGCTTTTAGACTTTGCATTTTTCACAGATCTTCTTTGTCATATGAACAACTTGCATGTCAAGATGCAAGGGAAAAATCAATTTATCGACGATATTTGGTCCCATCTCAAAGCTTTTAAACTAAAACTTAATATGTTTGCTGAGCAGCTAGATAAGAACGACTTATCTCATTTCCCGAGGTTAAATTCAATATCCTGAGTAAATGAAGAGAACCTTAATAATTATGAAGATAGCTTGAAAAAACAGCATTTTGAGTTCGAACGCAGATTTCAAGATTTCAGTTCCATTCGACCAGAATTGGGCATGTTTACCATGCAATTCAACGTAAATTGTGAAGCAGTGATGTCAGATTTGCAGCTTGAATTAATTGAGTTTCAATCTAACAATCATCTCAAGCAATTGTTTTTAAATATGCCAAAGTTAAGAGTTTTACAAATCATTATCGAAAGTAAGTTTCCCATATTTAATATCTCATGCCCAGAAAATCAGTGTTATGTTTGCTTCATATTATATATGTGAAGAAAGTGTTTTCTACTATGAACCTTAGAAAGAATTATTTCAGAAGTAGACTGACAAGATGAGCATTTAGCCTCGTTCCTTAGAATCAGTACATCTCACTTCGAACCTCAATATAAGAAACTTTTAAAAAGGAAATCGCAATTTCATTCATCTCATTAATATATTAAATTGTAATGCTTGTATATTGTTTTTAAAATTTTAGAAAAATTCATCTTGGCCAGCCAAACTTTATTTTTTCGAGTTTTGGCCCGCGATCGAAAAAGTTTGCCCATCCCTGGTCTAATGTTTCAGAAAATCTCATTAGAAGGCAGCTATTTTTTTTTCTTTTCCATTTTCCCAAGAACAAGAACTTGCTGAATACACTTTGAAACTAGCCATGCTATATAGTAAACATTCGGAAATTGATGTGTTTAGCCCAAGCAACTCAAGCTCAATAAATAGGCAAAAGTAGTCAATTTTGATTGACTGGCGTTATTTCTTAAACGCATTCTGGCAGCAACATTAAAAAAATTACGACAGTTGCAAGTTAAATCTGTCAGGCCAAACGTCCTCCTGCTGGTGTGGTGTGGAGAAGGGTCCTGCTCGGGTATCTTCTGTCAGCGGTTCAAAATTACGAGGACCGTCACAAAAATTTGCCCTAGAGTTCCTTTACAACCGGATGTTACTAAAACTAAACCAAACCTGCATTAAGTGTGTTTTTCAATTATATTTTTCAAAAATATTTTCCTGGAAAAATTATTTTTACACTATCTTAAAACTGGAAATTTAATTACTTTAATGACACCAATTTCATTAACATATTTCATTCTTATTGAAAAATGTGTTTGATCTACCATCACATTTTTATTACTATAATGAAATTTAATTTTTTTCATCAAACCATGAGCTGAATGCTTTATGAAATCAAAATTGCTTTATTTGAACATTATTCTGAAGTAGAATTTCCACTCTAGTTTTTTTTCCATAATGTATAAACAATTTAATTTGCATGCGAAACTCTTTACAGAAGATTTATTGCATTAAATTCATATTTTGAAGTTCAATCAAACAACACGGCAACATTTTAAGTAATGCCTTTATTAATAATAGTTTAATAGCGAGAAATGACTATATTCCTTGCGAACATGCTGATCGCTGAAAGCTGCTAGCAAATAATATTTAAATACTTAATAAAGGAGGGGATAATAAATCAGAGCATGAGCGCCTTAACCGCTGGGAATGTTCTAGGAAAACTCCATCTAAGCGGAAAATATGAGTTCAATATTTGTCACCTAATTCCTTGCACTTAGGTATTTTATGTTCGGTCGTGATTTTCATTAATTTGTTTTCTCAAGATAAGAGCAAAACGGAAACACGTTTTATTCTTCTTATCTTGGATGGATTATCAATTGACAGGTGTTAGGAAGAAGCTTGAGAATATTATCCCAAATCTCGATTTCTAACGATGGGAAAAAAATTTTTAGAACTTGCAAACAATTTAAGACTGTAGGACAACTGAAGACTTGCATGATTTCTTAATAACATTTTATTATTGTTACAATTTCTTACTGCGCAACATTCTGACCGCATAATTTCTAGAAAAGTAGAGCAAATATTGTGTCATTCTTTCTGCAGCAAATCTGTTGGCTTAATTTTTAGATAACAATGAAAAAGAAAAGCGCAGATTTCTTTAATATAGCTTCAGAGTCAGTTATTTAGGCAACTATCTAAGGGCACACTTTATGGGTCTGGGGAAGTTAAAATTATAATGCGATATTTTCATATTAATTCGGTTTTTTTTTTTTACTTTCATTTAATAAACGAGAATGTTTACTCTAATTTATCAGAATAAAAATGATGTATTATTTGATTTCAGAAATGTATTCGTAGGATCTTTTTTATATTTTCAAATTCACTTGCAAAACAATAACCTAAATTTTTTTCACTTGCATTTAGCTGATTTATTTATTAGTAAACATGCCAAAAGATCTTTTTATTATAATTTTTTATAGTATTTTAAGAGAAAGTTTTTATTATTTCCATTTTATTCTAATGCTTTTTTCATTAGCAGTACTTTTATATTGAAATGTAAAATAATTCTAGAAAAAATGAAATCTTTCTCTTGAGTGTAATCTACTTTTTATTAAATATTTTATTACTTTAATTCTTCATAATATTTCCCAGTTACAAATTTATTGCATGCGTATAATTAATAAAAAATACTACTTTTGAAATTCTGCAGGGAGGACTTAAAAATTGTATAGAGGACATAAAAATTGACACTGATTTTTTCGGTGATAAATATCATCCCAATTATAATTTAATCGAATTCAATTACATAATCCTGGTAATCATATGAAAATATAAAGTTAGATTACTTTGAAGACTTCAAAAGTTCTTGAGACATTATGTTTGTAGAGGATTGCTCTGAAATACTTTGACTATATGATTTTCTAGCTCCAGTCAAGATTCCCACTTTAAAATAAAATTTGTTTGTTTTATTTAATTTTAAATTAATTCTTTCTTTTTTTGTATGTTTTTCAGGCACTTTTGCTGAAGAGAGTGGTAAGTAGCTACTTAATATTGACTTTTAAATTTAGGCAAACAATAAACCAAATTTCACACATTTAACTTGTGGATTCTAGTACACGAAATATGCGAAGAAAACATACTATAATCATAAAAATAATTCTAAATCAAGATTTTGAGGAATCTCCACATTTCTGACTTCTCCGAATTCTAGAAAAATATAGTTGAAATCATGTTTGTCTGTCGATGTATATGATAACTAAAAAAATTTTGGGATCGACGGATGAAATCTGGTGTTGTTGTTGTCATCATGTCTATAAAGGTGCAAAGTGCAAATAAAATCTATATTCCACCAAAAGTTTTTGTGACGAGATCTGCCAGTTCTGGAGCCCGATGACCATGGAGGATCTCAATTGGTGGTGCTCCAAGGAGGAAGAGGGAGCGGATAATGGTTATGACAGTTAAAAACATGTCCTGGAGTCAGTTGGGATTGCGGACAGTGCTTGCAGTTGGGATAGGATTTAATACCAGTTGGTGATATCTTCATGCCCTTGAAATGTCCAGTGCTTAGCCGAGATATTGTAGAGGAGAGGTTTCTTGGGCAGTCTAGGTCAGGGATTGTTGCCTTGCCAAAATGTTGATTGTAGATCCTACTCCTGGCAACAGCGTTTGCATCTGTACAGGTGACTGTTCGGGGCTGTTCTTCATCACGTGCTTCCTTTGCTAGGGCATTTGCACATTCGTTCCCCTCGATACCTACATGAGCAGGAATCCACTGGAGAGTGCATGGAATATTTAGTGAGTGAAGAAGGGTATTAATTTTTACCTCAATGGCACTATTCATAAAAGAGGGGGTGCCATTGCCTCCGGGAAGGTTGGACTTCTACCTGTTTGGACCGCGGGAGGTTTTTTATTTCCTTCCTTCCACCCACAGGACAAAACTGTGGAGGAACTCCTCTATTCGTCACCCGGGGAAGCTCTCAGTGTGGGAATGAAATGTGGTGCATAGTCTTAATAGTAAATTTATAAATATCTATCAAATTTTAAATCAACTCCATACAATCTTTCTGCTCGCCAATACAACTACAAAACAAAGTTTTTAGAAGGGAAGAGTTTGATAAATATTGATACACAGATTTAGCATCTAAAGTGTGAATACGTCTCACAAATTGGATTTAAATCTGATGAAAGGTTGATTATTTCTACTTTCGGACGCATGTAATTTTAAAAACATAATGATTTTAATAAAAGAAACGATTTTTATCGGCTGAAAGAAATTTGACCGTTATATATATTTGATTCACTGGTATTTGTGTATCAGCTGCATAAATAAATTTTACTTTATTAATTATAAAAATTTCTGAAATTTAACTAGCTCGTAAGACACAGTTGTATTCTTAGTGAAGAATTTGTTTAGAATTGCAACGTTGATCATTTTTTCCGAGATTAAAAAGAACAAAATAAACTTATTCTATTTTCAAAAAATTAGTAAAAATATCTTGAAAGCTACTATTTTTCCCATTCAACTTTTTTTTAAAATTGTTTTCCCAGTACAATTTTTATTATTTGCAGTTTCTCCACTATTATTAATAACAAAATTTATTCTTAATTATTTTCATTAAATTACTTTATAGCTATTCCAAATATCTGTTCACTTTCTCCGAAATTATAGTTCGAAATGAATAAATAGAATTTCGAAGTGAATAAAAACAATGATTTTCTTAACTTATTTATACTACGTCCCATGAATCATTGATTTTTTTCCATCACATTATAAATAAAGAAAATTTGAAGAATACGCCCGATTCTTTTGCATTATGACGAATATTTTTTTTATTATTATTTATAAATATTTCTACGCTTTCAATTGCCAATGTCAGAAACTACGTCTGCGAAAAGAATTAAGTATTAACTGAATGTTGAAAATTTCAGAATTAACAGATAATACCGTCATAATAAATAGTATGAAAGAAATATATTTCTTAAATTAAGGACAATATCCTATCAGCCTTTGACAGATAATACACCTAGCCTTTACTCTGCCTAAGCTTAATCATTAAATGACAATATTAACAACAACAAAAAAAAACTTTAGCAATACTTCATCATTTTAATATGTCTTGTCACATAAGGCTCCTCCCCTGATTACATTGAACAAAATAAACTTTTGGTACAGATTCATCCTTTGTAATAAAGTAACACAATATTACAGAAAAGGACTGGCTTTGAAAAAGATTCTGAGTATAAGCAATTCGAAATTATTTTTATCCTTCTGCTTTCATTATTATGCTATAATTTTAAATTTGTATATGACTTTTTTCCTTATTACGTCTTTTATAAGGGGAAAATTAAAGCAATGACTAAAAAGGGAAACAACTGAAATAGACAGGATCTTTATACTACGCGAAATCAGTGCGAAAATATTTTGTTCTGGATTTATCTGTTATTTAAAAAAATAGCCTTAATTATAACAATAATAAGGAATATACACAAAAAAATGTATTTATATCATTACAAAAACTGTTCTATGTTATTTTTAACATTTTAATCCTTATTATAATAGCAATAAAGTGCATACACGAAGAAATGCCTTTAACATCATTATTAAAATAAAGTAAAATACTATTAAAAATAATTTTAAAATTTATAAGAGAGGAAACAATTTGAGTTAAATAAAACTGATAGCAATGAAAATTCTTTTTTTAAATTTTAAATTAGGGTAAAGGTTTTTTTCCCAGTATTTTTCTTTTAAGCTAAGGAAGAATACTAAAATTTCGTTTTATTCTTGGCTAAAAATCTAATTAGAATTTTGAAAAATCCTTTCTTATTGAATAAAATTGCATTAGAAGAAATTATTTGTCAAAATTGGTGTACTAGGCCCAATGTTATGTCTTGTAGAGTGTTTTGCAAGATTTTTTAAATTATGTTGCTCCCATGATACAATTTACCGATAATATGTCAATCTAAGAGCATTATCATAAGTACCTTGTATGTTTTCTCATTAACTTGCAATAATTTTCAAGTAGTTATTGTGTGTTCTACTTAAATTAACAAAGATTTTTTTTATTAACTTTACTTGTTCAATTTTTAGATTTGCCTGGTAAGTAAACTATGTGTTCAAATTTAAATTAAGAGAATACGACATTTATTTTTCATTACATAAAATAAATGTTATTGATATTTCTTATTAAAAAGCTGCTTTTGTATTCCTTTTAGAACCGAAAAGCAGTAAGTAAATATATTACAGGTTTCTGTCGCTGTATTGAATTAATATTTTAGTCTGAATCATTTATCTTATTATAAAAAGTTATTGATAATATCTGAAACAAATTAATTTACTTGAGCAAAATAACTGCGTATTAAAAGAAGATTGTTGTTTTATTCTTTCAGCTGAATCTCCATTATGTAAGTAAAGTTTAACAACTTAATTTTTGTGCTATTTTCAGCATCGATTTATTAGAATATCGAAAATTTCAGTACCTGTTGAATTGAAATAATATCAGCATCTGTTGATTAGAATAACGAAAAAGGAGTGCCTTCATTTACATTTTTTCATCTATTATTATTACAGATTTTAAATAAAAATACTTTTTCTTAATTCTTGTTAAGTATGGTTAAATGAGTCTTAAAATTGGTGAAGTTCCGAAATTGTGATAAAATGATCAGATGCAATATCATAAGGATCTTTAAATATTAGTTTTATTGAAGCTTTTCTATTCTACTTGGTTCCATAAAATAGTATGCATAACTGACCAGTGATAGTATTTTTCATTTTTGAGTTTGTATGAAAAAATCGCGAGTTTACTAATTGGTATTGAAATTTTCATAATCAAAAATACATTGATATTCAACACAAAAATATGTTCACTGTTGTATGATTAATATCGTTAGAAATGCTGAACAGATCACAGTGAAACAGATACATAAGGGTTGCCCTAAGGAAAAGTGGACAGGTTGAATAAAAATAATACCTTTATTGGAAATCAAAATAAATTATTATGGGCACTATAACACAGGTTCCATCGTTCAGATAACAGGCCTGTAGAAAGATGGTGATTGTTTCTTGAGGAAGTCCGGCATGGCGTCCTTCATATTTTCTCTTGAATAAAAATATGCCCCTTTTAATGCTCTCTTTAGTGGCCCAAAGATGTAGAAATCACAGGTTGATCATAGGGGCTGTACGGCTGATGTTCTAACACTTTCCAATGGAATATTTTAAGCTCTTCTGGGTTTCACCCAGATGTGTTGGTGAGCTTTGTCAAGGAGAGAAATCACTTCTTGTGTGAGTAGCTTCTTGGTCGCTTGCTTTTAATTTTTTTCCGTAGTTTAGTCAGAGTACTGCAGTATTGTGATGGATTTATAGTGTTTCCTTGGGGCAGGAAATCAAACAAGAGTGATCCACAGAAACCGTACTACTACACGTCGTCCTGCTCTGAACGCATTCATGTATAATAAGAACACTTTCGATAAGATTCTTCTAATAGAATAGCTTTCGCTGTTTAATTAGAGGAATCTGTGCAATGCATACCGCCGTATGTATTGCCCGCTTACCGCCTTTTATATTCCTGTTCGGTGGCATAGTTACAGCTGCAATCATTCTGACGCAATCACGTGTCACTTTTCATTTGGGCAATCTTAAAATGAAGATTGTGGATGATTGTATGTGCAAGTCGTCTCAGTAGGAAAATGTGAAACTGTCGTTACTAAATGAAACAAATAAACAAAAAAAGGTGAGGTTTCCTTATAGCTTATGGTAAAATCCTAAAATGTTCACAAAAGAATCTCTTCTGGAAATTAGGCAGTTTATGAGTCTATGTTGCAATCGCTTTCATTTTTCTAAAAGCATTATTTCCAGATACTGAATAGTCCTGCGAGAGAGATCAAAAACATGGCAACAATACAACAATTCACAAAAAGTTTGAAGTTGAATTATTTTCTATGATTGCAATAAAACTTATTCTTTCTGTTATTCTTATTGTTTACAAAAAAAATTAAAAATACTGTTTTGTTTATCTTCTCTAGATAAGTTTTACTACGCTATTAGTAAGTATGTTACGATGAATTAATTTTATAATTACTTAAATTATTTGCTACAGCTACAAAATATTTGATATTATCACCGAATACTAAAGCTGTATCAATTTTGTTGATGGTTCGAATAGACCAGTCTATCAATTAAAGAATCTCTCAAAAGTTTATCAATAAATGACAAGAAGTGATTCTTTCTTCTTTGGGATCAAATTATTTACAAATAAAAGTAAAATAACTCTTAGTCACTATAAGCAAGGAAAAAAAATCGGCCAAGGTACCAAAATATTCCAGATATTTTTGAAGAAATAGACTGTTAAAAGGAAGTGATCGTTTTGGTCATGGAAAAGATTATATTTCACAAACATCAATAAATAAAGAGATATGGACTTAAAAATAATCAGCTTACTCCATAGTCGGTAAAGAGATTACACGAAATATTCTGCGCATCTTATGCCTATGGTTGAAAAGCTAAATGATATTATAAAATAAAAAAGAAGGGCTATATTAAAGGAAATAGAAGTTGCATAAAGAGATGTCATCCTTGAATCCGTTGTTGGGCGTGAGAGAATCATCTTGCCTCCAACTATATTTGAAGTTAGTAAAATATTTCATGAAAATTCTTGACAAGAATAATTCTTACTTAATAGATATAGTTTATAATATTATAAAAGAATTTAGAAATGTAAATTTTAATGTTCCTTTAAATCATGCAGTTTATAAACGAACTTAATTTCATATATTCCAGGAAAGACACAGAATGAAAATTTAAATTTCATTTTTCATTGTCAAGAATTTCTTGTACAATCACAAAGTTGAGAATTTTGTTGATCATTTTCAAATAAATGAATTGGAACAGGGGCATAGATATTCGCTACCTACAAAGCAAAATTGTTGACAATATTAGTGCAGGCGAAAGATTGATTTTACCAAAACATAAAAGACAGTGTAGAACCGATACCCAATCAAACCGACATAAGCGCAGTTTATTTTTGAAATTTGTAAAAGACATATTGTAAACAAAATTCATAAAAGAAATTCCAACATAAGAAGTTTTAGAAGTGGAAAAAAATAACATTTTCTTTCGTTTATTTTTATTTCTAATTTTAAATTAAGCTGTTGTAGATTGATAAGAGTAATATTGCATTTTTTTATTAATTATAATGCTTCGTAAAATTTATTGGTTTTAAAAGTTTTTTTATTTAATGCCTATGTTCTAAGACTAGTTTAATGTGTTAAGTTTTACAAATAAGAGTTGATTACAAAAACTGATATTTCTTAGTGCATGAAATCCGCATTAGATGAGTTTAAAAAAATTATCAACTCCAATATATATGAGTTGGCGTATGATATCGGTGTATGAATTTTTATTATGAGTTGATCAAAATTTTGTGCAGTCAAGTCATTTTAAACTTCTGTTTATTTTGTTTCTTTCTCATAGTTGAATTCTTATCTGCAATCGCCGGTAAGAAATTTTTATATTTGCAAATATGCATAGCTGTCAAAACAATTAAAATAATCATAAATATTTTCAATACTTTATAAAATGTATCTTTTAGTTTGGGAATCTACATTTCCCTTTTTCTTATATATATATATATATATATATATATATATATATATTCTTTGTCATAAAAAATTTGTCATTTCTTTAAAACTGATCTTCGGATCCAGAATATA
>JAPMOQ010002152.1:0-23088 GCA_026543055.1 Argiope trifasciata | reverse complement strand
TGAACAATAGTTTTACAGCAGACAGCTTTTTCCTTCTTAAATAACCAGTTTTCTTTCTTTCGTCTGCGAATGACCAAACTCGCTTATTCCAAACGATTTTGGTTTAGTTTGCAAGTAGAATATTAAATTTATAATTTTTAAGCATAATATTACTAATATTACAATAATGTTATTTCAGTCACTCAGAAATTCTTTTATAATATTCATTATTGTACTTTTCAAGAGATTTGACGAATATTAAAGAAATGTCTTTGTAAAAATGGATTATTTGATGCTACTTGTATATAATATTTTCTATAATAAAGAAAAAAGAATATTTAGTAAAATAAGGCGAAAATCTTTTTTTCTTTTCATTCTAAAAATATTTATAAACGACATTTAAAAATGATATTTATGTTTATGGCAATTTCAAATTATCTTCTGCAGCAAATTCAAATTTCATCTTACCCTAAGCTTATGGGAATGAATATAGACAATTCCAAAAACGTGCTTTTTGAACCATTTTTATTGAATTTCCTAACAAAAAAATAAGATAAAATATTCAGTAATTGTCTTATCAAATTATATTTATTAAGTTAACGGAAATAAGCTTTTTTGTTTTGTTAAGGTAATGGTATTATAATTCAAAAATTACATTAAAAATAGGATATTTTATAAGGAATAATAAAATGGTTGTTAGAGTTATATTCTTATTGCAGAAAATGTCTACTAGAATTTTTCCTGCATAACTCATAATAAATTTGATATTTGTTTCTTTTTCTGTTCATAAAGCCAAGGATTTGAGATAAGCCATACATTCTTATGACTGCTCAAATCAGAGTTTTTATCGACATATTAAAACCAAAATTTGAAACAGAATATAAAAGATCGTATATGAAATTTCATTTATTCTAAGTCTTCATTTTTTTAAAAAAGAATTATCGCGCTTGCGTGCAATACGATTATATGTAAGTACAGAAATTAATTCTTTGATATATTTCATTTAAAGTATGATATAGAACTATAATTAATATACTAAAACCATGAACATTTATCGTATTTTATGTTTTTTTATGTTCCACTGCGATTGACCCAATATTTCAAGTTTTTTTACAATCTATATTTACCTGTTTCATCTTTTTTCAATGCTGTAATGTTTTGATCCTGATTGATTCAAATAACAGAGTAGAATTTCAGACAATTCGTTTATTTACAGCCATATATGAACGTAAGAACAACTTGTTCTAATCTAGGTTAAAATATTTGATATTTACACCATTTGGTTGATGATATTAGCAACACGGTTGAAGGTTGAAAATTTATCGGGAAATAAGTTCTCCATCAATTCGGAGAAATAACACATGAAACTAACAGGTTGTTAGTTAACACGGTTACTCCAGGGGTAGCTCTAGGAATCCATCGAACTCCAACTACTGGAGCTTAATCCAGCAATATGCAACCCAAGACGTTTTTCTCCTCTCTCTTTAAAAAAACCTTGCATTTCGTTTCTGTTCAATCTATTTCTCCCATTTCCCATTAGTGCTCTTGAACTCTCTATCTCCCAATAGTTGTTCAGCAAAATGTCCCCCTCAATGATCACCAGTCAATAGTGGGAATCCGTTAATGATGCGTCCTCGTAACTGAACGTTCTGGAATACGTGTTAGTTATATTCCCTTCACAACAGGAAAAACTTAGCATCCAGATGGTTTGACACTCCTTCCCTAGACGGTGCAAGGAATTTCTCTTAAACGAAGAAAACCGACGTGTGTTTCTTCAGTTGGAGATCACTAATGACCATTCGGTTAAGAATATCCCCTATCTGGCAATCTGGAGGTATTTATAATTGGAGGGTTTTAACAGGTGATGACACAGCTGATTGGAAATGCCAGTTATGAGGAATGGGAAAGGGGAACACTGCAATATACATTTCGATTTCATTTAAATTTTGATAGAAAACTATAAAAGTGGGAATAAAACAACATATTAAATCGTTGAATTAAAAGAATTACTGTGTTATCGTGTTTGAAATAAACAAAATTCCAATTTTTTTTCTGGAACTTAGAGCGTTGCGAAACTTTGACACTTATCAAAATCTAAAGGACGAAACTCAAGGATAATATTAATTATTTTCTCAAAATATGCTTCATTACGAGGAAGTAAAAAAAAAAAAATGTACTTGATAATTTTATGATACTGTTACGGATTTCTTCTATTATCCTAAAAAATCCGTCGGGTTCTTTTTAAACTTGTATAGTATATAGTGGTTGTGTATGGTGTTAGAGATGATGACACACAATGATCAGTCCTTTTGTTGACGAACACAACACAGACGTTTATTTACAGGACGAGGACAGGACAGCACAAAGATGACAAATATTCACAACACAAATATGTACAGGAGACAACTATTTACAGCAGAGACGTACACACAGGACAGCACACTGTAGATTGTAGTCCACAGGCAGAAATTCTGTAGTGACAATGTCCACAGAGTGGCTAGACAGGATTCAGCCGGAGAGGGAATCTTTAAGGGATTCGCTTTACACCTCCTGGGTCTCTCCAGAACAGGCTGATCTATTCCTTTGTCTCTTCTTGCCTCTGCTGTCGAATCACTACTTAGCACAACGGGACTACTCCTTAGTTCGGGACAGCTCCGTTCCCGACGACGGCACAACGGGCTACTACACACGACGCAGGCTTCGTCAGTATATGCCACACGGAGTTTAGCAGTCCTCCGTTCAGGACTCCACAGTTCAAGACCTCTATCTCTTAGGTCTTCTCGATAAACACCACAGCTCTACTTGTCTTCGTTGAACACCAGGCCGTACAGCTTCGGCTTATCTCCACTGCCGCACTTCGGCTTCACTCCACTGGATTCTTCCTCCTTTCCCTTTTCTCCGCTGCTTCGCTTCGACTTAATCCGTCTCGATTGATTCACTCTATTGATTCCACTGACTGGAGCCCTCTTCCTTATATATCCTGGTGGTAGGCGGGGCTAAGATTTTCTGGACCAATCAGGAACGTTCTAGCTGGATCTCGGCTCCTAGTGGACGGATCGGGAAAATTCTCGATGTTTCGGGTACTTTCCATTTTGTCGCCAAATTCGTCGCCAAGTCGCCAAGTGGTCGCCAAGTTTGTCGCCAAGCCTTGGGACCTCTGACGTCACACCTATTTACTATTCAATACACATTACTGTCAATCTGTCTTCCTTACATTGACAGTATTAGCGCGGGAAAGCAAAACCACAGGTTCGTAACAATACACTCTTAAAAAAATCTCATTACCTTTATATTATATAATTTCATAAATAGAAAATAATGGAAATATCCCGATATCTTTTATGATCTTAACAAATAATACTTTTCTCATTCTAGTTTGTCATTTAAATAACTTAAGAATGAATTATTTATTTAAAATAGAAATTTTTTGCCAATTTTTTTTCCTTACGTGATATTAAAGAATCTTCAGTACATCCGTGACAAATGACCATCAGATTATTATTTTTAGCCTCCCCTGTCAAAAATACATTGAATATTTTTTTTAGAATTAATCAGAAGCAGCTAGCTAATATTCAATTCAGTTCTGAGTATGGATGTTTGCAAGACTGAAAGAATAAATTTTTCCCTATCGCTTTCTGTATTTCTTTCTTTCTTCGTATAGAGCGAATTACTTTTGGTGTACATTTTAATTTTATTTTTAGCTGCTTAGAAAGTAATCCTTTATCCCTATATAGAATACATCAGGTTTTGAAATAAAATAATACTTTCTCTCATTTCCGTTTCATTTTATTTTCTGTAAATAGAGTTTCTATTTGATACGAGTTCTGAACGAATTTTGTATTACGGAAACAAATTTTTTGAAAGATGATGCATTAAAAAGAAATGCATCTAAATCATGAATAATACTAGGATGAAACATTATTTAAACAGGAAAGATAGTTTTTTTTAAAGTTTAATGTAAGAATATTATTTGAATGTTGAGCAATATTTCCGTACATGTTCAAAAAACTTTTAGTAGTTTTAAATAGATATTGAAAACATGGTAAATTTCCTTATTTTTATTTAAAAAGTGCTATGTATAAAATTTACGAACCTGAGAAAAACGATGAAATAAATAATTAAGAATTTTAATTTGGTATGAAAAATAACAAAGCATGAATTCATATTCTAAAGAAAAGCACATTCGAACTCTATGCGCTTGAACCCATGTTATCATCATAGAAATAAAAAGCAGAAAATAAATCAACTTCAGTTAGTAAAAGCGGTAATTTATGAAATGGTAATTTATGATAGTAAATGGTAGTTTATAAATTTTGCATCACAAATAAAAACAATATTCAAGCATTAGATTTGAATATTCGAGTTCATTCATACTTTACATATACATTGTTAACGCGTATCAGCAATATATTGTTGCATATTCTATCATGGAATAACACTATGAAGACAGGAAATAAAAGATACGTTATTAATAACAAATTAAATTGACATTGCTAAATTCTATGTATTTTTGAGTCAGGATTGATATTATTTTAATCAATATATTAATAAATAAATAAATTTAGTATATTAAATCGTAGAGAGGCTAGACTCTTTATAATCTCATTATAAGGTGGATGAAAATAACAGACGAGTTATTTAATTATTTTCTAAATTCCACATATCATAAGACAAAGCAAAGACAAACATGAAAATAATGACACCCATGAAAGATCATAGGAAATATATTTTGAATTTAATATCGTAACGCCATATGTTGAATAAAAAGAGAAGGTAGTAGAATTATATAACCGCTGCAAAATTAAAAATACACATTTTTTCATTATTTATTGTAAAACAGAATCTGCTAAATCTAAATCTAAAACTATTTTTAAGATTAATCTTTTTTTTTGTGTCTTGTGACAGTTTATTTATTTGACAAACTAATGTTGCAGGAGCTAATAGTTCAACATAGTAATATTTTTACAAACAGAAAAAGGGAAACGATTCTTATAAAGTCATAACTAGATTAAAAACAGTTATAAATTTTATCACTTATACAGTAATGGAAATAAAACTGTACTTTATGTGTTTTAAAGAATAAATCATCGCATCAATGCTAATAATTCTTAGTTCATTTTTGAAATTAGGTTCGATGGTAAAAGTGTAAAACTAAAAATGATAATTTATGCAGACTGCAATAGTGAAAAACTATTTTTTTTGATAAAATTGCCCCAACTGAATGCGTTTCATAAAAGAGAAACTGAAAGAAAATTTTTTATTCAGAAAATATTACAGCAATTATTTATGCGATGAACATACCTACATTCTATTTAAAACCATATTATGAGAAATATTTATAACTTGTTTGTATATTTGAATGCATTAGTGATAAAAGATACTATTATTACATTTTTAAAAATAAGAGTTTTTAGTTAGTTTTTTCAACAACTTGATAGCAAATAAAGTTTCATTTCAAACCCTTATTTTTCTGCAGATTTTTCTCAAATGCATGTTAACATTTAATCCTAACATAATCATGGAAATGTAAGATTCATATTTATGCAGATAAATATATTATTTAAAATTTTCATTGAAACATGTAAAAGGAATAGGAAATATGATTTATAAGACAATACAGATTTTTCCGTATTTTATTTGAAATTTTACATATTAAGAAATGTTATTTATATATTAATTATTGATTCAGATGTCTAGATAAATATATAAAAAAAATCTTTACATTCTTTAAAAGTGGAAGGAATGGTAAGTTATGAACTTGCTTCGTATTCATTTACTTCGTAAAAGACTTCGTATTCATTTACATCATAATTATAAACATTAACAATAGTGTAAAATATACTAATGCATAAAAAATATTAATTTATTACCCAGAAAATAATTAGAACAATTCACCTCCACCCCAAAAAAACTTCATATTTGGAATGAAGATTTCATTTGCGCTCACGTAAATATTTGAAGTTAAAAAACTGTGGGAAATATGTATGAAAGGAAAAAACGCTTAAACGAGAAAATCAAATAACACCGGAAACTGACTTAATAATTTGTTGATGCGAAAAGTTTCTTCCTTTCGATAATAAAATAATTTAGAATAGATTTGTTGAACTATGCGCTCATCAAGACAAGTCTAATATTTGAAGACACACAAAACTTAGAATAACTGCATTTTCTTTTATCTGTACAAATACTTATGAATATTAAATCATGCTGCATGCTTTTATTACCAGGAAAATGTAAATAAATTCACATATTAGAGATTCAGATATCTGTAGGGGATATTTAATATATACCATACAACATTACGATTTTTCTTTCCATAAAATATTTTCATCCGAAAAATTAAGTTACAATCAACTCAAATTTTTTTGCCAATAAAATAACAAATCAGCGGTACAAAATGTATGTATATCGAGGTTAAAATGCATTAAATTCATGAATAAATTGCTTAAAATGAGAAAGATAGATGTTACGAGCATCAATATAGATACTGTTTGACGTATTCTCTGTTGAGCGGCATAGCTGATTAACATTTTGTATCATTAGCAAATATTAGAAATCCGTAAATTAAAAAAGTATTTTTTAATATTAAATAGAATTATTATTATAGCTATTTGTAAAAAATGCATGCAAGTTTCCGAGGTATTGTTTCAACTATTTGTAATTATACATTTCATCTATTAATATATAATTTTCTGCATGTTTTGTGTGGACTTTTGAAATAGAACACCTGTTTAGATTTTTGTTCAGTTTGACATGGAAACTCCTTTCCAAATCTTGAGATTAGAAGACAAATATAATTCATCAGTATAGTGGATATTGTCTTTAACATTTAATTCAATGTTGGCGTAAAAAACCAACAACTTTATTTAGCAGAAACCTTTAGAAGAATAATAAAAAAGATACACTTCCAGTGAAAGCATAATAAATCGTTTACAGGATCACACGGCTTAAACTGTGACGTTATATTTATGAATGCCACCGATGTATACGTTATCTTCAGTGTGTTATTCAATGACGGCGTAAAAGAATAACAACTTTATTTAACAGAAAAATTTAGAGGAATAATAAAAAAAATACAGCTGTAATTTTTCGTGAACGCATAATAAATCAGGTTCCAGGATCAAGCTGCTTAAACTGACACATCATTTTGATGAAAGTAGCTCCAGTGTACATGCAAAAAAAAATTTTTTTTCAGATTTTTTAACATCATTTATTCTATTTTTGGTTTATTGTTACGTGATTTCAAACATTGGTGCAACCATGTACCAGAATTCACACTTTCATCTCATAAATGGAAATAATGCTCGCCTTCTTCTGGAACTGACAATGTATTTCTGTGAACAGAGATTATCATTTTAGGTTCATCCTTTAATTCATGGACATAAAATCCGTAGTTCTATCTCTTGAGTTTAACATGCATTTCTTGATAATTACCACTGTAAAAATGTTGTATGTTTGTAAAGTTACATTTTGACTGCCCTATATATTAATACGAAAAATTATCCAGGATGTGATATCTGGTGCTAGTGACTCAACTGACTCGATAACGCTTAACGGGGCTTTGCTTCGTAAGAAAGCATTAAATATTTTTCAAAAGACTGGAAAAAATGTACACAAAGATAACATATACAAAAATCACCAACATGAACACAACAAGGATAGTTAATCACATTACAAGGATAGTAGTAATCATAGTTAACCAAAAAGTTCATACTATGATCAACGTTTCAAAGAGAAAATTCATTCTATTGCAAGTTTTAATTATCCTTCAGTTATGGTGTTTTATGACTAATCATGCTATTTTCTAGAAGAATCTGGCAATCTCAGCTCTTGGTAAAAATTTCCTCTTAATTTTGGTATTTTCTGGAACTACGATTTTTATTATCAGTTTCAGCAAATAAGACGAATTTTTGTGTGACATAGGTGTTATTGATTTATTCAACATCTATTAAAACTATTTGCAACTATCCCTTCTTTACTATGAAACTGAATGGATGAAAAAAGCCTTACGGATTTATAATAAACTATACTAATTAATTACCAAAACTTTAAAAAAAAAAATCTATGTAACAAGCAGTAAGGAACACAAAGCTTAAAACAAATAAAAGTTTTAAGAAAGCAAAGTTACAGTTAAAGCAACGTAAATAATTGCAAATTTTGATTAAATGCACAAAAATATTTAAAACAGATTTATTTTACAAATTGTTTGAAAAAAATATTTTTTAAAAACTTTATAAAAAGAACATACACTGAAGTGACAAAAGTCATGGGATGACTGTTAATATCGTGTCGGTCCTCCTTTTGCCCGGCGAAGTGCAACAACTCGACATGTCATGGAGTCCACAAGTCGTTGGAAGTCCTCTGCAGGAATATTGAGCCATGCTGTCTGTATAGACGTCCATAACTGTGAAAGTGTGGATGGTGCAGGAGTTTGGGCACGAACGGACCTTTCGATGATGTCCCATAAATGCTCGACGGGATTCATATCGGGCGATCTAGGTGGCCATATCATGCGCCGGAATTGTCCGGAATGTTCTTCAAACCAATCGCGAACAGTTCTGGCCCGGTGACATGGCGCATTGTCATCCATAAAAATCCCATCGTTGTGTGGGTACGTGAAGTCCATGAATGGCTGCAAGTGATCTGCAAGCAGCTGAACATAGCCATTTCCAGTCAATGATTGGTTCAGGTGCACCAGAGGACCGAGTCCATGCCATGTAAAAACAGCCCACACCATTATGCAGCCGCCACCAGCTTGAACAGTGCCTTGCTGACAGTTTGGATCCATGGCTTCGTGGGGTCTGCGCCACATTCGAACTTTACCATCAGCTCGTAACAACTGAAATCGTGATTCATCTGACCACGCCACGGTTTTCCCCTGGTCTAGGGACCAGTCGATATGCTCACGAGCCCAGGAGAGTCGCTGCAGGCGATGTCGTGCTGTTAGTAAAGGCACTCGAGTCGGTCTTCTGCTGTCATAGCTAAAGGAAGACAAATTTCGCCGCACAGTCCTATCGGACACGTCCCTCGTACGTCTCACATTGATTCCTGCAGTTATTTGACAAAGTGTTGCGTTTCTATTAACATTGACCATTCTACACAGACGCCGGCGGTCTCGGTCGTTAAGTGCAGGTGGTCGCCCACTGCGCTGTCCATGATGGGATGTGATGCCTGAAATTTCATACTCTCGGCACACTCGATACTGTGGATCTCGGAATGTTGAATTCACTAACGATATCCGCAATGGAATGACCCATGCGTCTAGCTCCAACTAACATTCCCCGTTCAAAGTCTGTTAATTCTCGTCGTGCCGCCATAAATCACGAAAAACCTGTTCACATGAATAACTTGAACACAAATGAAAGCTCTGGAAAACGAACTGCGCATTTATACTTTTTCGCTGCGATACTACTGCCATCTATATATTTGCATATTGCTATCCCATGACTTTTGTCACTTCAGTGTATATTTATACATAATATTCAATTTAACATTAAAACATTCGAAATCACTTTTGAGTTTGAGGCCTTTATTCTTAAAAAAATGTCTGTTAGAAAAAATTAATATAATAGCAAGTTGCAGAAACAGCTTAAGTAAGAGATGGTGAAGTATATTGTTTTTTCAAAAACGTTATATGATTTGTAAGAAAATAATCAAATTTATGCAATATGTATTCTTGTACAAGAGTGAATGAAAAAGACATACAAGTACGTATTAGACTTTGTATACAAATGCTAATTAAAATTAATCATGTGATTTTCTTTAAAACTAATGTATGTTAACACAGGGTAGAAATATTAAAATTCAAATGATGAAAGTTTTCGGAATTTTAACAGCAGAGACAACAGTTTGACTGTGGAATAATCCTGTTTAACAAATTTCTAGTTAAATAATAAAAAGAAATGTCATGCAAATGTAGGAATCATATAAAAATCAAATAATTATTCTAATTTATACAATGTGATTCTACTAAAATGTCGATTAATCAAACTTTCTATTAATTATATAAATGCAAAACAGATTTGATTGATTTTTAAGTAAAATTATTCGATATATGGATCGAATATGGTTACATTGCACTAAATACGCGATTGTAACTAATATTTGGGATAAAATAAAAAAAATAAGATAGGAAGATTCGAAATGAAAATTTCGTAAGGAAATATCACTGTCGATATATGAAACTTGAGTTTAACGCTCCAACAGAGAATTTAAACTTAAAGCAATTTCACGGGTATTATTTTTTTCTTGATATTTCCTAGTTCCATGTATTATTTCTATTTCCTACCTCCATTTAATAATGACAATTAACAACGGACACTTTTTAAATAAATAATATCACTTGACAGTTTAGATAGGTAATAGAATAAGCTGACATGACAACATAATTATGTTATTAATGTAGTTCTACTTATCGCCAAACTTATAATGCTATTTCCTTTTATTGCTTTATGGTAAGGAGATGAAGGAGTTCAAAAAGCAAAAAGAGTTTTGGTTTTCATTGAATAAAAAGCCAAAGAGTTCAAAATAATTAAGACTTAATAATTAAATTTATTTAATACTTAAATATAATGCGTACAAGATAAGCTGACTAATTTGTAATATTTAGGCTAACACATTGGAGGTGATTCGATTAATCGTCATCGTGATAAAAATGAGGTTGGAGTCCTAAGACCATAATTAGAACAGCCATATTTACTGACAGGCTCCAATCCCTTCAGGAGAAAATGCATCAGATCTTTGGAATTGAGGCAAGTCGATCCTACAACATTACTTTCCCCCTTATTCTATTGCACATTTTTAATATTCAAGGAAAGGCAGTCTATTTAAATTTATGGAATTTACTATCGCCTTATTAATGGTGTTTCCCCTTCCAGATAGAGATCGATACCTCGTAACAGCAAAATAGTTATTCTTGATCTGCCTAAGAATCCGGAATAGTTGCTGAATAATGACTGATACAACCACTCAGAGAGGGGAGCTAAAATTAAATCTTAGGAGACATTATATATTTTGGTATAATTATTCCAGTTATAACAATCTGTCATTGGCTTGAGATAATACAACCCTACAATATTACTTTATCTTCCAAGACAGCAATCGATTATTTATTTAATACGCCTTATCTCGAGGTTTTCCCTTATCAAGTTTAAGATATTTAAGAAGGAAAAAGCATATAATAGATTTAAAATACGTCTACTATCACGGATATAAAATTTGAATAAAAATGAAAAGATTTCTCTAAAATTTCTTTAACAAATGTTTTGGAATGAAATATTCAAAAAGCGAGATAATTTATTCTTGCCAAACTTTCATTCGTTTAATTGTAATTCTAGTTCCATTTTATGAGAAATTTAAATTAATCACTTACATTATAACATTTATGAAGTACATTTATTAAACATTTGAATGGGACGATTTTTTCTCAGACAATTCACAAAATTAGTTCTAGACATAATTTGTTTTTCTTTCAACTAAACATATATTCTTAAAGATGAGAATTTTAAAGTAAAATTTTATATTAATGATATTCTGTTATTCATACAATTGCATATTTCTTGGTTGCAGTTTATATCTAGAAACCTTTCAAAAATCCAGGAGTAAAAAGATAATTTATTGTTAATTAAACACTTTAACGAAAAATATCTGAATGAAAACCCTTTCATGTATTCTTATAAGCCTTAAATAATTAATCATTTGTTATTATACTTGATAGTAATTTGCAAATTTTGTTACAAGAAAATATTTAGTACATATCTCTTTTAAGAAAATTCTTTAAGCATTTTTTGCTAGTAATAGATCCAAAGTTTCAGTTACTTAAAAATAAACTTGAAATTCTTATTAGTATAACTTTGCTGTTTAATAGTTTGAGAAGCAAATATAACTCTAAGTCATATTTTTCAAACTATGTTAATGCTACGTATATTATTAAATTACTCCGTAACTTAAAAAATATTTTAATTTATCCAAAGAAAAATTAAATTTAAATGATACTAAGATAACATTTATCAAAAAGCATTAATTTGTTCGACAAATTAATTTTATTTATTGTAAATTAATTTTGTTTGTCTTCAACTGATGTATTCTTTTAATTGAGGACAAACTGAAAAAAATATGAAATATAATAGGATGGTTTGCATGAAAATGATTTAAATCAATTCAGAGATGCATACAAAAATACTTTTTATGTTTTATTCGCTACTAGCCGCCTTTGGCGACCAGCTGGTTCGCCATGAGTAATGCGTTCTAAAATTTTCAATTAAATCACATATTCATTAGCCTTGAAGTAATTCCGGGCATTTATTGGCCTGAAATTAATATTTTCTTTAAGATGATGGACGGAAAGTTCTAAAAGAACCCGTTTTCTTGATAATATTCTTTAATTTTATAAATCAGTCAGTTTTAATTATCGGTTATGCTTCCAAAATATTAAAAATATATTTTTTGGTGATGTTGCCAAAATATTAAATATGTTTTTTGAAAGAAAGCGAAAAAGCGAAAAAAATTATTAAATTAATGATACAGATATTGCAAACGATTATAGAAATATGCCATTAGGTTGGGATTTCAATGCATATCCTGTCTAAATTCAATCAGGTTTACCGTAAATAAAGAAGATTTATTGAATTAATCATTTAGATATTGCAACCGATCATAGAATCCTTTTCCTTGCATTTATTTTTTAGAAAGTATCACTTTTTATATTTATGTTATTTTATCCAATCCCGTACTGAAAGTTGTATTTCTTTAGATTTGATTTGCGATGATGTTTTTTTTTTTTTTTTTAATCTGAACTTCCGTCATTCTTTTATTTTATCCGGTCACGTGCTAAAAAAAAGGTTAAAATATTTCTTTAAAAATTCGTTAAAAATAGAAGTTTAAGTTATACATTAAAACACTGATACCATTAGAAAGCTAATTTTTTAATCTTTAAATTGATGTAAAAATCATGTTTGTGCGATAATATTTTCGGAAGTTACAGCGGAAAAACGTCGAAATTTCGCTTAAATTTTAATTAATTCAAATTCTAATTAAAAATTCGAAAAAAGGGCTCCAAGGTGCACATTCCCGACCTCCAAGGTATACATATACCAGATTTGGTAGCTGTAGGTCCAACGGTCTGGCCTGTAGAGCGCCAACACACACACACACGCACACGCACACGCACACACACACAGATTGAGCTTTATTATAAGTATAGATTAGGGTGGAATAATATGTAGAGTGAGAAAAAGTGAACTTTAAATGCACTGTTCTTTCAATGTAATTTTTGTATTTTAAAATATCTTTTTTTCTTAAATATAATTGAAAAAAAAATTAAAATTATATCAAGAATGTGATTATTAGATAATGTGAATTATAATTAACCAAACCAAAACAAACTTTAAGTTATCTTGAGATAAAATCAGCAATCCACAAAAATTGTTACAAATATATGTTTATTTTTACACGAAATGTTTCATAGTAATAGAATTTAAACCGTGTCCCTTATGAGTGTTTACTTTATCTTTAAAATATTTTCAATTGTATTTTACTTTTCTAGTCTGTGTAGAAACCTCTTAGGCATTAGGATTACTTTTTTCCGTTTTATGATTAGAATGGTTGTATGTAAAAACTATTAAGGGAAATCTAATATTTTTTTTCTCTTTCTGTTGAATAATTTGAATGGGAACTTTTTCCAAGTCGAAATATTTATGTTCAACAAGATTATTCGAAGAATAAAAATAAAATAAATTGTTTCAATAGTTTTAGATTTGCAAAGAAATAAAATCATTTACTAACTACATCAAGATCAGAGCAGATTTTTTTTTGCTTATATGTTTCGTAAACTTATGAAATGTGTTTAACTTTTATATTCGTTTAATATAAGGGGAAAAGTTTTATAAAAATTTCCCTTTGGGAATGGGAAAAGAATTTAAATTTCTTTCAAAACATTGCAGAATTCAGTTTGACAGAAAAAAGAACATTGTTAGAAATTTATATTTGATCGAATTTTATGAGGTAAAGAATTCCTTTTTTTTCTGAGAATAGATTCAAAATGAAGTGTATGAAAACTAATTGAATGTATATTAACATTTGTCTTTTAAAGGTACCATATTTCTGAAGTTCTATCAAATTTAAAAATGAATTCACTTAGAGGGGGTATATCTTTTCAGCTTTCAGATTGCATGAAAAGATAATTTTTTCAAAACATAAAGATCTAGACAAAAAAAACATATGTACACAAATATAATACCTAAAATGTTCTTTTCAAATTTTGTACTATATCTGTCTAAAAAGAAATTATTGGTACTTTCTCATGCAAGCAATTATTCAAAGCAATGACCGAAATAAATTAAATATGGTGCGTTATAATTTAGCTATAATTTCAAATATATGTCAATTTTCCTTTCAGTTGATCAAAAAAAGGTGAAAAGCAAAAATTTTATTTTCTGGCACTTGTGTATTAATCATATGCTTGGTCTTAATCGCTATAGATCTTACAATAGATTTAATAAAAATGCTATATTCCTCCCCTGTACTAAGATCAATATTACGTATTTGTCGATCTTCAATGCCATACAAAATCTTCATGACATTTTCCAAGATTAATGCAAAAGAAAGAGATTAAAAATTATCAAGAAATAATATTTTTGAAGAGTACAATCTCACTGATGTAATATGTACTCGATAAAAAAAGTTTTCATAATTTTCAATTTTCAAGGATTGAATTTTTTATTAAAAATCAAACGAAATTTTAAAGTTTCTCTTCAGTAAGTTCGTATCCCTATTAATTGAAAATTGCCTTAAATAGAAAAAAAAAATTAATGTTTTACAGGGAAAGTAATTTTATTTTTGATCAGCTTTTCTGTAATATTTATAACTGTTCGTAAATAGTTTTCAACGAATTATCTTTCTTTTAGATAATAGATTTACAATCAAGTATGTTGCAATGTGACAGAAATTATTTTTGAAACACAACACAACACGGCTACTGTATACTTAATTTTGAATTTAAAAAATAAAATAAACACAAGGAATAAATAAAGATTATGTTATATTTATGTGTTTAGATAGAGATGCGGATCTTCTTAAATTTTTATTTTCTTATGTTAGGTATTTATTAATTTTTGTTGGGCAAAATTTAATTTAATTTCCAAAACATCGCTCAATTCTGAATTTTATTATGAGCCTCTGTTGTCTCATTAGAGGTACAGACTCTAAGTTGACATTTAATCCCATTTCAATTAAAATCTCAAACACTTTTTCTTTCATGTTTTAAAAAGTAAGAAAAAAAATCTGAACTGTGATTAATCATTGAATACTGCTTATAATGATCGATACCAAATTTGTATACCATGAAAGTTCAGAGAATGCTATCGACTTGTGTTTATTCAAATAATCTAAAAACGACTATAAATACAGGGCGTTGCAAAACTCATAGGCAAAAATTTAAGGGGTGATAGAAAGCATCTTAACAAACAATTTTCACCAGACAATGTATGGACGGAGAGCAAGCAGTGAACAGCTATATGGCGATGTAATGGAGAGTATAGAGCGAATTTCCTACACATGGTCATTTCTATAGGGAATTTCAGAAAGTACGGCTACGTATAGTAGTCAAGAAAAAGTGGGCATGCATCTTATTTAGGGTCTGGCGAGTGGGAATGCTTTTGAAAACGCAAGACTGTATGCAGGTACCGTTTCCTGAGAAGACATGTTGGAAAGATTGGTCAGAGGAAGAAGACAACTTGACCGGTTGTCTCTCACGAATTCTGCTTCTTTTTCTTCTGGGGTCAGTTGAAAAGTCTCGTCTACGAAAGCCCTATCGTCTCCGATGTGGACCTAGTTGCTAGGATTTCTGTTCATGCCGGCGCCATCCGAGAAATGCGGATTTGTTTGAAAAAGTGCGCCTATCAGGTGTAAAGCCTGCATTACAACTGCAAGTTTCTGTAATTTTGCCATACATATTGTCAATACAGTACCTTCTAGATCTGTTTGGGGTTTCGTTCTTTAATGTGACAGTGACGGATTCCTCCTAGCGGTTCACTGCTTGCTCTCCGCCCATCCATTGTATAGTAAAAATTGCTTGTTTAGTTTTTTCATATTAGTCCTTAAAATTTTACCAATAAGTTTTGAAACATCCTTTAGAGAACTTCTTTCCTATTGTGTGCCACAAAAAGGCGCCATAAATCTAACATTTTATTAATACATGAGAAACTATCACATTATAAAATTAAATGCTAATGGAACACTCCTATCGGGAATGAAATAAAAATTTTAATCTATAAAACATCCTTTAGAGAGCTTTTTTCACATTGTGTGCCACAAAAAGGTGCCATTAATCTAGCATTTCATTAATACTTGATAAACTATCTCATTATAAAATCAAATGCCAATGGGACACTCCTATCTGGAATGAAATAAAAATTTAAATCTATAAAACAAATAGAAAATTCTCATTTCCCTAAATCACATAAAAATCTTAATCTGAAAAACATTATGGTTGTCTGTGACTCTTTTGGATAGGTGACTGAAATTTCATATACAGTCTTTTTACAAGATTTGTATATTTATAATAAATTTTGAGTGAAATGCATTTGAAAGAAGTATATTTGTTTATATGTTCGAATACAAATGTATTACAAAATATAAAGAACTACATACATAAAATTTGAAGCACATGTTCCTGAAATAAGTATTCGTATCAATTTTTGAACCAGTTTTGTCAAGCATTTGATAATCTGTCGATCCATATTTTCTCATGCATGCGAACTTGATAATCCACAAACGTTATGATTTAAATAATGAAATTTGATACGTTGACTTGTGGCAACAATTATAGTTTCATGCTAAATTTTAGTGTGATTTGTCTGCAAAAATCAGTCCAAAACACACATTCTCAAAGTACATTTAGTAAAAACGCTAGAATTATGATCAATTTATATTTTGTTATTATATCTATATTTTGTTACTACCTAACATGCAGTGGGTAACGCTATGCAAGGTAGTCGCTACCTTAACCAATGCACCTAATTTAATGCGAGTGGAAGATGGAGGGAGTCAATTGGAGGGTATGTGAAAATGTTTTGGTAAGACCATTTCTTTGGTGTTTGTGATTGAAAGGAATTTAAAAATATTAACTTTGATGTAAATCAATCCATCTTTATCTTTCAACTAGTACAGTGGAATTTAAAAAATATATAAGTGAAGAAAGGATAAATCCCATACTGCTTTAGTAACCACCGAATTTTGATGGATAATCGCAATTTTCTGAATGGCGAACAATGACGGCAAGTCACCAAAGCAGATTTATGGTATTCTATGCTCGCATGAAATGTTTTATAAATGCGATAGATCAATTCGGTTTCAGTAGATCAAAGTCACATGATCTTTGATTTCATATAATTTATCCAAACAATATTTTCCTTTCTAACAATGATTTTATTCAGAGAAATACTTCTCTAAAGATGATAAACATCAATGAAAATGCATACTATATAAGAATAATGCATAGTATAAATATTATTGCATTATCTTTCATCAACATTTTCTCTCCTATTTCTTCCCTTTATAATCAATAGCACATTTCCATTTTTAGTTGCTATTTGCATTAAGCATTAAAAACACAAGATCATCGTTTATTACAAAAATAATGTTATAGAGCTGTGTGTTAACAGTAATTTATAATAAGTTAATGTCTACCAATACTTTCGAAACATTATAAAATGAATGTTTTTATATTTTATGTAATCATAATTCAATGTATAAAATTGTATTTAGGTATGTAGCTTGTAATTGTGCATTTGTTTCGATTTAAGGCTCTGGAGTTAATTCTTTGAAAATATATATTAAAATTGAATTATAAGACTTGAAATAATACATTTTAAATTACGAAGAATTATTTTTATTAATTTATTTTTTATTCCTTTACAAATTCAAAAATTTGTAAGAAATAATTTATAGTTGTTCTCAGTTAAATTATCAAGATATTTATAGTTTGAGGATTATTTTATATTTAATTTTGGGCAGAAATATCATTATAAAATTGAATTTTCATGTAACACTAAAAAAGAGTTCCACAGCAAAAATTTGCTGCGCAGTGAAAAGATTTTGCTTTTTCACCACTTGGTACAAAATAGATTATTTAAGCCGATTTAAAATGTCGTTTGCTTTGGAATAACAAACTTTATTTGAAAGTCAAATATTTCCCCCAAGCAGGCAAAATGGTTTTATCTGAGCTTTCCCGTTGACGTTTTTCTGGATGGCCGCGGGTGAAGAAGTTTGTAGACTTGTGTTCAAAACATAAAATCGGTGGTTATTGTTTGAAAAAGAAAATGTTACAAAAACTACAACAAAGATTTTTCCAATTTCCTGGGAAAAGGAAAATGCAGAATGTCTTTCCAGTTCCAAAGGAAATATCAGCTATCGATTAATATCTTGAAGCTATTCCTAATTGATTCTGATAACAGTTAATTAGAATGTGAACTTCAAAAATATAATTTTTCAATATTTAATTAATTTGGGATTTTAATAGAATGATTAAATACTTAGTTTTACATACAAGGGAAAACATACAGGATTCGATTATAGGCAGTAGGTATTTGATTTTGATAAGTAATGATGTTTCTATTTGAATTTATTTTGATATTATCTTTAAGAAGATAGTTTTAAGTTAGCATAATACCTATGCAGCTTGAACGATTGACTATCAGCTTTACTATATTGCTGCTTTATCATCGACAATGCTGTCTAGATGCAAATTGTGCAGAAATTTTCGATTGGAATTGACAAATTCCGTTCTTCTAGAGCAAATGTTTCATAGTCTTGTGCCAATACATGACAGATTTTGTAATTATTTATACTACAATGGTACGTTGTCACCAATATATTGCAACAACGAAGAGCTTCACAACAACTGGCACCGATGTTCATTTTGGGGGCTCTAATAGCGATATGCTAACGTTTGTTTTTAATTTTTATCTACTAGCATATTTATAATATGTTTATAGCAACATTTAATAGCGTATTGTTTTTAGTTTATATCTAATAATCGTTACGAACCTGTAATTTTGCGTCTCTGCATGAATAATGTCAACGTAAGAAAGACCGTTGTACGATCAGTTCTGTAGGTGCTGATAGAGTGCAGAGTCATTGGTCTCAAAACTTGCTGATCATTTGGTGATTTTGGTGGCAAAAGGAATAATGCTGATAACATCGAGAAATTTTATGATCCATAAAATAGAAGCTGCGATCTACCCAGATACTTCCTGATTGGCTTAGAGCTTAAAGCCCCTCCTCCCAGGAATGTGAGATCCTTCATTCACTTTATTTTTCAAGTGGAAAATTTCAAGTCGATGGGCAATATACACTGAAGTGACAAAAGTCATGGGATAGCAATATGCAAATATACAGATGGCAGTAGTAACGCAGCGAAAAAGTATAAATGCGCAGTTCGTTTTCCAGAGCTTTCATTTGTGTTCAAGTTATTCATGTGAACAGGTTTTTCGTGATTTATGGCGGCACGACGAGAATTAACAGACTTTGAACGTGGAATGTGAGTTGGAGCTAGACGCATGGGTCATTCCATTGCGGATATCGTTAGTGAATTCAACATTCCGAGATCCACAGTATCGAGTGTGCCGAGAGTATGAAATTTCAGGCATCACATCCCATCATGGACAGCGCAGTGGGCGACCACCTGCACTTAACGACCGAGACCGCCGGCGTCTGTGTAGAATGGTCAATGTTAATAGAAACGCAACACTTTGTCAAATAACTGCAAGAATCAATGTGGGACGTACGAGGGACGTGTCCGATAGGACTGTGCGGCGAAATTTTTCTTCCTTTAGCTATGACAGCAGAAGACCGACTCGAGTGCCTTTACTGACAGCACGACATCGCCTGCAGCGACTCTCCTGGGCTCGTGAGCATATCGACTGGTCCCTAGACCAGTGGAAAACCATGGCGTGGTCAGATGTGTCACGATTTCAGTTGTTACGAGCTAATGGTAGAGTTCGAGTGTGGCGCAGACCCCACGAAGCCATGGACCCAAACTGTCAGCAAGGCAATGTTCAAGCTGGTGGTGGCTGCATAATGGTTTTTACATGGCATGGACTCGGTCCTCTGGTGCAACTGAACCGATCATTGACTGGAAATGGTTATGTTCAGCTGCTTGCAGATCACTTGCAGCCATTCATGGACTTCACGTACCCACACAACGATGGGAGTTTTATGGATGACAATGCGCCATGTCACCGGGCCAGAACTGTTCGCGATTGGTTTGAAGAACATTCTGGACAATTCCAGCGCATGATCTGGCCACCTACATCGCCCGATATGAACCCCATCGAGCATTTATGGGACATCATCGAAAGGTCCGTTCGTGCCCAACTCCTGCACCATCCACACTTTCACAATTATGGACGTCTATACAGACATCATGGCTCAATATTCCTGCAGAGGACTTCCAACGACTTGTGGACTCCATGACACGTCGAGTCGTTGCACTTCGCCGGGCAAAAGGAGGACCGACACGATATTAACAGTCATCCCATGACTTTTGTCACTTCAGTGTAGATAGATATACAAAATTCCAAAAAAAGAGGAATATCTCCTCACAACATTTTCATAAATGTTGATTAAATAATGCATATTTGATAATAACGTTCATCGTTTATTTAAGAAAATTGGGTGAACAACTTAATCTCTAATGCTAAATTCCAAAATTTTATACTGAACTACAATTTTTACATTCTCGTCTAGAAAAAGTATATTAATGGTAAAAAAGTCAAGATTTTGCGGAACCTCCACGTTTAGACCACCCTGAGTCTGAAAAACACATTTTTGGAAAATGCCCTGTGACAAGATAACTCAAACGATTTGAGCTACGGGATGAAATTCGGTATGCGGTCATTACACCACATTGAGATTCCTATAAAATTTGAATAAAATCTGTTCATAGGGCTTCCATCTGTTCAACCGTTCAAATATAATGTAACATCATCGCTACAAAACCAACAGAGTTAGATTGAAAAAAATTTGGAAACATATTCAACATCTATAGTGTAGACACTTTCCAAATTTCGAATCGCCACCTTCCTGTCATAAGTGTAGCACGTTTCTCCCTTGACCTGGGTGTCCAGGGTTTGAGTCTCAGTTTGGGCATGCTAGTTCTATCTGTAAGATTTGTGAAAGTGTTCTTCTATAAAAAGAGTTGTGAAAGGGAATTAGTTATGCGTGAGTGGCAATGATTTAAGACGCTCTCTATTGACTTAAATTTCTGTCTTCGTAACAGCGGGCTTGTTCATGGCATGTCATAAGAAACAATAAACTTCGAATTAAATTCACAGCCGGTTCTAATGCTTGTCGGTCTGTACTTTTAGAAACACGTGAGTGAGGTAACTCAAAAATTCAGTAACTCATATCGGATTTGGAATGATGTTTTGTGACTGCAAAAGAAATTTTTGTTAAAGTTTTATTTAAATAGATTGAGAAAAATGCTTCTAAAACACAAATTCGATTTTTGTATTCTCTTAACGTATGTCAGAGATTAATTGTTAAATAGCTCGCCTCTAATGACACGGGAAATTAAATTAAAATGCTAAATTCAAGTCAATAATCTTTCGTAACTATTGCACGTCAATATCTTTTAAGGAGTTCTCTGACTTAACAAGTTTATTAGGGATTATGCGAGAAAGTTTTAAGGAAGTCATTCCCTCTGATTCTAATCGATTTTGGATCTCTTGCTTCTTGCTATAATTCTAATGTGATGAATTTCAATGCCTGATTTTTAATCAAACTTGATCAACCATATTTCTGATTTTTGAAAAATTCATGCTCGCAACAGACTACCTCAAATTCAAAATCCCTTCATCATTATAAAGTGGTCTTTTACAGTGAACTTACCTTTGAGTATCATAAAAGTAAACCATATCGTGACAGAAAAAAAATGCCATCTCAGCAGAATCAATAAACGATCCGTAATCTGAGATAAATAGTTTTTTAATTTGTCCAATTTTAATAGGTTAAGCATTATTAGACAAAGGAAGTAATCAAATCATTTATCAATGTCTTTAATAAAATTAAATCGTTTTATCTTGACATGATAATTGATTATTCAATATTAATGACTTGTCATTCAGTTTTAAATAAGATCTACAATGATCTTAAAGTAATTCTTTTGGAAATATTACTCTTATCTCGAAATAAAGGAAACAAGACAATAAAAAACATTAACGATATCATCTATCAAAGCATCCTAACAAAGAATATAATACGAAAGTCTTGAAATGATTCATGAGCATAGAACAATAAACGGAATAGCATTGGATACAGAAAAGATGAAAAAGGATTGTTCGAAAAGAATTTGTTGCGTTCAATAGAACGATATTAACAGTGAACATAAATAATTGTTGTAATTTTACTCTTTATATACATCTAGATGCCTAGAGATGGCATATGAATTTAATGTGTGGGGTGGTTGAAGAATATGTTTCGAAGAATAAAAGTTATGAATTCCAGCTTCTGATGTTCGTTAAAAAATTTAGAATAAAATTTAGCTAACCAATGTGCAATTTAGCAATGATAGATTGATCAGATTGAATATTTGTTTCGGTTGTTGTTGAAACACTGACATAGCTTTGAAAATCCTCCAGGAAGACATTTTGACTTTGCATATTTAAAACGAAAGGAAAGTGTAGATACTTCATGATTAATTTGACCTATAGAAGAAGCCTTAGTCAGATAATCTTGTAAAAGAAACTGTGGCAATCTCGCGGAATTGATGAAATACGCTTGGCTAAATGTAATCAAAAAGTTGAAATTTTACCTAATGGAGATGATAGACAGAGAAATATGAATACTTACTATTTAGCTCCTTTTGTTGCACTTTAGAATGATGCAAACTGGCTACATCATTAGAATTACTACTCTTAAATACTATGGCCCCTGACAGTACAGATGGAGAAGCTACTGTATTGAAGAGATAAATTTTATATAAGAGATTTCGTATATAAAATTAATTACTTTAAATAAAAGAAAATTATTTATATTATTATAAAAAAAACAGAATATTAATACATATTAAGTATTAAATAATAGAACATTTTTATTTATCAATAGAAGTGC
>JAPMOQ010002138.1:0-28223 GCA_026543055.1 Argiope trifasciata | reverse complement strand
CAGATGGGATAACATATAATATGCTCCGCCACTTAAATGCAGCTTCCCTTTCTAATCTGTTAGTATTATTTAACAGAATGTGGACTGAACAGAAATACCCTTTACAATGGCGCGAGGCTATTGTGATTCCAGTCTTGAAACCCGGTAAGGAACCATCCAACCCTCTAAACTACCGACCAATAGCTTTGACGAATTGTCTCTGCCAAACGTTTGAGAGAATGGTCAATGCACGTCTCATGTATGAATTGGAGAAAAGAGAATGCCTTCCCCAGTTGCAGAGTGGTTTCCGTAGGGGTAGATCTACTTGTGATAACCTCATTTTACTGGAAACCCAGATACGCAATGCATTTGTTAAGAGGAACCACCTTGTCTCCATATTTTTCGACATTGAAAAAGCATACGACCGGGCATGGCGTTATGGCATAATTTCATCACTTTATAACTTTGGGTTCAGAGGAAACCTTCCTATGTTTTTAAGGAACTTTTTATCACATAGAATTTTTAGAGTCCGTGTAGGAAACTTTTATTCAGACTATTTTATTCAAGCTGAGGGAATTCCGCAGGGAAGTGTCCTCAGTGTTACGCTTTTTCTTATTCAAATTAGTCAAATATTAAATCATTTGCCTTCATCTGTCCAAGGATCACTTTATGTTGATGATCTGCAAATCTCGTGTCAAGGCAGCAATATGAATTTAATTGAACGTCAATTACAAAATGCCGTCAATAAAGTAGTAACTTGGTGCGATAACAATGGGCATACTATATCTCCAGAAAAGAGCCGATGTGTTCATTTCTGCAGGAAAAGAAATATTCATGTAGATCCTGTTATTCAAGTACGAAATACGCCCATCCCAGTTGTGGATGAAATACGATTTTTGGGAATTATTTTCGATAGCAAACTCTCCTTCCTTCCTCATATTTTGAACTTACGGAAGAAATGTGACAAATCCCTGAATATTTTAAAAGTTTTATCTAAAACATCATGGGGAGCCGATCAGACATCTCTGCAGCATATTTACGAAGCTGTTATCCTTTCTCGCTTAGATTATGGGTGTATGGTGTATGGTTCCGCCCGTGCCTCTTTCCTGCGACGATTGGATACCATTCACCATTCTGCGTTAAGGATTTGTTCCGGTGCTTTTCGTACCTCTCCTGTTGAAAGCCTGTATACTATTTGCTACCAACTACCTTTAGATTTAAGGCGTAAAAAATTGTCTGCCTGTTATTTCTTTCGTACAAAATCGTTTTCTAGTCATCCCATTTCCAATATAACATTACCAATTAGTCTTCGCAGACTATATCACGCACGTCCCTCACACATTCTTCCATTTAGCGAAAGAATGAAAGTAATTCTGCATGACTCCGGCCTCTCAAATGTAATCATTAAGACTGAAGATTTTTTATGTATCCCCCCCTGGGACGTCCCACAGTTTTCTTACATGAATCCCTACGCAGGACTTGATAAATCGTCAAATGATCCAGTCATTTTTAAAAGCCTGTTTCTGCATCATCGATATCGGTATTCTTCTTTTATACCAATTTTTACAGATGGTTCAAAATCGGATAAACATGTCGGTTGTGGCATAATTCTTCCTTCTGATACATTGAGCTATCATTTACATTATTGGTGTTCAGTGTTTACTGCTGAGTTGACAGCAATTTTCTTTGCCCTACAGAAAATTTTGTCTTCTCCTGACCGTCACTTTATTATTTATACCGACAGTATGAGTGCGCTGGAAACACTTTCGCACTATAGCGATCGGCTGCACCCGATTGCGATTAGAATTCTGTTCACTTGGCGTCTTTTGCAAAATGAAGGTTTTAATATTCTTTTTAGTTGGGTTCCGAGTCATGTAAGTATTTCTGGGAATGAAGAGGCTGATTCAGCAGCAAAATATGCCGACTCCTTTTTGTCCCATAGACTTCCATATTGCGACATCAAGAGATATTTCATTACACATATTTATTCAACATGGCAATCAACATGGGATCTGAAGATCGAAAATAAGCTCCATTCCATCAAGCCGACAGTTAGTTCATGGCCTGTTCATCCTATACGAGAGTTAGATGTCAAATTGACTCGACTCCGAATAGGACACACTCGGTTTACTCATAGTCATCGCATATTGGGTGAAAGGGTACCAATTTGTCCCACTTGTCATATTACTTTTAGCGTCAAACATATTTTAACAGAGTGCCCTGATTTTAATGCTTGTCGTCAAAATTTTTTCTACCTGTCTTCTCTTAACATGCAAGACCTAGTGGGTGAAAAATACCACCCAAGTATTTTTAAATTTTTAAGAGCTATTGGTTTCTTCAACGGTATTTAACATTTTTTCGTCTGCTGGTTCATCTTAAATGCGCCTTATTTACATGTTTATTTTTTATTTACGTTTCTTATTGTCTTAAGTGGAAATAATTCTGTTTTAATATTTGTATCGATATATTTCATGTGGTTTCAATTTCTTTTGCTTTTAAAATATTGTTGTTTTAAATGACTGTTTTAATTTTACCGTATGCTTGGCGCAGTTTGGCCAAATATGGATCTTGCGCCAATAAACCACACAACAACAACAACTACTGTTCAGTGGCGCCATCTCGGGTTGGATTGTGGCTTGAGAACTTTCGGCTAGTAATGTCTCATGGTGGGTTGAATTTTTAAGAATTCCTGAGAAAGTTATATTAGGCTTGATGAGAGATTGCAATTTTTGGAAGTGGTTATTTCTATTTTGTATAGAGTTGGGAGGTTTAGGAAATTTGCTGCAACCTCTATATGAGGCAACATGTCCGAATTCTTTGCAATTAATGCACTTTGGCATTTCAATTCTCTCCTTAAGGTGGCAAGCATTGGTGTTGTGATCACCTTCACATTTCAGGCATCTGGGTCGGATATTACAGTTGGAGGAATTATGATGAAAATAATTACAATTGTAACATTGAGATGTGAGACTTCTGCCCCTGTATTGCTCTACTGTGATTTTTAAGTGATAAAGGTGATCAAGTTTAAAAATATCGGAAGAGTTGCTGTTGGCTGAGTTGCTATTTCTTGGCAGTTCAATTAAGTAGAATGGTAGGGGTATTCGAGTTCAGAGTTGTTTGAGTTGAGAAACTTTAGTAACTCTAAAACCTAGTTGAATTAGTTCTTGATGTATTTCGTCAGTATTACAGTTATGTGGTAGTCCTTTTAGTACTACTTTAAGTGGTCTATCAATTTTCGGTGTAATTACGTAAAAGTCATATCCCATTTGTTTACAACGAGCTTGTATTTTTTGGTGCTTTTCACGAGACTCGGGGAAAATTTTGATGTAATCTTGGGTAGTTTTATTTATGGTTTTACCGCAAGATGTGGCTAAATCATTTAGAATTTGATTGAACTCATTGGAGTGTCTCAACATGATTGGGGGAATTTTATCTATAGTTGATACATTATCGTTAGGCAAGTTGCTAAGTGCCTGGAATCTATTTTCGGTAGGAGTGACTGTTTTAGGAGACGCGGGTCTAGGTTTATTGGTTTTTCTTTTGGTGGGGGATTGGAAATCAGCATTAACATTATCGTTATTTGGATTAAAAGATAAGTCGGCAATGCCGTAAAATTTACAGTAGGAGTCTGGACACGGGTTAGAATAAAGAGAATGAATCTCACCCTTCAGCTCTTCCTGTTGCTTGATCTTTGCGATTCGCTCCCCAGCGACTTCAATGTAGTTTGGATGTGTATTGCAAATACCCTTCCTATCAAAATCCATAAGTAGCCTGGTAGATGAGTCTATCTGATAATTTACCATTATTAAAGTCATGCTCTTATTCCTGATCGAGTCGCATCGTAAGCATATGTGTTCTCGGTTATTGTCTAACAAATCCCTTGAACAGTTATCAATAATCATATCTGAATCAGCCTCCGCACAAATGCGCTTAGCGCCTTCCTCGCTTGCGCCACCGACCATGTCGATGACTAACACAAGAATGATTACAGTTCTCGAAGGAGGGTATGAGTTGAGTTTACGAGGCACCTAGCCCCTGCAAGGGGCTTATCCCCGAATATGGAAAAGTGGAGATAAACCTTGCGGTCGCTGTTTGCCGTGATCGTCTGCGCAAAAATTTGTAGATGGAGAATTTCTCATTAGCACCCGCCTAAGATAGGCTATCTCCAAGATCTTGGTTGGATGTAGAGACCTGGCTTTGGTAGTGCCCTGGACTGTTGTGGTCTTAAAGCAGGTACAGCAAGTCAATCGGTATCGTCGCCGGGGTGAGTGGAGAGGAGGTGACATCAGCATCCAATGGCGTGGCTTCCTTTCGGGAGTCAGGGATTGGTCCGTCCTTGGAGAGTGAGAAACCCGAGAGAGTGCAGTGAAGTTAAGCTAAGTGTTCGATCTATTGTTTTAGGTTAATCCAATTGGAATTTTTTCTTTTGCTAGTGGGTGTTGCGATTCATGAGAACTATATGGCTATGGAGGGGTTCAGTCTATGAGTAGTACGTTACGGGGCCTTTTAATTTTAATGTTGGGGGAGTATTTATTGATTTTAGCTATTGCAACATTATCATTTTTATCCATATTATTGTAAAAATTAGTGGATATGTCTTTTATGATTTCTTTGAAGGTTTTATATTTGATTGCATTACAGATATCTATCGTTCTCATGAACCGCCTGGCTTTACATATTGATCTGATGACCTGATTATGGGATTGTTGTAAGATTAATAAATTCGTTTTTGCTGCATGACCCCAAACCGGGCATGCGTAGGTGATTACTGGACGCAAATAGGCATTATAAATAAGCATTTTTACGTCCCTATGCATTCTAGAGTTCCGGCCTATTAGGGGGGGAAATTTACGCGCCTGGGCACGGAACTTGTCCCTAACATATTGGAAATGTTTTTTAAATGTGAGTTTACGATCTAAATATACTCCTAGGTATTTTGCTTCCTGAGACCACGGGATGGGGTTATTTTTAATAATTAATTTTGGGAAATCGGTTTGCCTTTGGGACTTGTGAAACATGACAGCTTCCGTTTTGGAGGCGTTGATTTCAATTTTCCATTGCTGAAACCAACCCTCCAATTTTTGGAGATGTTTATTTAGTGCAATTCTTACATAGTTTATATTTTTATTTCTGGCCAGTATTGCTGTGTCATCTGCGTACAAGCATAAAATTGTGTCAAATTGCTTGGGCATGTCATTGATGTAGAGAGTGAACAGCACCGGGCCCAATTTGGACCCTTGTGGTACTCCTGCTTCAATTTGTTTTTGTTCTGATAGTATGTGTTTGACTCGGACTTTGAAAGATCGATCGTTGAGGTAGGACTCTTAAGATACGGATCAGGTAGCCTGGAACCTGATTCTCAATTAACTTATATATAAGTCCCTTAACCCACACGCGATCGAACGCCTTTTGGATGTCAAGGAAGACGGCACCTGTTTTTTGTTTGTTTACAAATCCTTCCGAAATGAACTCGGTTAATCTGACAAGTTGATGCGTCGTTGAGAGATTCGGTCTGAACCCAAATTGCTCAGGACACAGGATGTTGTTTTCTTCTAGGTGTTTATTTAATCGTTTAAGTATGACGCTCTCGGCAATTTTGCTTAGGGTAGTGAGGAGTGATATTGGTCTGTAGCTGGAAGGATTTGTTGGGTCCTTACCTGGCTTATAAATGGGGACCACTGTGGCCGTCTTCCATCGTGTTGGGAAGTGTCCCACTTCCAAGATTTTATGGATTAATAGAGTGAGAATAATTATGACATTAAGGGGAAGTTTTTTAATAATTTTATTTGTAATCTTATCGTACCCGGGGGCTTTATTATTTTTAAATCGTTTTATTTCTAGGAGTATTTCAGCTGGCGACACAGGTTCGATGTCCTTGTTTTCATTGTCCCGTGGCGCCATCTGTGTGCCATGGAAGTGAATGAGAGCTTCCTCGACCTTGATTTCAGTTTCTTCATGGATTTGATTATTTAATTTAAATTGTGTCTCAAGACTATTTGCCAGGCAGTTTGCTTTTTCAAGGTCGGTTTGCGCAACACTGGCCGGACCATTAAGGGTCGGAATGCTGTAATTTTTCTTTTTGAATAGTTTCACAAAATCCCAAATGCCCCCGTTTTCATTAATTAGGTCAGCGATTTTATCTGAGAGTTCGGTATTTCGTATTTTCTCATCAAGTTCATTAATTTTTCTATTTAGCCTATTTAATTTGCTTTTAATGATGGGGCATCTATTTTTCTGGAACAATTTTCTGATTTTATTTCTTTCTCGGTTGAGATTTTTAAGCTGCGGATCGGTATATGGCGGCCTAGGTTTGATTGTTGTAGAGTTGTTATCCCTAGCCGTTTGGATTTTACTTTCGATCTCCTCGGTTAGATTGTCAATGTCTGATGGGGTTTTTATATTATTAATTTGAAAGGTGGTTTTTAAGAGATCAGCTTTGAAATTTTTCCAGTTTGTTTTAAAATTAGTCTGTTGGTCAGGTAGGGTGTATTTAAAGTAGAAACTAAGAGCGACCGGGTTGTGGTCAGAGCTCAGTTCTGGAAGGGATTCAATTAGGTATGTATATAGGAAATTTCTAATTACAGTAATATCTATAGTGGAGGCCGAAAAAGTGGCAACTCTCGTCGGTTCATTAGGGAACAATATTTCTAATCCTGCGCGGTCAACGAAATGTCGAAGGTTATTTCCTCGGGACGAATTTTGACGACAATTCCAAGATGTGTGGTGTGCATTGAAATCACCACATATAACGTGGTTAGAGCCTAATTGAATAAGAGTTTCTAGTTCGAAGAGAAAGAGATTATTATCTGAGCTGGGGGAGATGTAAATGGAGGCTACGTTAAGAGGTTCGTGATTTTTGAGATTTACAGTTACTATCGATGTTTCAATATGTTGAAAGTTGGGAGGAGTTACTGGTTGGTGGGGGATGTGACTTTTAATAAGGACGGCCGTTCCGCCTCTAGACTTATTTGCATTTGGATTGTCTCGATAACTATAATAACCTAGGTAGTTAGCAACAAAAATTTTCTGCCCGGGTCTCAGATGGGTTTCCTGAATTAATACAATATCGGGGTTATGCTTATTTATAAAGAGTTTCAGTTCATTTGTTCTACGCCTGATCCCGTTTGCGTTCCAGTAGATAATACGAAGAGTGCTGACAGAGAATGTTTACACTAGGGTAGCACCACCTGCAATGAGAAATGTCTGTAGAATAATTTGCAATTTTTCACCTGGGGTGATGGCATGCTGAAGTTTTTGTGCTAAATGGTAAAGTTCAGGAATTTGTTTAAATAGGTTTCTTAATTCGATTATGACTCTTAGCATTGCCGCGACTTCCTTTCCGTCCGCGTGCGCTCTATCGAATGGCTTCCAGCTTTGGTTGCCAGTGGTAGTCATTGGGGTCTCTTGTGGCGCCCTCTGTGGCATATGTGGCTCCCTCTGTTGTTCTGGCTTATCACTGAACAGATCCGCGAAACTTATGTTGTTTTTAACAGCTGCCTGATTATTTTTGAAACTATTTCCAGTAGTAGTCTGATATCTTTTTTCATTAGTTTTTAGATTTAACTTGGGGAAGGCTTCACATCCTCGATAATCTGCGGTATGCCCCTCCTTTTTACAATTGATGCATTTTGGCGTGGTCATTCTATCTTTAACTGTACAGTCGTTCATTTCATGATTCCCTCCACATTTTAGGCATCTTGGTTGCATGCCGCAATTAATGGCTCTGTGCCCAAACCCGTTGCATCGAAAGCATTGGGCTACCGAATTCCTGCCCCTGTATTCTTCCACTGTTATTTTAAGAAACCTCATTTTGTCAAGTTTGTAAATTTCCCCGACATTTGGGGTTTTACGTAGTTCGACTGACATTTGGGGTTTTACGTAGTTCGATTAGGTATAGTGGGAGTGTGATCCTGGTTTTAGCCTGCGTCATTCTGATTACCTTCGCGACCTCAAATCCTTTATTTTTCAGTTGTTCCTCAATATCCTCAGTCATATGATTTACATGCAATCCTCTTATCACAACTTTAACTGGGCGTGTGATTTTGGGGGTATTACATAAAATTCAATATTATTCTCTCTGCAACACTCCTGTATTTTTTCGTGATTTTTAATGGAGTTTGTATATATTTTTATAAAGCCATTTCCTAGTCTGGCCTCAGTGACCTCCGCTTTAGTATTTATTAGCTCAATAACTCTATCGTAATCATTAACAAATTTGAGCATAATAGGTGGTATATTAATGTTTTCATTTTCTATTGTCTCGTTGGTGGTCTGGGGCTCGTTAGTATTAATATTGTTTAACTCCTCGAATTTATTCTGAGTGTTAATAGGTATGTTACTATTTATATTTTTAGGGGTTTTGCGGACTTTCTTTTAGTTACCGTTTGGAAAGTTTCATTTAATTTAGGATAGTTGTTATTAAGTTTATAAAGACTGCAACTCTCTGGGTTTTCACAAGTAATTTCAAGTAACGAACCTCTGTGGTGCTCCATGGCTTGTGCACAATCCATTTTGTGCTGGGTCAGTTTTTTGTAATACTGGTGAGTCTCGAGTGTTGTGGCGTCAAATTGTCTTTCAATTATCTTTAATTTTCTGGCTAGGTTCTCCTCATCTTCTTGGAGGAGCTCTATCTCCAGGGTCAGCTCTTTGCGCAGCTCGTACTGCCTGCAGTAATCTTGGCTGGACCCTTCAACTTCATCTATCTGCATCCCATCAATCCCTCTACACAATCGCTTGGATGGCTCGCCATCCTCATTCGCATCGCCGTTCTCAGACATTCCCTCACAAGGACGAGTCAGGAACGCTAATCGAAAATTTTTGGAAAATGAAACTTTTTGGGGAATTAATGTCTGCCAGCCGATAGAAGTTTTTGTAAGGAGTACCCAGGCGTAAGCCTATTACCTCCTTTCCTTGACCATGCTGGGTAAGTGCATAACAACCTAGATTAACTTAATATTACTGTGCTTAGTTAGATTTTAAAAAAAAGTAAAAAAAGAAAAGGAAAATAAAAGAAAAAGCTTAGCTAATAGTTGTAGGAGTGCGGAGCAGTGAGGGGGAATTCCCTTCTTTGTAGTGGCCAACAAATTCAGTGTCAATCATCTCCGGGGTGGGTTGGTGACAATGGGTCTTTGGGGTCTTCTTTCTTCTCAGGCGATCGCAGGTGGGGGGCAGTGCTTTACGGTGTTCTTTGTTCCTCTTCTTTTACGAGGGGACTGAGGGTGTTGACAGCTTGTTTAATTTTGATGGACGGTCGGTTGAAAGGCTTCGGCGAGAATAAAGAGTTTATTCTGCGGGTGTTTTTCTTTGTCAAGTTTTTCCAGAATTTCTTTAAGGCTGGGGATTGCTGCTGCAATTGATTTAAGGTGTCTTAGAAGTTTGAAAACTTCGGATAGTTCTTCATTAGAATATCCTTGTTCGAGGGTTGGGTGATCTGTAGTTGAAGTTATTAGTGCTGGGGGAGCTGTTGAGGATATTTGGTCTTTTTTCGGGTTTGGTTTATTGAAGAGGGATGCGTAGGTCTTTCCTGGCTGAATTTCTCTATTTATGTTAAGTTTGGGAAATTTGGGGCATCCTCTGTAGGACGCTGTGTGCGGACCCCCGCAGTTAGCGCATTTGATGATTGGCGTTTCTGCTTCTTTCTGAGGACATGTTCTAGAATCATGGTTTTCTGAGCAAATGACGCAGCGTTCCTTCATCTTGCAGTATTTACTGATGTGGAATGAATGTCTGCGCAAAAATTCCCGAAGACTTGCAGTTAGAGGAGTACCCGCGTCATATAGGACGCTAACTCCTGTAGTGGCGAAAGAGTGGAAGAAAATTAGCCATTGCATTGCATGCATGACATTGACTTTTCATCCTACATTGCGTATGAGAGAGGGCCAGGGATAGAAGGACCGAGAAAGATTTGCTGTAGGAGTTTGGTCGTCCAATCATGGACAAGCATTTCTAGCGTTGTGATTTGCGTGATAAATTTTTCCAGATTGCAGTTTTGGTGGGGTGGAGACTGGATATGCTATTGTTCGTGCCCGACGAATCAGGGTGTTTGGTGGGAGCCAATCAGGAGTGGAGCTACGGTGAGATGCTGGGCCGAGAGATTAAGCTAGAAGTGCGTTTATATAGCAAACATGTGTGTGAATGTGTGCGTGAAAGAGATGTATGTATGTGTGTGTGCATGTTAATAGGTACAATAACACATTAACAGAATAATCCTTATTTAGGCTTAAAATTACAGTGTCATTTAACTTATTAGTCAACTTAGTCGAAGGAGAGATTAAAGGCCCCCGAGCCTAGGTGCTCTCAAAAAACCCCCCACATCATTGGCATTGACCTGAATAACCACCTCCAAAAACTCGAACCATGGCTCACAAAATGGAAGATCAAAGTAAACGCTGACAAAAGCCAAGCAATAATGTTCACGAGAAAAAGAAATAATACCACTACGCCTCCAATGCTCAACAAAACTGCAATAGCCTGGAATTCAGAAACCAAATACCTGGGAGTGCATCTAGACCAAAAATTAACTTACTCGCAACATATCAATAGCATTACAAAAAAGTTCAAACAAATCAAAGGAAGACTTAACCCCCTCCTAAACAATAGATCAAAACTCTCAGTTAAAAATAAACTACTCATCTACAAAGCAATCCTAAGACCTCAAATAACCTACGCGGCACCAATCTGGGGAGCAGCAGCTAAATCTCAAATCAATAGACTAGAAACTCTCCAAAACTCATCACTCAGACAAATTTCTGGAATGCCATGGTTCGTACGCAACAATAATATTCGCAAAGACCTCCAAATAACTACAATAGAAGAATTCATCAAAAAACTCTCAATAACCTTCTTCCAGCGAATAGATAATATGGACAATAGCACAATAATCTCCATTCCCCGGTACGACCCTAACAACCCAAAAAATAAAAGAAGACCTCGGCGCCTTATCCAAAATCAAAGTTAACTAAGAAAAAAAGGAAAAATAATAATAAAACTAAGAAAAGAAAAAAAAAAGCAAGGGAAGAGAACTTCAAGACCTCGAACGTAAGGGGTGGCACTGAAGAAAGGAAGAAGTGATTGATGAAGCTGTCAAAGGCCCCCCCCGACTTGTCATTCCCACTCCTGGCCAGGAGGCAGAAGATGTGCCAGCCATATAAGGGGATGGGGAATCCCACACTGCCCTCCAAGGACAAACTAAATTAAATTAATAACACTGAACTAACCCTTTTTCTTTTATTTTTTATTTAATTTATTTTTTTTTCCTCTCTTTTTTAACTAATAGCAACATATTTATTTTTTTTTTATGAATTTTCCATCTTAAGTAAAAGTTTTTTTTTTCCCACAATAACAAAGCACAATAGCATTAAGTTAGTTTATATGCTAAGGAACTTTTTTCCAGCAATTCTAGGATGGAGTTTATAGGCCTCGAGCCTGGGTACTCCTGCCAAAACAATATCTGTTGGCCAAGTGCGTTTATGAGGATTAGCTTACGCTTCTCTTTATCGGATGTTTTTTTCAGTTCTTTAGCAACTTCTAGAATTCCGGGGAATTCCGCGAGCAGGGATTTAATTTCTCTAAGTGCATCCAGTATGCTTTTAAATTCTTCTATTTCTATTGGGGAGGAATCTATCTGCATATCAGCCGGGTTTCTATGGGGTGGATCTTGTCTTGGTGGCAATTGTTCTATTTTATTTTGTTCTCTTCTATTTTCTAAGTTTTTCTTCGCCACTTCTGCAAAGTATCTTTTAATGCTAGGATAGGGTCGAGTGCTGGGATAATTCTTGCATTCTCTGCATGAGGCTAGGTGACCGGTTTCGTTGCAGTTTATGCATTTGGGCTCTTGTATCCTTTCTTTGATATCGCAGTTTTGGGTGGGATGGCTTCCGTTACATTTAATGCAGCGCGGATTGCATTTGCAATTCCGCGCGCTGTGATAGAATCCTGCACAATTAAAGCACATGGTCGCCTTTGCAGGTTTTCTATAGGTTTCAATTTTAATTCTAAAGTAGCATAGGGAGTTGAGGTTATAGATGTTTAGTTAGTTGTTTATCTTTTTGACTTCCACAAGGAAAAAGGGGTGAAGGGTCTTAGTACGGAAATTTTTTAACTGCGAAACTCTATTGATGCGGAAATCCTTTTTTTCAAGTTCTTTCATAATCTCTTCTTTCTCCATATTTCCGGGGAGGCCTTTAATGATTATTTTGATTGGGCGTTCTGCCGGATCTTCCGATACAGTATATTCTTTTTTCTTATTTTCTAGGATTTCTACAATCCCATTTTTCTCCGTTAAATTTTTTGGGGTGATTCTTATAAATCCGTTGGCGTATACATTTTCCGTTTCTGGATACTGTCTGCATATCTCCTGGAGTACCAAGTTATAATCCTCGGTCATCTTCAAATTTAAGGGTAGGGGCTTTTTAATTCCTGCTTCCTGTTCTACTTCAAGGGCTTGGATTGGATTGGATAGTTGAGTTTTCTGGCATAAGAGCCAAATATGGCTATGCTGCGCCAAACATACGGTTAGAATGAAAAAAACTCATATCTATATGAAAAACTCTGCAAAATTAGAAGCTGGTTAAAAAATTTTAAGACATGTCTCTTAAAATGTAACGATATATAAATATCAACAGTATGAAACATTAAATAAAATGATAAAAGCCAATTGCTTTTAAAAATTTAAAAAGATTTTTGTGGGTACGTTCTCCCACAAGCATTTATAAATCCACAGTTGAAAGATTAAAAAATCGCAAATGATGCTGAGTAAAATCAGGGCATTCAATTAAAATGTGAAAAACCGTTAAAATCGTGTGACATCTGGAGCACATAGGAGCTCGATCTCCTAATAAAAGATGTCTGTGTGTTAAACGAGTGTGACCAATGCGGAGTCTAGTCAATTTGACCTCAAGTTCACGCACTGGAAGAGCAGTCCATAATGTAATTGTCGGCCTGATAGAATGCAATTTATTATTGCTTTGTTGATCCCACGATTCCTGCCATGCAGAATGAATATGACGTGCAAACGAGTTTTTCAAATCGTAAAATGGAACCTCACGCTGCATAAACGAAGACGCTGTTTTTGCAGCGTTGTCGGCCAGAACATTTCCTGTTATCCCAACATGACTGGGAACCCAGCAGAATAAAATTTCGTATTCCCTATTTTTTAAAGTTCTTAAGAGACCCAGAATTTCCAGGGCAGTGGGATGAGTTTTATCATGAAAATGAGAGAGTGTTTTCAAAGAGCTCATGCTATCAGTATAAATACAAAATTTGCGCTCAGAAGAGAGAGCAATTGTTTGTAGAGCAATGAGAATAGCCACTAATTCAGCAGAAAAGACTGAAATGGAAGTATGTAAACAATAGCTAATTGTTTGTGTATTTAGAATTATACCGCATCCAACATGGCTGCTTGATTTGGATCCATCTGTGAAAATTGGTATATGAGTCAAATACTGAGAGCGATGAGAACTGAAAAGCTTTTGAAAAACCACAGGGGGCGTTATTAGTTTCTCAAACCCATTAAAAGGATTTAAATAGGAAAATTGAGGGATGTCCCATGGAGGAAATGAGAATAAATCAAGTGTGTGAATACTCACATCACGGAGTTCTGTATCCTCCAGAAGTGATTTAACTCTCTCGCTGAATGGGAGGATATTGAAAGGTCGAGCCCTGTATAATCTTCGAAGATGAACAGGAAGGATCAAAGAGTGCAAAGGATGCTTCAGAATTGACGAAGCTCGAAGGTAATACTGTACAGACATATTTTGACGTCGAAATTTAATGGTAACTGATGATACACAACATAAAGACTCTCCACTGGTGAGGTCCGAAATGCTCCGGAACAAATTCTAAAGGCAGAGTGGTGTATGGTATTTAATCTCCGTAAAACAGCAGATCGAGCAGAGTCATACACCACGCATCCATAATCATTACGTGATAGAGTCACTGCTTGATAAATGCGGAGCAATGAAATTCTATCCGCACCCCAAGATGTTCTAGAAAGTACCTTCAGGATATTCAGAGACCTGTCACACCTCCTCCGCAAATGTAAAATATGCGGGAGAAAAGTGAGCTTACGGTCAAAAATCTCTCCTAAAAACTTTACTTCATTAACTACAGGAATGGTAGCATTACGGATATGGATTAAAGGATCCAAATGGATGCCACGTTTTCTGCAAAAGTGAACACATTGGCTTTTCTCCGGAGAAATCGTATATCCATTTTCATCACACCAATTTATTAGCTTGTTTACTGCAATTTGCAGTTGGCGCTCGATTGTGCGCATATTGCTTCCATGGCAAGATATCTGTAGATCATCCACATATAATGTGCCTTTAATAGATGGCGGTAAAACATTAAGAATCTGGCTAAAATGAGTTATAAAAAGCGTCACGCTGAGTATACTTCCTTGTGGAACCCCCTCAGCTTGAATAAAACGATCAGAATAAAAATTACCAATACGTACACGAAATGTTCTTAATGATAAAAAATTCTTTAAAAACACAGGTAAATTTCCTTTAAATCCGAAATTTGAGATAGTATCAAGAATGCCAAAACGCCAAGTACGGTCATAGGCCTTTTCTATGTCAAAGAATATGGAGACCAGATGATTCCGCAGGACGAATGCGTTTCGAATTTGGGTCTCGAGTAGGACGATGTTATCTAAGGTCGAGCGTTCCCTGCGAAAACCACTCTGTAATGGCGGAATACATTCTTTTTTCTCCAATTCAAACACAAGACGGGCATTAACCATACGTTCAAGTGTTTTGCACAGACAACTCGTGAGAGCGATTGGCCTATAGTGCAAAGGATTAGAGGGGTCCTTTCCGGGTTTCAGGATAGGAATCACAATAGCTTCATGCCATTGTGATGGGAACTTTTGCTCAGTCCAAATACGGTTGAATAAAAATAACAGATTGCACAGAGAAGCAGAAGACAAATGGCGAAGCATGCCATATGTGACTCCATCAGGACCAGGACTGGTATCACGTGCCTTTAACAAGGCCATTAATAATTCATTCATCCTAAATTCTGCATTATAAGAGTAAGAGTTTTGGGTATTAAAATGCAAAGACTTTCGTTCCGCGCGATTCTTAATCACCATAAAAGCAGGCATGTATGTATCAGCCGCGGAAACCCTTGCAAAGGCTTCTCCAAGAGTATTGACTACGTCTAATGGAGAAGACATCACCTCATTTCCAGAATTCAAAACAGGGAAGGAAAAATCCTTATATATTCCATTGGCAGCTTTTACTTTTTTCCATAACAATTTGCTAGAAGTGAAGGATGTGATAGAGGAAACAAAACGACGCCAGGATTCCCTCTGGCTGCACCGACGAACTCTACGAGCATTCTCTCTAGCACGTTTGAAGGCAGTAAGATTTTCCGATGTATGGTACCTGCGGAAGATATTCCACCGTTTCTTCTGTTCCTTGTAGGTATCACGGCAGGCTTCGTTCCACCACGGTCTCCGAAATTTTCGCAGACGTGGGGAGCTTTTCGGAATGGTATTGTTGGCGGTTTTAAGCAAACAGTCAACGACATTTTGTATTGCGTCAGTAATGTCGGTCGTGCTGACCATACTCTCGGAGATTACTGCTTGTTGCATGAAAGCTGTCCAATTAGCCCTCTGGAAGATATAACGTGATGGATATTGCTTGAAATTAATCTCTGCATAGGAAACCATCAAAGGGAAGTGATCACTCTCATGGAGATCACTGCCAACTATGAAATTAAGCAAAGGTAGGATATCCGGAGAGCACATGGCCAAATCAAGGTTGTGTAAGGTACGCGTAGGCTCGTGAAAGTAGGTTTTCTCATCACTGTTAAGGAGGCAGAGACAGTTATCAGATATGAACCGTTCTATCTGCCTCCCACGAGAATAAGTTTTATCAGAGCCCCACAAAGCATTGTGACCGTTAAAATCGCCAAATGATAGAAAAGGTGCCGGCAGCTGGTCCACGAGATTATCAAGATCATGTTGGTTAATCAAGTCGTGTGGTGGTAAATAAATGCAACAGACTGTGACTAATTTTCGTGCATGAACTTGCACAGCCACAGCCTGTAATGAAGTTTGCAAATTTAGAGTTGTGCTCGGGTATAAGTTAGATGTAAGGATACAAACACCACCAGTGCCATGGATGGTATCCTTCCGAATACTGTTATAACCACGTATTTTAAGAGGGATGTTGGGAGACAAGAAGGTTTCTTGGAGTCCAATGCAAATAGGATGAAACTGATTGATGAGATCTTTAATGTATTGAATTTTAGAACGAAGGCCGCGACAATTCCATGAAAGGAATGTACCCATAAAAAATGTAAAAGGAAAAAAGTTGTTTATTTAAAAGAAGTTGATGGAGTTGCTGGAGCATCGCAACTCATTTTTAACTCATCCTCTTCCTCCGATGGGTGAAGGGAGATAAGTTCAGGACTTTTTAAGGGATCACCAAAAATTGACAGTAAGTCCTGTTGAACAATACCCTTATTTGTTAAACCTAGAGAGACAGAATTTTTAGCAGTAGACTTTTTAAATGTTGTTGGTAAATCGTGTTTTGTTAGGCCTCGCTTTGAAAGTCTAAGTGCCAAAGAATTTTGTGATTTCGATTTAGGCTTACGCTTACGGCCATGAGATGGCTCAGGAGCATAATTTGAGTCACATTCAGAATTTGAAGATTGCGCTTGAATAGGCATTTTCGTTTTTTCTATTTGAGTATCTTGGTTAGTAATAGTTGGGGGATTTTTTACAACAGCTGATGCATAGCTTGAACCTTCTGTAGGAGTTTGAGACATAACCTTGCGTCTTGCTTCAGGATATGAGATGTTCTCTTTAAATTTGACTGCAACTATTTTCTTTTCTAGTTGCCAACGTGGACAAAGTCGGGAATAAGAAGTGTGGTCTCCATTGCAGTTAGTGCACTTTTCAGGTGCAGAGCACTCCTGACCATCATGATCTTTTCCTGCACAGCGGGCACAAGTCAGAGTCCCGCGGCAGTTAATTTTAGAATGACCAAACCGTTGACATTTGAAGCAACGGAGTGGATTAGGAATATATGGTCGTACAGGCAAATTTATGTATCATGCTTTAATTGATTCAGGTAATTTGGGATTATTGAAAGTAAGAACGTAGTGCTTTGTATTAAGGAGTTGTCCATCCCGCCGAATGGTAATCTGGCGTACATGAGTTACCCCTTGATATTTCAATTCATTGGTTATAACTTCAACAGGAACATTGAATAATTCCCCACAAGTTATTACTCCTTTGGAAGAATTCAAAGATTTATGAGGACTAACGTTTACCGGGATTGTTGCCAAGGCTTTCAATTTCATAATTTTCGTGGATTGTTGACGGGAGCTTACCTCAACAAGCAGATCACCAGATCGAAGTTTGCGGATATTACTAACTTCACCAACTGTACTTAGAAATGCTTTTTCAACCAAGAATGGTGACACTGTGTTAAAAGTTTCATTTTCATTAGAAATACGGTGTACAATAAAGAAATGATCGAAATATTTTTCCAGAGATTGAATTTGAAATTTTTGATGCCCACTGAAGGGACCCTTTTTCGCAGCGCCCATGCGATATTACAAAAGATTCGGGCCCGACGGCACCGCCCACCATGGAGCCCAACAAGGGAAGGTAATTACCGGCTCTGGTCATCTCCAGCCTCGGCATCCGCCCTAGTGCTAATCGGTACCTATACGCTGGGAGTTACCCCCGGGGACAGTGACCACCCTTAACGCCAAGCCCAAGGAGTAACCCCTTCGCTTGATCCCTAGCAGACTAACAACTTAGACTGCCAGCTACCGGCCGATTGATACACTGGGGACCACAGTGCACCACCCGTCTAATGGGTTGCCACGCACGGCAAACACGTGGGGGTATTTGCTGTCCATGAGAAGCAGGAAGCAAACAGATTGGCGACAGCTTCTCATGGAGAGCTCCCTCGCCTACCCTCGAGGGAAAGAAAAAAAGGAGACAGCAGAAGGCGTAGAAGAGTGTAAAACTAAATCGAGTAAAGATCCCTGGGTACCTCGGGATTGGGACACCCGTACTCACCTAAAGAAGGTGAGCCCCTGAGGGGAATAATCAAGGGCTTGGAATTTGTTATTTGTAGATATTTCTTGGCTGCAGTTTGAGTTTTTTCTCTTAGCGACATGCCTTTTGTCTACTTCTCGGAATGGTTCTTCGGCTTCCATTTCTAGAGGGGTGGAATGCTTATCGCAGTTTGTTTTCGTGCATGGTCCAGCTTCCTCGATTTCCTTTTCACATTTTCCCAGGGAGATTTGCAAGGATTTGATTCTATGCAGCTGTTCTAGATATTGGGGGGATTTATTTCCATATTTTTCCTTTGATTGTTCTAATTTTAATGTAGTTGTTTTAAGGCTTTGTTTGAGTCTATTTATTCTGCTTTCGTGGTTGAGGATAAATCGGCATTTATCAACGTAAATCTGGTCAGACTTCTCAGAGTCGCTACGAGCTGTCTCATGAGTCTTGCTATCTATCTCCAGATCTTCTTTAAGTGATCTAATAAACTCCGCAACTGAGTCGGTTTGGGGGCTGCTCGTCACCGAACCGCTGAGGTACGATTTCATACTGCATGATGCGCTACTAGCAGAGGCTACGGAACGTCCGTCTCCTTCTATGGCTGGAGACCGAATGTGAATCGTCTGCGCAAAATTTGACTGACAGTTGAAGGAGTGCCCGCGTCGTTAGACGCTACCTCCTATAATGGCGGCAGGTAGATGAAAAATAGACATTGCTTCAGGTGACTGGCATAGACTGTCGTCTCTCATGGATACATCTAGACTGAAGCGCTCTGCGGAGCAGAGCGTGGACTCCCAAGGGGGAGGTGGGTGTCTGCGCAAAATTCGAAGACTTGCAGTTGTAGGAGAGCCCGCTTCAACGTCAGAAGCTATCTCCTGCAGTGGCGTGGATTTTAGAGAAGTTTCGCCATGGCTTTTGGTGGAATGGCATGAGCTCTTCTTCCTCTTGGCAGGTCAGGACTTCAACTGGCGCTACTCTGCGAAGCAGAGTAGTCCCCTGGAGGGGAGAGAGGAGAGGGTGGACCAGCGTCCAATCAGCAACAAGTTCCAGAGGGGTGGGTGAGGATGGTGTGCCGGCGACCAGGGACTGAAACCAGGCTAGAGTTAAGATTTCTGTTGGTTTTAATCTATTGTCTGTTCAGAGCCAATCCTAACGATTTTAGATTAGTGGGCCAATGGCCAATGATGTGGGGATTCTTGGGAAGCACCTAGGCTCAGTGGCCTTTCATCTTCCATTCAGCTGAAATGATAGTTAGTGACAAACAAAATATGCTGAGCAGTAATGTTGAATTATAGTAAAGAATTTATTATATTCATCCATGATGTTGCGAAAACTGATTGACATATGTTAAGTGAACATAAAAAAAACAAGCAAAAAGAAGAAAATAAAAAAATACGTAATTAGGGGAAAAAAAGGAATTACGTGATGGAGTTGTTTATTCGCTATTATTTGGTGGCTTATTGTCCTAACGTGTTACATTGGCGATTGGCGGGGGGTCATGTTGTCGGTGCACAGGGGTGAAGGGTTTTGTTTATGTTAGGAGGGTTCTGGGTCTTCTCCTGTTACGATTGCTCTTGGGATCGTAGGTAGGGATTTCTAGAATCGCCTCGTTCTGGTTCGAGTCTAGTTTCCGGTAGTAATTTTTTGAAATTCTCTTGAAAAAGTCCTCAATAGTAGGCAGCCTTAGATCTTTTAAAATATTTTTGTTTCTTATATACCAAGGCATGTTTGTAATTTGCCTTGCGGTGCTGTTTTGGAGTGCCTCTAGCTTACTGATATGGGTTTTAGCTGCCGCTCCCCATACAGGTGAAGCGTAGCTAATTAGTGGCCGGAGGAGGGATTTGTATAGCAGGAGTTTGTTACTTAGCGAGAGTTTAGAGTTCCGGCCCAGTAGGGGGTAAAGCGCTCCTTTTGCTTTTCTGTACTTGTTTCTTATTGCTTCAGTGTGGGGTCCGAATGTAAGTCCTTTGTCGAGGATAACCCCGAGGTATTTGGTTTGAGTTTCCCACTTGATGGGGCGTCTAAAGAGTTTAGGCTGTGGGGGGGGGTGTTTCTTCTCCTTGAGAACAGAACTGCTTGACATTTTTCTATATTAATCTTTATTTTCCATTTAATAAGCCATTTGCCCAGATCTTCGAGATGTTCGTTGAGGTTGTCCATAAGCTCATCTCTATCACTACTCGTACTAAGAATCGCCGTATCATCTGCGAAAAGACAGAGACGCGTGCTGTTCTTTTGACTGATATCATTTATAAATATATTGAAGCACAGGGGGCCTAACTTGGACCCTTGCACGACGCCTGCTTCTGTTGTTCTGGTGGTGGATAGTTCTTTCCCAACTCTGACCAGGAATTTTCTGCCTTTGAGGTATGACGCTATTAGGGTGATTAACATGTCAGGTATTTGCAGCTTTATTAATTTGTATATCAGGCCATCGATCCAAACGCGGTCGAACGCTTTGGCGATGTCTAGAAATACCGCCGCTGTTTCCTCATGGTTAATGACGTCTTCTTTCACGAATTCAGTTACTCTGGTTAGCTGTTGTACTGTGGAGAGTCCTTTTTGGAAACCGAATTGGAAAGGAATAAGTTTGTCGTCTGTGGCCTCTTCGAGTCTTTTGAGTATAATTCCCTCTACTACTTTGCTTAGCGATGAGAGTAAGCTTATGGGCCTGTAATTTTCAGCTTTTTGCGGGGTTTTCCCAGGTTTGTGTATTGGCACAATTACTGCTTTTTTCCAGCTATCGGGGAAATATCCAAATGAAAACATACTATTGATTATTTCTGTTAGTTTGAATATACTTTTGACCGGTAGGTTGATTATCATATTATTGTTGATCCCGTCTAACCCTGGGCTTTTTCTTTTATTAAGTTTTCCGATGACGTCCGCGACTTCTGCCAGAGAGCAGGGGGTTAATTTAGTTTTGTCCTTTTTCCTTTGGAATTTTTTAATCTTCCTCTTGACTTTGTTTTCTGTCGGCGGGTGGGAGAGGTTATTATTTTTAAATTGTTCTGCCAGGCTGTCCGCTATGGTTTCGGCTTTCTCTTTGTCTTTGTAGACTATAGTGTATTCGGAGATGAGGGGGGGGGGATTCGGAATTTGTTATTCTTATATTTTTTGACTATCTTCCAGAGCGTACCTTCTGTTGGGTCGAGACTTTCGATATAGTTTTTCCAGTTTTCTTGTTCTTTGTCATATTGTAGTTTGCTAAGGTAGTTCTGGGCTCTATTTAGGTTATTTTTATAGTAGTTGTTGGCTACTTGCAACCTTCATAATGTTTTATTTTTCAATTCAAAGAACGACACTTCAATTAATTAAATCATTTATTTTTAATTGCGCTTCGAATAAGCAACCGATAAAGAGCAAGTCGAAAAGCCAACTGCTAGTCTGGTTAGCTAAAAACGCCAACCTTACAATATTTCGCCAATCTGGCGCCAACATACCGGCCGCCCCTGCCATGTTGCAAACATGGCGAAAGCAACTGTAATATAACAATTTCTAAACATTACATCATCAGATACAACTACAATTATCAAATAAATGTTAAACATTGAACATTTTAAAGAGTTCAAAATTTCAAGTGTATCTTCACAAATGGCATAATACCATTTTTAAATTATAACAATTTGAAGTAAACATGAAAATATCAGTTTTATAAAGTTAAATACATATAAAATACAACTAAAGTACTTAAAATACAGAATTGGACAAAGGTAAAATACAAATATTTGAAATTCCACGCTTAAGAACTCCCTGGGGGGTTTTAATCCGAACAACCCGAGCCTTTCCATCGTTTCCTGGAATTACTTCCTGAATTCTACCTATAATCCAGGAACAAAGGGGCAATTTATCTTGTTTTACTAGTACCATATCACCTATTTTTACGTTATTTTTTTCGAATAGCCACTTGCTTCTTTGCTGTAGGTTATTTAAGTAATCCCTAGACCATCTGTTCCAAATAATTTGATTTAGTTTCGTAATTTTGTTCCAGTTAGATAACCTATTATCTGAAGTATCTAATAAACAAGGTTCCGGAATAGAGTTAATAGCTCGGCCAATTAAAAAATGTCCTGGGGTCAAACATTCGAAATCGTTAGGATCAGAAGACAAAGGAAGCATGGGTCTACTATTTAAAATACCCTCTATTTGATTCATAACAGTTAAAAATTCTTCTATGGTTAATTTCGAATTTCCAACGACTCTCCTAAAATGATATTTAAACGACTTGACTCCTGCCACCCAGATCCCCCCAAAATTTGGCGATCCCGGAGGCAAGAATTTCCAGCTAATAGATTCAATTGATAAATATGTGGCGACTTCCTCCGATCTAAAGAGACTACATAATTTCCCCAGCTCGGAGTTAGCACCAACAAAATTTGTAGCATTATCAGAAAAAAGGGCTGAACAAAGACCTCTTCTAGAGAAGAATCTCTTTAATGATGCAATTAAAGCGTTAGATGTCAAGTCTGTGACGATTTCAAAGTGAACAGCACGGGTTACAAAACAAACAAAAATGACAACATATATCTTATTAAATATACCTTTACGCTGATTTTTGTACCTTATAAAAAAAGGTCCACACAAATCAATGCCTGTGTTAGCAAAGGGAGGACTAGCAACAACTCTTTCCTTTGGGAGTGAAGCCATGATTTGCTGTTCAGTTTTGGGTTTATTTTTGAAGCATATTACACAGCCATGAACAACCCTACGGGCATTATTTCTACCATTTAACGGCCAAAATTCCTGTCGTACACAATGAAGCAGGGTTTGTGAACCAACATGTAGATTTTTTAAATGAAAATGTAACAAAACAATAAAAGTTAATTTGTGATTTCTAGGAAGGAGAATAGGGTGTTTCTGTGAATAGCTCAAATCTGAATTAGTAACTCGACCTCCGACTCTCACTATTCCTTTGATGTCAAGAAAAGGATTCAAATTCCCTATATGACTATCTTTCAATTTTTCTGCATTTTTTAAGGCTTTAATCTCCCTTTCAAATACAATACCTTGGACAAATCTTACCAATGCTAATTTACCATCTTCCAATTCTTTTGGAAGCAGGGGTCCCAAAATCTTTGGTCCTTGTTGACAATTGGAAATAAACCTATAAATAAAACTAAATATACGAATTAATTTCACAAAACTATTAGAAATATTAAAAATAGAATTAATAAAGTCTAATTGAGAAGTCACAGTCATGGTGACAACTGGCAATTTCTTTAGTTCTGCCATAAACAGTTCACTGTCAGGATTATTTATGGTCTGTCCCTCAGGAAGATAAATATCTATATTTGGAGGTCCATTAAACCATAAGCCCAGTGACTGTAGCTCATTTGGATATACACCTCTTGAAACCAAGTCTGCAGGATTCCACTCTGATGGTATGTGCTTCCACTGCATATTTTTAGACAATTCTTGTATTTTTGAGACACGATTACCCACAAAAGTCTTCAATTGGTAAGCAGGGGAATTGATCCAGGCCAAAGCGATTGTAGAGTCAGTAAACAAGATGACTTTATGTATATCAATTTTTAATGAATTGATAACTTTATGCACCAAATTAACAAGCAAAAGACAGGAACAAAGCTCTAATCGTGGCACTGTGATAGTTTTCAATGGTGCTACTCGAGACTTGCTTGCCAAAAGGTTTAAAGTTGAACTGGATGAATGTGGGTGCAAATAAACAACACCACCGTAAGCAGAATTAGATGCATCGGCAAAACCAAAAATTGAGATTTCCTCTTTCGATGATTTCAGAATGTATCTTTGTATTTCAATACTTTCCAGACTCTTTAGGCTAGACACAATTTTTAACCATTCACCAGCTAATGCATCTGGAAGTTCGTCATCCCAATTAAAGTTATGAATCCAAAGCCTTTGAAGTAGGATTTTGGCTTTTACAATTACTGGTCCAAGAAAACCAATCGGGTCATACAACCTCGCAATAACCGACAGTACCTCTCGTTTAGTAAAAGTCGAACACTCCTTTAACGAGACTAAAAGTAAATGCATCTGGTTCAGGCAACCAAATTATACCCAGAGTTTTACTAGGTTCATTGGAATTAAAAAAAAACTTCTTTCGATTGAAAATACTCAATCAAAACTCTAGAGTTCGAATTCCACTTATGTAGATGCATGCCGCAACTTTCAAAGATTTTAATTAGTTGATTCTTTAATTCAACTGCCGAATCTAGACTAGACGTACCCGTAACGATATCATCCATGTAGACATCAGAAAGGAGTACCTCTGAAGCCAATGGAAAGTTTAGCCTTTCATCTTTAGCCAACTGTTTCAAAGTACGAATAGCAAGAAACGGGGCGCATCTCGTGCCATACGTAACAGTGTTCATTCTAAAAACGGTGGGATGATCATCTCCTTTCTCTTTCCACAATATTCGCAATAAATCTCGTTGAGATGGGTCAATTAAGATTTGACGAAACATCTTGGTTATATCCGCTGTCAGTGCAATTTTATGTTTACGAAACCGAAGAATTAATTCAAAACAATCTTCCCTAACCTCACCAGAAAGTAAAATGTCATTTAAACTATGACCTGATGTTGTGGGCGATGATGCATTAAAGACAACCCTGAGTTTCGTTGATGTTTTTTCTGGCTTAAAAATTCCATGATGGGGCATATAGTAACTGACAGGATTAGAAAATTCAGTCTTAACTCTCTCCATATGGTTCAGATTTTCATATTCATTAATGAATTCTGTATAAAGTTCCTTAAGAACAGGATTCCTATTTAGTTTTTTAATGGTTTGATTTAATTGTTTCTCGGCAATATTTCGTGAATCACCAAGGGAATGAATCCCCTTTTCGCAGACAGGCATTTGAACAACATATCTGCCGCTATCATTCCGCCTATGTGTTTTTTGAAAATGAGATTCGCAAAATTCCTCTTCTGGAGTCAGAAGCCGGTTAATTACCACCTCTTCAATTTCCCAAATTTTTTAATGCAATCATTTAAATCTAGGTTTTTATCATTAGAAACCAATCCACAATAGGTTTTGGAGCTTTCAGTTTCAAGAACACCACTAGCAATAAATCCAAAAACAGAATCCCGAAATGCTAAATCTTTAGAACAGTAATGTTTCCTTTCTTTAATAATTGCAAAAAAGTGCACTGCTCCGAGAAGTATATCTATTTTACCCGGTTTGTCAAAATCCGGATCTGCAAGCAAATATCGATCGGGAATATCAAGATCCTCTACTTTAAGTTCAGCAGAAGGAACGAAATCAGTTATTTTATCAATTACTAAAAGGTCCACTTGAGTTGAAAATGATGAATTACTATTCGAAATCGTAGTACTTGATTTAAGAGTGACTGTCTTTTCACTTCCATTCAAACCTCCTATCAACATATTTATTTTCTCCTTTCGAAGCAGTAACTCATTAGCGAAAGATAAAGTTACAAAGTTCGACTGGCTCCCAGAGTCTAAAAGACAGCGTGCTTTAACAAAACAATTTTTACGATAACTCCAGACCCATACAATTGCGGTTGCCAATAAAACTGATTTATTTTTTGTTATTCCAATAGTGGAAAAGGTTTTAGCTTCGTCAGCTTCAGTGTTTTGGATACTTTTATTTATTTCATTAGAAGGCGACGATAGACGAGGAACATCTGGGTGAGTAACTGTTGGAATCGCCTCAACTGGCGAGTTTATCCCCGCCTGGCGAGAATGTTCCTGATTTCGATGCAACAAATAATTATGTTTATTTTGACAGAAACGACAGCTATATTTTGAAGGACAGGAATTAAGCTTATGAGAAGAATTTAGGCAGTTTATACAAAGTTTGAGTTTCTTTACGACATCGAATCTTTGTTGTGAAGTCATATTCAAAAACGAGGAACAATTATACAGTTTATGAAGTCCCTTACACAACAAACATGTAACAGTTTCAGACTTCAGAACGAAATTTTTATTTTTATTCACATTTGGTGTAATTCGCATTTTAATGTTAGTTTGTACCTGACCTCTTTGCAAATTCTCTAAAGTTTGACATCGTTTTTGAAGAAATTCTAAAAATGCATCCCATTTAGGCAAATCTGTAGTTGTTAAACTCATTTCAAACAATTTTCGAGTTTCTTTATCCAATTTTTGAACTACTACATTAAGTAGAATTTGGCATGAAAGCTCATTAGTTTCTAATTTCATTAATTTCAAACCTCTTAAGCTTTTATTTAAGGTATCGATAAGATTTCTCAAATCCCTAAATGATTCCACTAAGATTTTATCAAAATTCAGGATGCTTGCAATATGATTGTTTACATTCATACGCTTATTTTCAAACCTTTCTATTAAAATATTCATCAAAGATTCAAAACTATCCTCAGGTGTTTCAATAAATTTTACATCGCCCTTTAAAACAGAACGCAAATAAAACAGCTTCTGTGTACCATCTAATGAAATGTTATTAGTAATTAAACTATCAAACTGCAGTTTAAAGTTATTCCAATTTTCCAATCTGCCGTCAAAAAATGGCAGCGTGATATCAGGTAATTTTACATTTACTTTATTCGAAACAATTTTATCAGTATTTAATATTGAAATAAATCTTTGTAAACTCACCCGAGTATCTTCAAGCTGTTCTTCAATTGCATCGAATTGCAGCTGATGTTCATCCAAATCATCGCCTTTTAAAAGTGCATAGCATTCCAATTTCAAATTCTCGATATTTTGCGACAATTCTTCCACTCCACTTAAATGGCTTCTAAGTTCGACATCATCCGACGATTCGGCTTTTTCCTCCAGGAACTTTTGAATTCTGGTTATTTTACTTTTATAACCAGCTCTACTACGATTTAATTTTTTCAAATCATCAGTATACTGCTCCATTGTACGAACAGTTTTCGAAAATCCAAATGTTCTTCTAGAATTCTAATTCCAATTTTTTTTTTCCTTCAACGAATTAAAGTTGAAACCAAAGGTTCTCCGGCTCGACGGACCACACTGTTGTTGGCTACTTGCAACCTTCATAATGTTTTATTTTTCAATTCAAAGAACGACACTTCAATTAATTAAATCATTTATTTTTAATTGCGCTTCGAATAAGCAACCGATAAAGAGCAAGTCGAAAAGCCAACTGCTAGTCTGGTTAGCTAAAAACGCCAACCTTACAATATTTCGCCAATCTGGCGCCAACAGACTGGGTTTCTTGTTCTTTGCCAGATTTTCCTGAGTCTGTTTCTATTTTTGATTTGGTCCCTTATTTCATCGGATGTTTTCATTTTTGTGTTGGCTTTCCATTTTCCCGTTTCCTTATAGGCAGTTAAGATCTCGTTGGAGAATCTGCATACTTCGGCTTCTATGTCGTTTTCATTTTTTGGGTTGTATGTTAGTTCCGGATTTTTTAGGAGGGTTGATTTGAACTTCTTCCAGTTGGGGACGAATTTTCTGCTAATTTCTGCTGTGGTACCTGAGTCTATCCAGAACTGCACAGGGAGATGGTCGCTTGATAGCTCGTTAATTGTTTCCGCTATTATGGGATTTTGAATTTTCCTTACGAGTGCTATGTCTATCACGCTTGCGCTTCTATTACTGTAGTGGGTGGGTTCCTCGGGAGCTATTATTTTGGCATCTGTTTTACCGGCAAATCGCTCCAGTTGTGCTCCTCGGCTGCAAGTATTATGGCAATTCCAGTTCCTATTCTTTGCGTTAAAGTCTCCGGCTGCGAACACAGCTGTGTTAAAGGCGTATATTTGTTCAAGGTCCAGGGTGAAACTTGGGTCTGCTCTAGGTGGGTTGTAAACAGATACAAAGTTGATTGGAGGGAGATTTCTGAAATGGGCTATTACCATAGTGGCTTCAACGTGCCTAAGCGTGGGGTTGGGTTGGTGGTTATGCGATATGGAATTTTTGATAAGTATGCCGGTTCCTCTTCTTTTAAAGTGCGTTCTGCTGGGTGTGGAGTAAAATTGGTAGTTGGCGATCCTGATCCTGTCGCTGGCAGTGAGGTGGGTTTCTTGCAGTAGCACCACATCTGGGCCGGTTCTACTAATGTACTCTCGCTAGTCATTTATTTTCCCTAAAATCCCGTTTGCATTCCAAGAAAGTACAACAACCCCGGAGGAAGGCAAAACCATTATTTAGTGTTGTTTGGGGACCTCAGCGCCTCGGCTAGAATCATTAATTTCTCCCATACGTTGTCCTTATTTTGCATTGCTTTTAGGGTGCCTGGTATGTCATTTATCACTCTAAAGATTT
>JAPMOQ010002132.1:0-32066 GCA_026543055.1 Argiope trifasciata | reverse complement strand
ATTAAGATTAATAGTACACAATATTTCTATTAATAATAATCATATTTTCTTACATAATTTTTATAACAGAAAATGATAATTCTACTTTAGTGAGATATAATTTCATTTTATTTATATGACTAGCTAAAAGCATTCAAAAATTAAATCCAAAAGACTACCACTGTTAATTTCTCACAAACAGTTATCTTTTTTATGCATATTTTCATTTCTGTATTCCTGCTTTTTTTATAGTTTCAGTAAAATTGTTATCTTCATCGATTAAAATCTATTAATGTATAAAAGAAGTAACAATATTTTTACTTTCCAGTACTGCTCTATACATATTGGCAATATTTTTGTTTAAGATCTCCTGGAAATTTGTCATATTTATAAATTGTGCATCAATATTTTGACTATTAAAATATCCTTAAATTGTTTGTTAATCATACTGTCTCATCTTTAGAACAATGTTAAAAAAAGCCACTGAGAGCAAAGCTCCTACTGTAGAACTGCAAGAAATCGGACCTCACATGAATTTTGTTCTTCGACGTCACCAGCTGGCCTCAGAAGATTTGTTCAAAAAGGCTTGCAAGAGGCCTAAACAGCTGAAGGTATATCAGTTTATTCTCTCTCTAAAGTATATTAAATGTGTTTTTATCTCTCTCTCTCTGTGTGTGTGTGCATAACAATGCAATAATCTTTTTACTAGATTACATTGTAAAAGTTCAAATGGAGGTGAATCACTTTTTATTTATTTATTTATCATCATAATTACTGAAAAAGTTTTCAAAATTGAAGGATAAGAGAGAAAATAATTTCCATTGAGCATCAAAAATTATATATAAATATATTTTAAAAAATGTATCTCATCCATTATGAATCTTCTGGTTTTTTGAGAATTGCAAATCAGAAATTTTCTTTTTGCTTTTCTGAATTCAATTTTTTTTTCCTGTTTTCATCGGTAATAGTTTTTGAACTTAAATAAATGAAATTTAGTAAGAAATCTTTAGTTTGCTAATATTATAAATTCAATCGCTTGACAAAAATTCCAAGTGGACGTGCTGTTTTTTGTTTTTTTCCCCCTTTATATACTAAACATCTGAAAACAAAAAATGTGTTTATTCTTGGCTTTCACAGCTTTGCCCTTTTTATATCAGATGTGATAATATATCTTAATGAATAGGCAAGGAAGTATTAGAGAGACATTTTGAATTTATTTCACATATGTTACAGTGTATATTGAGGCCTTTCTTTTTTATTATTTTTTTTTTCTAATGTATTAAAGTATAAATTCTGTTTGCCCTTTTATGCGTTTGATCTTTGCAAATTAGTAAAATTATGGTCGTATTATTAAAAATTTTCTTTCAATTTTTTATTTTTTTTTAAGTTGAAATTATTTTTTAATAAATTACTTATTTATTAAAAAATAAGTAATTTATATAATTTTCTAATAATACACAATTGACTAGTGCATGAATAAGAATAAACAAACTATTCCAAATTTTGCATTTTACAAAAGAAAAAGCATTGGAATGCATAATGAATAAATCTTCAATAAAGTTTGTATTGCTGAGAAATTGTTTTGGCAAGGAACGACTAGAGAAAAAAAAGAAAAGAAACATGCTCTGTATTGTACTTTCATCAGAAAAGACAAAATGATGTTATTTTCATAGAGTTTATAGTTTCTTGATCAAATCATATTTTCTTGTTTTTCATAATTTTAATATCAAGAAAATAAAAATGGATTAGTTATTTTTATCCTTTATTTGAAGACCATAAATTTAAAAACAGCTCTGGAAAATCTGTAAACTATTTTTGTTTTTTCTCATGAGCAAGCATCTTCTGAAAAAGTATTAATAAAAATATTGAAGTAGAGCATTTTAATGTTTATATTTTAAAAGTTCCTTAATAAGATTTTTCAAATGAAACTTTTACATAGTTGATATCTAATTTTATGTATTTCATCAAACTTGCAATTCTATAAAAAATAACTTCTTTATAAGCACTTTTAGAGAAAAAAAAATAATTACTAACCATAAAAATACTTATTTTTTTAATTTTTATCATAAATCTCACTACTACCTGGTGGAATATCAAGGTCCTTATATATGTGATAAAATAGACAAATGATGATAAGAATGAAATAATAGGCAGGATTAGTCAAATGGGGTTAGGAGACTCAAAAAGTGAATACGACATTAACTACATTGAAAATTCTTCAGCTTATATAACTTCAACTTATGGAGGTTTTTTAAAATTGTAAATGGGGGTTTAATTTTATAATGTAAAGATATTAGCTATTATCATATATATTGATGGAGATTTTAGATTGCATTGTTTAGCAAATTGATCTATTGTTAATTTCCACTGTTTTATAACTTTTAAATAAGTATACAATGTAATTTATTTTATTATATAAATTAAAGATGCTAAAGTTCTTTATTATCTTACTCTGATATAATAATCTTAAGCACTTCTCTTTTGTAGAAAATATATTAAATTGTTAAATTATAGATTTGCTAATTAAATTTCATTTGCATGCTTTCTAACTCAATATTTTCAATTAATAGCAATATATTTCTTGTTGAATTACATAAAATATTTATAATCCAGTTGTGAAAATTAAGTTGCTATTATATTATAGAAAATTCTGGACACAGTCTTGTCTTCAAGACTTAAAATGCTATATTTTGTTTTTAAATATAATTCCATGTGGGACCATCTCATGTACTCAACTAATGCACAGTGCGTTAAACAGAGTTAAAAATTTTCTAATCAAGTGTGAAAGATTGTGCTGACCTAAGTGCAACTTTTGATATATTGACTATATTACAAAATTACTGACTTGCTCAGAATAATTCTTAGATGATATAAGATAGATGTTACGTTTTTAAAAAATACATTAGTGCTGGGGAAGGAAGACTGTTTTAGCCTAGGGATAAGAAAAATGATTTCATCTAAGAATTGCTGTGTATTCGATTTTTTGTATTCTTACTCCCTGCTGGTTTGATGGAAAAGGGCTGTGCCATCTCCTTCATAACCCAATTTCAATCATTTTAGTTCAGTTACTAAATCAATTCAGGTGTTCCATATTGAAAATAATGTTTTTAGTCCTATGTATCTGTGGCATTCTTTTCAGTAATACATTTACCATTTTAAAATCCTGTTTCAGTTGCTCTTTCAGTTTTCTTCATTAAATTGTTGAGAGAATATAATCCTTTTTTTTTTTTTTGTTTCCTACTAAATTAATTTTTTTTTTTTTTTTTTTTTTTTTGCAGCCTACTAAAGTCAAGAATATTGACAAAGATACATTTGGCTCAACTCATGGTCGCATACATATGGAAAGGCAAGATTATGCCAAACTTCAAACAAGAAAGTTGAAAGGTCTTAAGAAAAGGAAAAGTGACACTATCAGTGATGTTCCAGACAAAAAAGCCAAGGTCGAAGAAACATAAATAAAATTTGACAGCTTATTTGTAAAGTTTTGTTTATATAATAAATATGTTTTTATTATAAGACATGTGAGCTATTTTATACTTAAACAATAATTTGCCAGAACTTTCTCATGATTCTAAATTTTTTAGAGTATGCTTGTAAAATACTTTTTTTTTTTTTGAAAAAATTTGTTTAGCATTAGTCATAAGAAAAATGTTTCTTTATTCTTAAATGCTTATACATCAGCACCTCATTGATTATTTTTTGCTTAAAGCCATATAAATTTTGAAGTGAATATTTTTAGAACCTTAGAATCTCTTGAGATTTTTGGGTCATGAGGAGTCGATTTGTCAGACAAAAGTCAGACCCATCACAGAAAAAAAATCCCTGCTTGATGGAGACCCTTGAAAAAGTCTTCAAGCCTGATTTATTATGTATATATATTTTCTTTGGAGTTGTTTAGCTTTAAACTTAGGAATTCAAAACCAAATTAAAATAAATATTATCTAATTATTTCTGCTCCTTTTCAACTCATAGATGAACCAACAAATGTATTGATTTTTCGTTCATAAACATCTGAATAATTCTATTTCAATTAAAATATCAAAACAATAAGCATCAGTTTTAGGAATTAATAAATTGAAATCAAGACATTTTCAGATACAGAAATCAATTTTTATCCATTTATCAAATATACAATATAAGATGAATCAAGATTTAATATGTTTTAATAAAATTAAAAATCAATTTTTCACCATTATAAATTGCATAATTTTTAAAATTTCAAAATATTTTTTCTGGTATATAAGCTTTTTGATATCTAAAATTTTTTTAATGAAATTATATATATATATATACACTAAAAATTGCCAGAATGTTTAAATATTTTATTTCCTATTTCGTTATCTTTAAACCCCAGTTACTTTTAATATTGTTAATTATGGATCCAACTGAATAGTATTAATAGCTTTTTAGCTTTTATTAAAATAAATGCCAGCGTAATGAGAGAAATACCCTCATTTTGATAGTCAGGGCCCATCATCTCGAGATTGCAAGTAATGCTATGCACATGACCTCCCCCCAATTGAGGGGCCAATAACAAGATTAAGAAGTAGAATAATGTTCTAAACCATAACGATAATCACACATACTAAAAATCTATATTCTAGTTTGTTTCCATGTGATTGGCAGAGCATCTTCTTTGTTTGGCCATGGTGTGCATAACATAATGAAGACCATATAAAAGCAACTATATACAATAGCTTCGAAATGGATTGTACTAATGATATTTAAATTAGGAATAAACTTTAATCATTGTTAGGTATGTAAATTTTGAAGAGAAAATATTATATATATACTATAGAGTCATTTATGGTGTATTTTGAAATTACTGATCTGACTGGAAAAAGACTCAAAAACGCTATAGAAAAGGTTGAATGAGCTTGATTTAGATATTATGAATTATAGGAAGACATCAAGGCAGCTGATTTCTTTATAATTAAAAACTATAAAATAAATTTTTAAAAGCATTTTTTTAATCAATGATCTCAGCAAAAGAATATAATTCTTAGTCACAAATTCAAAAAAGAAAAGAAAAGTATGGAGTCGAATCAGATTCATAATATTTATATGTTTTACAAATGTTTAAGGATTTTGCTTCTTGAGATAGTTACTGTAACCTAGGTTTTTTTTTTTTTTTTTTGTCATTTTATTTTCAGATTTCCATGAATTTACTATTTTTCTTTAATCGAAAATTGATTTTCTTTTTTTGTTAAAATAATGTCACCTACAGTTTAGAACAGAACTCAAATGGTTTAAAGTATTTATTTTATGAAACAATTCAAATAAAGTGTGTAGAAGAGGAATATTTTTACATCGGGGCTGATAAAAATTACGTCAAGATTTAGGATTACTAAAGTCTTTTTTAGCTCAAAGGAAGATATATGTTGGAAAAGTTTAATAAGCTCTGCCTTGGGCCAAAAAAATGTGATAACTTCTCTATCCTGTCTGTCAATCGGAAATAACTCACCTAAATTCAAGTTTATAGCCCTCTGCAGTGAAAAGCAGATGATGCGTAACGTCCCATGAATCTGTCTCCAGGATATGCGTCTCAATAAAGTTATCTCTGTGGAAGGAGACTGAAAGAGGTTTTCCTTAAAAAGCCATAAATATTATTCTTTTCTCACACCATTTGCGAGGCAGAATCTCGTAATCCATATCCATTTGTACTGAATGAATGTCATGTTTTTCACCACCACTTAGTCATTGCTCTCGCTTTGTGTATAACCATTGCGTGCGGAAGAATTTAGTGCAACTTTTTAAAGCATAATCTTTCGTATAAGTAGTACTGAAAAGACAGCGTTTTAACCATTCTAAAAAAACAATATCGGTATTTTGACGAACCTTCGCGTTTTCCGATCTTATAGAATCCAAATAACATATTTCTTAGATTATGGTTTGGTGATTACAGTACTTTCTCTATTCTTCGTATATGAAAATTAATAAAAAAAGTTAAGGTTCTATACCACGAAGGTTAGAAGATTGATGAACCGGCATTCATAATTTTTAATACTTCTGATGTTTGCTCACCATTGGCAAAGCCTGCAGAAACGATTGGTGAGATTGCGCATCTGTTGAGGGTTCTTGCTTTTTTTGATATATGATATGTAAAGTAGAGCTTGGGCCGCGGTAGCCTGGTTGGTAGAGCGTCAGTCTTGTAACCGAAAGGTCGCGGGTTCTGTCCTCGTCTTGGCCAAAGAATGCCGTGTTGGCTAATGGCAGTTGGGGCACGTTAAATATGTCGAGACTGCAAAGTCCTCCAAGTTCCCATAACAAAACGATACCTCTGGGGGTACTGAATCAGGGATGAGTCGGTCTCTGATTTGGATCTAAATTCCGACTTGCTGATGGATGAATGAGAGTATGAATGAATTAGACCACCCCCTAAAAAAGGTTGTGTCGTGTGTGTGAGCTAGAAGTCAGACTTCTGCTCTCTGGGTGCTCAGGGGTCTTTACCCTCAGAAGCTACTGCACCCCCTTTCCGTGAAAAACACGGGCACGACAACAACAGAGTAGAGCTTGTGTTGCGCAGGGAGAAGGATTATGTGGTTTCGAATAGATAGTTTTAAGGAAAATCTGAGTGCTGTGTTTTGTTTTAGATAGGTGTCTTTTTTAAGAAGTATAAACGTTCTTGTCATTACAATATTGCTATGATGTCATGAGACATGTCTCCATTAGAAAGATTTATATACACGTTATTTTAAGTAAATTCTCAATTTTTCTAGATACTTCAATTTACTATAGAACCTTTTTCCCATGTCTTTTACCCTATTTACTTGTTATGATCGAAGGTTAAGAACTTCAAGTTCAAACACTCCTTGGTATCTACAAATCGAGAGCATTATAAACACATTAAATAGAACTTAAGTAAAATAACTAAAGTAACACGATTTTCATATCAGACAAATTAGTTGAGTTGTGGATATGGTTATTTATCTATAATTAAATATAACAAAATTCTCATCGAAGCACATTAAACAGAACTGAAATAGGGGAATTAGCATACATGGTTTTAAAGTCGGATAATTTAGTGGAATCATGGACATGGTTATTTATCTATAATTAAACGTAACAAATATTAACGAAGCCACTCATACCTGAAGCTATTAGTATTTAACAAAATATTCTTAAATCATTAGCAATTTCTATTAGCAAATCTTTTGTGGCTTACGTATTAACAGAATTTATATATCACTGGTTTATAAAAACACACGAAATTTTTATCACTCTATGGATCATCTCAAAGAGGAAATACTTATCAGTTTACTACTTCTAAGCTACTCCATAACTTATTGTTTTAAAATAATAAAAATGTCTTTCTAAAAATATTAACATTTAAAATTTGATAACTCGGTCAGATTGGTGGCAGAGGATTGAAAAGTTTTTTAATTTAAATTTGAAGAATATTTTGTCGAAAACAATTCGTACCTGCATTATACTGCCAGCCTAACAATATAATTCTCTGAATGCAGATATTCTTGTTTTAATCGCTATGTTGAAGTGCACTCAAAACTATATCATTCACGAAGAATTTCCGATGCTGTAACGAAAGAATGTTTTTATTCTCTTCCTGTTGCTGCTCAAAGCATGTTTCTGAGGAGGTGAAAAGGTTCTCTTTTAATGGATACGGCGGAATGTTTTCCCTCTTTCGCCATGTCATTTGATGAATGACTAGTTATAGGCACCCTTTCGAGTATGATTGATACGATGCTTTAACCTTTCAGTGGGCGCGGCCGTCATACCAACATGAAAGGTCGCGCGTATTTCTCACATACGCTATAGTAAACTGTAAATTATCAAAAGCATAACTATTAAAATTGTAAATAGCTTAGGACTAATAACTACAATTACTTTAAACATTTTTTAATTAAAAAGAAGCAGAAACAATATAAACATAGATTGCAATAACAATATAAAATGACCAGAGGTTAACTGAAGTGATTTAAAAATAATAGAAATGAAATTGTCGATATTTTGAAAGAACAATTTGCATATAAAATATAGAAGTGCAAAAATACAGAATTTATGTATAAAAAGGAAAAAGTAATTGAAAGTTAGATATGAAAAGGAAGAAAATAATTCCATTGTTATTTCATTGTAGCGTTGCAATTTGAGCAAATGTGTTTAGTGTGCTCCAAACATATAAATTTCTGTCAAATCTCACAACTGAACCTCGTGATTTTAGTCCACTTTTTTTCCCCTGACGTTGCATCTTCCACTTCTTCAATACCTTGTTCAGATTTTCTCTATAGCACCTTTAATTTTAGCTCACCTTTTAGAGATGTGAGTGCTTTTTCTCAACATTTTCCTTCGTAAGTGCATTTGCATGCTGTCGCCAGTCTAAAACAATACGGATTTATTTTTAAAATCATACAAAATCAGATGTGACAAAAACTTAAATGTATTCTAAAATACAAATATCTGTCCGGCTGAGACCTATTAACGCTACAAACTTACGACGACAACTGAAATTAAGTCAAAGGGAAGTGGAAAAATAGCCGAGGGCATGCATTCCCAGTGCCACCAGATCTAAAGTTATAAAACGAAATTCATCTCTAGTGTATCCCTCACATACGCGCGCCCGCAGGAAGGTTTAGGGCCTCGATACTCTTCTTAGTCTAGAATTTCACTCATAAACTTTCTTATGAATAATTTCAGTAAACTAGGAAGAATAGGACATTTTATTTTAATCTATTTAAATAAAAATGAATGTTTGTTTTATGTCTCTTATGCGCTGCCTTTCCGCTCATCCGATTCCGATAAAACTTCGACAACATATTACCTGCACTTACTTGACAGTTATATGCATAATAAAATCATTTAAAGAATAAAAAACATCTATTTACCACATCTATTAACCATGGATTAACCACCAGATAACTCGCCTAGGATACGCAACAGATTCAGTAAAGATGTTAAATTCAATATAGACGCTAATATTTCGTAGCTATTATACGTAAATTCAATATAAGTCTGTCTGATGTAATAGTTTTATTAGAGAATGTGCGAGAAAGTTTTAAGGGAACCAGTCCTATAGGTTTGAAATTTTAACTAAACATTTAGTAAAATTTTAGCGTTTTTTATGATAACTTCCGAAAATATTATAGCACAAATAATTTTGTTCCATTTTAGTTTTCAAAACATTAACTTTTCAACCATATTATAATATAAATATATTTTTTATGTTAAATCAGTTTTAAAAGAAAATATTTTTGACACATTTTCTGACATTAAATACTGAACGAATATTAAACGGATCACGATATACAATAAATGGTTTCCTTCATTACCAGTCTAAAAGAATACCAAGCTTTACAATTAAAAAAGAATACACAAATCTAATATTTAAAAATGAATATTTGTTTATAGATTAGAATAATAAAAATAGAATAAATTCTATTTATGCTTCTGCTTTATATATCCTCCAGTTTCAATGATTGTATTCCCTGTCGATAAGAAAATAAGTATCATTCTTAATTAAACAAGATAACTATTTCAAATTCCAAACGATGTTTTCAAGATTATTTTTTCTGAGGCAGCAAGTGCCGGGTATCAGCTAGTGATTACATAAAAATCAATCCATATTTCTCGGTAATGGTTCCTACTTTCTTTTGTACGAACCAGCGGCAATAGTCTTTTCAAAACTATCTCACATACTTTCTAATAATCTTTTCATGACAGAGAAAGATTTACAACTTTACATAGCATTAGCTAATAATAATTATGAAATATTAACTTTTGGGGTGTATATAGCTTTTTCATTGAATTTATCGCGTGATATGTGGCGATCTATCCCTGGTAACATCAGTAGTATCCGGAAATCGAATTTTCCTTTTAGAAATGTTTCCTCAACCGACTGAGACAAAATTCTTACCCAAAACCGCATTTGATGACATAAAATGTAATATCAAATTTGACATATTTAAGTCATTTTGCCTTTTAGTTATCATGTTTACATGTTTCTGAAAGTATAGACCGACAAACTGACAAACCAGCAGGATTTGGCTAAAAATTTGTCTACTGTCTACACTATAGGTTAAACCTGCATGAAGAATTTTACTATTTATGTACTTTTATTACTACTTCTATTGTCTTTGGAGTTGTAAGATTACAGGGATTTGATTTCATCAAACATTTTTCTTATACGTAAATATGCCTGCCTGTATCAGATATTCTCAGGCTAATGTGGAGTAAAAATTTGAGAGGAGTAAGCCAATTTAAATAGGATTCTTACTATCGTATTACACTTCGAAATTGTTATACCGATCGGTTGTGATATTCAAATTCTACTTAGTTAACATCTATTCACAATTACAAGTGAAGACTTACGAAATGTAGGGAATTTTGAATATCTTCTGTTAGAAAAAAATTATTAGGCCTAGTATTATTACAGTTAATATGGAAATCAGAAAGTGAAATCACATTATTCGTAATAATAAGCGTGTAATTTGAAAAAAAAAATATCCCGATTTTTAATTTTTCAGTGGTTTAATTTAATGCTACCTGATGTTATCTGGAAAACTTCTTTGTTGACAAGATCAAGAACATCCAGATCGTACTGGCATAGGGATAGTGTGTTTTCTCTGTGATCTGGGTGTCCTAGGTTCGAGTTCCGGTTCGGGCATGGTTGTTCTTCATTTGTTCTGTGAGACATGTGCCCCTCTATAAAAACGGGTTGTGCAAACGAATGTGATGGGTGAGTACCTAAATCGTACTCTTGACCCTAGATGGCGCTACTGAGAAACAAAAGACGTATAAACTTCGGCTTTAATTCACTAACTTAGTCAAGAGGGCTTGTCTAAAACAAATGGTATCAGAAACAACAAAAACAAACAAACAACGTCAAGATAAGAGATTCACGCATTAGAGAATTAAATAAATGAGGCCTATACTTTCGATGAATCGACTTCTCGCCAAAGAAGGCTTGTTTTTACTTCATTGAGTACATAACATAGAGAAAGTATAGTAAATAATGGAAAAATTCGAATCTAAGAATTTCCTGAACATTTTTTAAAATTCCCTGAGTTCGAAAAACATATTTTTGGAAATTGCCTGTCTGTCTGTCTGTGACGAAGATAATTCAAAAAGTATGTGAGCTAGACGGTTAAAATTAGGTTTATGATCTTTACACCATTTTGTAAAAATTTCTATTAATTTATGAGCTGTGGAAGTTCGTCTTTCAGGCTTTTGTAATATATGATAATCACAAAATTGATAAACTATAGATAAGATTTGGTACACATATTTAACATCTATTGTGCAGAAACTGTCAAATTTGAACCATTCTAGCAAAAGACTGACCGTTTTTTGGTCTGAATTTTTATAAAAGTGTAAACATGACAAAAAGGTAAAAGGATTTCAGTATATCAAATTTGATTAGGGATTTTGTGACTACAAGATCAGATTTCAGTCAAATAATTTTTGTAATCGGTTGAGAAAGCCTGTCAAAAGCTCAAATTCGATTTTCGGATGCTATTATCCGTATTTCAGGGATTTATCGCCAAATAACTTGCCAAGGAGAATGCAATAGATTAAATAAAAGCACAAAATTCATGCCGAAGTTAATATTTTTGTAACTATTATAAGCCAAGGTCATGTAAATCTTTTTCTGTCATAACAAGTTCATTTATAGAGTAGGCGATCAAGTTTTCAGGAATTCAATCCCGCTGCTTTAATCTGCAAACTATGAAATTTTTGACATAATATGGGCAAATTAAAGAATTTCAAGACATGAAATAATCTAACTTTGCCTTTTTCTTATCCATTTTCTATTAACCTATTCGATGGAACAAAAGAATTTTAGCTTAAAATAGTCTTCCGTTCAGAAAAGCTGCGAGCTTTTCTCTCTCAAAATTCTTGACTGTCGACATATCATCCATCATCTTTTTGGTAAACGAATAGTTTCTTTCATCGATTCTTAAAATAATCGTTATCGTCGAGCAACTTTCCCGCCAATCGAAAGAGGAAAATTCAGATTTTGACAGTTCTTTTGAGGCACAGTGACATTTTTTGAGAATGTTGTTCTTCTATTTTTTTTCTTCTTCAAAGAAAAGAAAAAGGAGAATTAATTTCGGACACGTACCTTAATGAAAAAAAGAAAAATTAAAGTGAAAGTTTTTGGCATTTTTCTTTTGCCATTTTCAATTAGAGCTACCGCTCCATTTCCCGTCAGAAGATGTCATAAAAAAATCGAATAACAGGGAAACTGAATACTTTGTTCCTTGAAGAGTACGTAAAACAAGAGAAAAAACAATTCTTTGATGTTTTATATTGATGTTTCGATCGATTCAGATTAAAAAAGAATTTGATTGAAATCACTTAAAGACATGTCATATTGATATTACTTTCGCTCCCTTGAATTTAAATTAAATATCATTGGTTCAATTCTTATTTTCTTAAAATTCTCATTCAATGAAATGGATATCTCTTATTACTGGATAATTGCACAGAAAAAAGGTTAAAAAATCCTTAATGCTACTTATCAGAAAAAAACGTCAAAAAACAGTTATTATTGTTTGTTAATATATAACAAAACATTAAAAAACCAAATTAGAAGGAAGATTTTTTTTTAAATAAAATTGTTCTATGAAGTAATATGTAATTTTTTGAAAAAAAATTTATTAGTGACTTTTCAATGATATTCAAACAATAAGTCTTAACTTCCCTTTCCAGTTGAATCAATACATTGCCAGAACGGCGGGATTTCTTAACAATAGACAACATAACTGTGTTATTTGATACCATCTTATTAAACTTCTTTTGGAATTTTTTGTCCACAGTTTCAAACCTGGTTCATCTTCAAGATCGCTTCTGTATAAAGAGAAATAACGTTCAACTAGGAGCACTTTTTTCTCCGCCGATAGATCCATTTCCTCCCATAACCGTACAACAAAGCTTACTTTTTACTACAGCGAAAGGTTGTAATTCGAGCTATACCTCTTCGACCAAGACAACCACTTCTTCAAAATGCGCGAGTTTAAGCACTGAATATTTTGCCGTATTTTGTAGTTAGTATAAAAGTGTTGAAATCTCCATTTTTAATAAAATTCCACAACAGTTTAAGGATAAATACAGTATACTGGCAATACAGAATTTTGAATAATGTATCAGAACTCGATTATATTATTTCGTTCCGTCATATGACTTCACCTTAAATAAAAAAAATGTTATGCAAAAGAACTCGATGCAAAATAATAAAAATTTAAATTGCTCTAATTTAACAACTTGAATTTTTATAAAAAATTAATAAATGCTTTGCAATATATATATATTGCAAAAAATATAATATAAAATTTCTTATCCGACTTGAATCATTTCAGGAGGCTTCACAGATAATTTTGTAATTCACTTTTTATTCATCTCTTTATGTGACAAAAATTAAATTTTATAAATTTCTTGACATTTTCAGAGCTTAATGATAAATTAATCTTGATTGACAAACTTTGAAACATGTCAATGTCCACAGCTGATACTGAGTTTTATAAGGAGCAGATGCAATTTCTAAGTTGTAGATAAAATTAAAGATAAAAAATGATACTACTTAATAAAAGAAAGGGAAAATAAAACACAATTAGGTTTTAAACAAATATTTTTAAGGAATTTTGAAACAAAATTTACTAAAAAAAAGTTTGTTTAAAAGTTTTTAAATATTAAAGACAATTCACTTTTGATTAAATTAAAAATTTGAGGTTAAATTAATTACAATAATGTGGGAAAATATTGAAGGATTTACAGTATCAGAATGAACTTAAATAATTTTATATTTTCCTTTATTTCAAGCAATCAAAAAATATGGCTATTAGACTTTTTCATATAAAGATTACTAGAAAATTAGTTTGAAAGAGAAATTTTTAGTCCAAAACTTTTGAATAAAGTGTTAGAATTGATGAAAAAGGATTGAATGCGTGTGTATGGAAATTTAAAAAAATTCCTGGAATTAATAGTGTTTATTTAAAATGTGAAAAATTTCATCCCTATTTTTGAAAACATTTGTAGAGCTAAATATTATATTGAAAGCGAATTATAAATCTTTTACGCTTTTATTAAGTGATTCATGATTGACTTAATGAAAGTAAAATTTTACTTGAACACTGTTTTTAATAAGAACTTGGAAGGAAATGCTAAGTATAAATACTATTCATTCCAGTTCTAAGTGCGACATTTAAAAAAGTTCATTGTTTTCTTCATCCTTTTAAGAATGGTACTAATACTAAAGTGAAATAGTGATTTGATTATTTACAATACAACACACACACAAAATAGAACACAAATTTGGGTGGAGTTTATTTTATTTTCAGGGTTGATACATTTAAAACGAGATTAGAATTGATAAAATACTATTGAATGCGCCTGTTGAAAGTGTCCAAAGTCAGATGTTACGAAGCAACGAAGTCCGGATAAAGATGATGGATAGAATTGTCACATTTCAGCGTGTTCAATCTTCATCAGAGTTTGATGAAATGTACTGCTCTCAGAAATACAGCAAACAGGAGTCGCAGAAATACATCAAACAGAGTATGATGCAATGCTGCCAAAATGTCCTGATTAAGATATTCGATGCAGTTGTAGCATTTCAGCTGTCTAGGTCTTCAAACAACGCCTCTTTGTAAGTTCAAGAAGGTAATTCGTTAAAAGAATAGAAAGTCCGGGTACAAAAAGTCTATTATCAGGAAAATAAGAACAAGTACATACAAAGCAATAATAAAGTTCCGTAACGTGAATGTATATAAATAAAAACAACACAAAATATATACAAAAAAACTATATACATTATATATATGTTCGGTGCCAATAACTTCATCTCTTTTCACGTTTGAGCAATTCTTTCTCTTGCTCGGTATTTGGAAGATTGGTTTGAACAGCAAAGTGGTGGCTGGAGTAATCTGGGAATTTCTGATGTTGATCAGATAGACAGGTTGCTATTGCAGAAAATTCGAAGATGTCTTTTGTAGCCGTTTTGAAAATTATTTATGAATGTCTGTTTGTAGTTGCTGCACAGAATTTCAAAGGATGATCGTATTTCTTTGAAAATATTTTTTAGAAAGTTTGATGATCTTCTTATAGCTAGCATTAGTAAATGTTGAAGAATTTCCGTTGAGTTTAAAACAGAATAAGCTTATGATTTGAATATGTCGTTATTGCAGGTATGTCACTGACATTTTCATGACTGCAATTAGTTTATGTTGAAAAATGCCTGCTGTTTGAGAACCCATTCGGCACAAACCGAATTCCAATCTGGTCCAGCAGCTTCAATATCAGCAAGAGGATCATCATATGTTAGATATTTATAGAACGGATTTAAAAAGGGGTTCAGGGTGAATGCAGGCATATTTACCGCTTCATCTGTAGTAGAGTCGGAATCAATATCTTCCGCATTAAACTCTTCAATAGCCTCATCCATCGAAGTACATGCATCAATTATGTAACTTGTTGATGTTTGATATCCACTTTCCGTTTTGTTGAGCACTTTGATCAGTTAGCTTTTCAGAATGAAGATAAATGGGAAGAAATAGATAGATGCAAACCAATCACATAACCAAAACACTCTGTAGTAGCACCAGAAGAATGTGCATATTGTGGTAATTTCAAACATACCCATTTCGAACGTTTTTTTCTCTCGATATAAATATATTTTCAATATCTAAAAATAACACACACCACCACAAGTTCGAACGTAGAAATGCCCAAGATATTAGTGGTGTTATTGTATTGATTTCACTCTTTAAAAATTCAGTGTTTTTATGAACAGTAGTAGACAATGTATTGAAGCTTTCATCGTTAAATTTTATCACAAAATAATGCAAAGTATTTATTCGCTTTTGTTGTATAATACTGAAGAAGAATGCAGATTTATATTTTTAAAAAATAGTATTTGATTAGCTGCTATGTTATTTAATTTTTACCGATATGGATTTTATATAGTGATAAATAAAAAAATAATTTGATATAAAATTTACACCTGCATTTAGCAAATGGGTAAAAAGCGTAGTGCACAATTTCATTTATGACTGTGCTAAAAGGAATTACTTTCGCAAAGAATTTTTCTATTCAGTAAATTTATTTAGGAATAAGTAAAAAATATTTAGCCTTCAATACGTTTAAAATCTTTAGGATTCTTATTAGCAGAGCACACTTGTGTTATAGACAAAAAAAAAAAAAATTGAGATAAATATAAAATCATTATAAAACATGCTACTTAAAGTATTGTGTATCAGTAGCCATTACTTTTCCCCATCATTCTGGCAGCATTTGAAACCACGTCGGATAAAAAACACCTCTTTTGAGGCTATCCAAGAGTCGATCCAAATTTTGGCTTCTTCATAAGAACGGAAGTACTGCTCAGCCAGGCCTTTTGTCATCGACTGGAACAAATGGTAATCAGTAGGGGCCATGTCCAACGAACATGGCGTTGCCATGCTGCAAAATGATCTTGTCGTATCTCTGCTCATATAGCGACCGTTTTTCTTACAATGCTCGATTTAATTGCACCAATTGCAATCTGTTGTGATCTCGCGTGATGGTTTCATTTGGTAAGAGCAGCTCACAATAAACTATACTCAGCTGATCCCACCAAATGCAGAGCAGAAGCCGCAAACTTGGGGTATTCGGCCTTGATGAAGATGCTGATGTATAGCTGGGCTTACTCCACGATTTTTCATCGCCAGTTAAGATGCGATGCAAAAATCCTTTCTTTTTCTACTGTTGAAGCAGTTGTTCATAAGTTAAAAGACTCCCTTCGACGTCTCTCGGCTTCAACTCGTATGGCAACCAATAACATTGTTTTTGAATCATTCCTAATGCTTTGAAACGTTTTTAAACTGTTGTTTGTGTGATCAAATATAATGATTCCCAGTATATATATAAAATATATAAAGTAGTATATAAAGCTTTCTGTACTATCAATTTTGTTGAAGATGCTTTCTAATACAATTTAGAAAAAAACTATAGAATGAGTAATTTTGCCTAATATTTTTTAATAATTCCAGATTAAAAAGGCTACCTCTCTTTCTGCTCATAAAAATTGAGGTCCACGACCAAGGTCATGAACGTCCCGAGTTCTTAGATTTTTATTTTCAGCGTTGTTTATTATGCAAGCTCTGTATTTTGTAATACATTGAAGAGAAGCGAGCGTACATTTTGGCATCTACTTCCAATGGATTAATATCAAAATTCAGCACGGAATTATAATTTCGGAAACAAGATCATATGCCAAATTATGTTCGCTTAAGTCACTGTGTGTTTTGGGGAATATTGTTAACATGCAAGGGAATGTACAGACGATTAGCTAGGCGTGGCGGCCTAATTATAGGGTCTCTGATTTGGAATCATAGGTTTTCAGGCTCAAGATGCGATCCTACAGCTTAAGTGTCGTCCTCGTCACCCAACCACTGTTAAAAATTACGAGGTCCATCTCAAAATAGCCATAGTGTGGCTTTAAAACAAGACGTTAATGTAGCTGAACTGAACTACAGATGTTTAGCATATTAACGAGTTAGAGTCAAAATATGAAAAACAGATCTGCGCATAATATTCTGAACTGATATACCAGATTTTATCTACGTAGCGGTTTTGTAATTATCATGTTAAGTTGCATTTTTACGAACAGATAAAATTTTATGAATGGCTTTTATTGTATAGAAATCTAACCGTTTTTGTATTATCATATTTACAGACCAACAATTTCAATAGATGTATTTTTGGAATTCAGTGAACTTTGAAATGAGGATATTTGTCAAAACTTCTTGTATAATATCAGGAATTTTCTTTTTATACTTTTACAACAACTAAAACAACAACTGTATAATACATTTCGCATAAGTGCTTAGAATTAGAGAATTTCTAAAGGTGCCTCCTCGCTTTATGTGACTATTGCTCTGCGAGACCCCATTCCTTCACAAGCATCTGGAATGCCCCGTAATTATATTGAATACCGAAGCAACAGCTCCTTTGCGCATAATTATTCTATGAGTTCAGCAAACTATTATCGGAATCTGAGCATAAATGTGGGGTCGCTGTCAAAATCCGGACGGCTCTAATTTCACAGTCCCGTTGTCACTGATCAGAACACCTCATATTTCGGGGATGTTCGAAGGGGTAGTGAAATGGATTCCAATTAGGTAGCGTCTTCTGAGGTGTTCGCTGCCTTGTGAGTCTGTAATGCCCTGTTTTAATTCGGCTTGTTTGGTGATTATATTAAAATTAGGATGTTTTGAACAGGCAATCTTTCTGTAACTTTCATGATTCAACATTCGTTTATAAAAAGTTATTAAACTTCACGAACAAGAAATGCTCAATAACTTCGGAGCAGAAAGTTATTATTTTGGATAATATGTTTTTGCTCTTCTTTGAAATTCAAACTGCGATTTCGAAGGCAATTATTTCTCAAATGCTATTATTTTTTCATGAGTTATTATGAAATGAGTGGGACAATTTTTTATTATTCGTTAATCTTTATTATTTTCATGAATACGAAGAAGAAAAGAAAATGATTCCTACGTCAAAAAATTCGAATTCTGGATTTCGACATCTCCATTTTTCAAGTTTCATCTTCAGTGTCTGGAAAACATTTTTAATATTGTGCCTGTTTGTTCATTTATCTGAAAGCGATAATTCAAAAGCGCTTTGAGTTAGACATATGAAAATTATCATATAATTTTCCTATCCCATTAGTCGATTTCTATGAACTTTTGAATGAAATCTGTGAAATCTTTCTGTTCGTTTGCCTGAGTATATGGGAACGCGATAACTGTAAAACATAAAAAGCTAGATAGATAGATAAAATTTTGTGCAAAGACTTTAGCATCTAAAATCATTTTTCAATATTTGTATATTTATTCATATATATAAATTAATACTGAACATAGATGGCACAATATGCCCCAAGCCATTAGTATGTTTGGAATGTGAGAGGAGCGCTCTTGACTTTTTTTTTTGTATAAACAGCTTCGTCCGGTGTGTTCATGTGAACTGGTGCAAACAGGCACCGTTCATTCTTTGTTACAGTATTTTTAATATTTTAATATACATATTATGTGTTTCCTTAGATATCTCTGATCGTCCTTCATGTGTGTTTGATATTAGTGTGTATGTGCAAATAAACAAGATAAAATAAAGAAAGAATCTTTCCTTGGACTAAATACACACACACCTTGCTACATTACTCCAGAAGTAACTTCGTACATAGTATTGTAGCAATTACATAACTCTTATTTTCTCTTTTGGATACTAGATGGCGATGTCTGATAAAGTTACAAAATATGCTATCACATGATGCATTGGGCATTGCAAGTGTAATGAGAATGAGATCTGATACTGTATTGTTAAGCTGCTGGCGTGAATGTCTTATCTTGTCTAGTGTGTGAATATGATTATGAAATAAGTGTTCCTGAAAACATAAGCCCTATTGCTTCCTGCACCGATCATAATAATCTGCATTCCACCAATGTATTAAAAAATAAACAGACAATAAAAAAACAATTTAAATATAGAATTTGTAATGTAATAACTTTTTGATGTTGTGAAGAATTGGAGTGAACGTTCGTATTTTCTTTTATTTACTTATTTGTATAAAAGTACACAAAAAAGTAAATGAAAAATATAATTTCAAGTGCTGAAAATATGTTCAATGAAAGAAAATTCGATCTTCAGAATTTTGATCAAAACTTACTTCAGAAAAAAAAAAGCATTATTAGAATAATACCTCTTTTTAAAGCAATCTCGTAATGTCATTTGATTAATAATAATGCAGAGGAACTTACTTTATTAGAATATATTTCTGGGTTTCTTAAATATCTTACTAATGTTTAAAAAAATTACTTACAACTTTATGAAAAAAACTAAAGCTAAAACTTTTATGAATAAAAATAATAAAAATGTTTTCCTTTCCGCATTATTTTTGGTTTAAATTTCTATTAGAAAAAAAATACAACATAGAAATGATATTTATCAAATTAACTTTAATAATTCTGTCTATACAATTATGATAAAAATCATTACAAGCTAGATTTTTTAATATTATTTTTAATAAGACTTTTTATAAAAAAGAAACGAACAGATAAATTAATTTTATGTATTAATTGTTTATGGATGGAATAAAAAATTGGTGAAAGGAAATTTATCGAATCAATTTTAATTTTATTGCCTATTTCTTTCTAAAAAACGCATTTATTTAACGCTACTAATTAAACCTTTTATTTCAATCATTATCTCAACTTAACACAATTATCATTTCAAAAGTATAAAAACAAAATAAATAGCCCTATCGCATAATTTATTAAAGTAGTCAATAAAAAAAAATTAACTTTTTCGATCTATATATGTATTTCTGTTTTAAATGATAAAAAAACAACAATTTGGAGTTCAAGGAAATAAAAATTCTTTTTTTAATTCGGTGCTTTTCTACTCTCAGGTACCAACCTCATTTAATAGGCACTTTCCATTTTTGTAATTAGATTCATTCTTTTTCTTTACATTGATCGTATTTGAAATAATTCAAGTGCAACATGCATTTTCCACTTGAGAAATAAAGTTCCAAATAAATTTTAATTAGAATTCATTCTAATTGTCTGCTTAAACATCGAAATAAAAGCATTTTTTAAAAATTAAAATAAAATCTTAAGTTTTTTATAGTTATTAATATAGCATAAGTGCATGAATCTGAAGCTTAATAAATGACTAATTTGAAATGCTTTAAATAAAATGAAAACCTTAAAAAAAACTCACTTTTGATGTTTTTACAAATGCATTAGTAAAATATAATCTGGTAATCAAAATGCTATAGAAGAAATTAAAAGTAAAAGTGGATGATTTTCTCCTTGAATTATATTTTTATGAATTTATTTATAATGTTCTACGTAATATTCTTTCTTATCAAACAGTGTTTTTAAAGAGAATCTAAAATATAATAATGAAAAATGATATAAGGCTATGACATTACTTTTCACTATTCTTGTTACACTATCAGAAATAATGTTGAATAGTGTAAAAATCGTGGTATTTTATCTATCAAATCTGCTTATCACACAGGAATTATTTTGTTTAAATATAATTTCTTTCCGTTTTGACACAGCAGGAGACAATATTGGATCGGCCCGGTGTTTTATTCATTGTTTGACAATGAGTAAAATACTTCGGTTGTATTCATTTCAAAACTTTTGTGCCTTATCAGAGCTCTAATAAGTGGCAAGCATATTGATTTATTACAAACGATTTTAGGATCAATGTCTTCTTGTCAATAACTTTAACAACAACAGATCTACAGTTTTGTAATTAGAGTAAAATGTCGTAGATTTAATATCCTATCTGGTTGAAATCCATTGGTTCATGTTACCAATGCATAGGAAACCACTATTGCTAATAACAAGATGAATGTTAAGAAAAATAATTAAAACAGAAAACTCTTCAATATGTCTCTACCTAAAGAGGTATCATAACTCAGAATTCATAACCCCCACTCATTCAGAGATGATATCCTATTGGTTAATACCATCACACACCTCCTCCTCCACACAGAGTTCAAGTTCGCTTCGCTGTCATCGAAACGTTCCAGTCTCTCTTCTCAAAATACCATTAGATAATAACATATAAATGAAAGAAAGGCTCTACTTAAGTGTTAACAGAAGAGAAGGTAGCCTTTATTAGAGGTGGGTACTCCTTAAATCAATCAATATAAACAATGCACTAAGAACAAATAAATTGCGTCGTTCATTATAATCAATATGCGTTTGGTAACTTAGTATCTCTTACCAATATCAAGAGATACCAGAAGAAGTAGTATATAGAAAATTTTAAGCAAAAACTTAAGCTTTGATTTTAATTATATCTTTTCTGAAGTAAATACATCAACTCAACATGTACAAAGCTTCCTACAATTCTATAGTTTTGTGTAAAAGCAACATAAAACCAGATGGAGTGGTCTCCTCACACTTTCTAGCATATTCTCTAATAAAATTGTCTCTTGTAAGGCGTTCTCTGTCACAAAATGCTTTACAAGATCACTGGCATGAGTTATTACACACGTTTTTCCCAACTAATTTGAACAAAAATTCTGTTTGAAAACGGGATTTACAGTTATAATCCCATTCAAAATATGATTATTTAAGTCCCCATGTTTTTGAATTAACATTTTACAAATTTCTGATAGTACAGACAGACAATCAATCCGTAATTGAATTTGGCGCAATATTTACACCATGGATGTGAAATCTATGAGTCGAATTTTATTTGTCTAGCTCTCTTAGTTTTGAAATTATCGTGAAATCTTATACTTGATAAGCTGGTCAAACGGACGTTGAATGAACATATTTTGCTGAAAATTTGATGGAAATCTGTAAGTTTGATGGAAATTTACCGTATACTAAATGTCAAGCGAAAAGCGTTTATAAGTTTACTAGATCACAGACAAACGGACATTTTTCGAATTCAGAGAGGTCTAAGCTGTGGAAATATGACGAATTTCGAGTTCGAATATTTTGATTAGAATATTTTCTCTCTAATACATATGAAAAAAGATTTTATTTTCTAATAGGTTGAAATTTCTTGACTTGTACCATTGCATATTGCCAAAGGGCAATAACAACATAATGGAATATGTACTGAATACAAACAATATAATGCATTCGTTGGTGAAAATGAAAAAAAAAAAAAAAACATTGGCTGTTGGAATTTTGTTGTATGATTTTTTTTGACTGAATTTTAAAAACTACACGAAAGACATGTATTAATAATTCTATCTTGTTGCAATAAACAAATCGCTACTGCCATCATATCGCTAAAAGGTGCTGCTACCAAGTTCAATGAATTACAATTTAATCCTCAGTGCTCCGAAAACTAATTCGATGCATAAATATTTGTAAAATAAGAGGACTTGTTTATTGCTCCGAAAATTATATTTTATCTATATTTCATCTATTAATATATATGAATTTTTCAAGCTTATTTTTTCCAGAAAATCAATCTACATATTTTTACTACTCCTAAATATTTTTACCAGTCATAATTTAAGAAAATAATTAAATAAAACGACAAAAGGATGCACTGCATTGAATGGTGCTTAAGAGGACACATTGGAGTGCTAAGGGTCAGTGCAGCTTCATTGCATCGTTTACCTTGGTAAATTTTGCTTTTTGATCTTAGCGACTTAACATTTGTTGGCGACATGAAGAAGTACCAAGCATAGAATTTTACTCTGATCGAATAGAGGACATATTGCATTGTGAAAAGACATATGGATTTTATTTATTTTATTTTTGAGTCAGATTTTTCTCAAATTAGTTGTTAGCCAGACATAATTTCAATAATGGATTCCTTTGACTCAAATATGCTGAAAAGTGGACTAATTGAATTTTTCAGATCGAGATTTTCGATAATTACAGTATTTTATCTTTATGGATTTCACAGTCCTTCAAAGAACAATCATTTAGAAAATAAATTGTATCGACTAATGAAATGTGACTCTAGTAATGAAACTCCCAATAAATCTTTCATTAGTACAAATCTTCTGCTAACGAATGCTTCCTAAGAAATGAAAATAATCATGAAAACAATTCGTATTAACTTCAAGAAAAGGACCCTCATCATATCTCGGATAATGAACTGATGAGAGGGGAGGGATTAACGAAGGACGTCTGAAGAAGAGAAATAAAATGAAATTCTTCACCCACCTGATCGCCAGCTGAGAGGCGGATTCTTGAGTGCTCCCCAGGGATGCACCGGACTCTCACTCTCACATCCAAGAATCATCTTGGACAATTCAGCTCTTTCATTAAAGGGTTCTCAGCTTATTGGCGTAATCATGCCTGATTAGAAACGAAAATATATCTTTTAATTTCTTCCGTTAAATTCTGATGGACATAATTAATTTATAAAGAATATTTTATGAGTTAAATTTTTAACTTCTTTGGCATTAAAGATACAACAAGAAATCATTGTAAAAAATTAACAAATTTGATTTGGAAATTTTGATGAATCTTCACATTTTGGATATTTATAAATTAACAGCCAGTTTTAAAATTATTTTTCTACGAATAATAACTTAATCAGCAGGAGTATTCCTTTCTTGACTTTCCCATATACTTAAATAATACAAATTCTTTTTGATTCTCTTTAAAGAAATCTTCATATGTGGGATCTATCTGGGAGGGAATGACAATCACAAACTGACCTCTGACCCACCGGAAGGCGCACGAAAAAACTTGAATGACGGGACCGTAGTAAAATACACATTGGCAGGAACTATGGATGAGTCCTTAGGGCCATTACTGGGCTCAGTATAACTCTTTCTTAAAGAAATATGTCACGTCATCGATGAGAGAATTCAGACCCCCTCTTTTTGGTGCATCTATACAGGTGGCGAGAAGCAATCGCCATGCCAGAATCTTCTCATCTTCAATTACGAATGCCCACTCGTGGACGAAGGGGGTAAGGATGGGAAAAGAAAAACCTATAAAATCACGGTTAATGCAGAAATGAGAGTTACACCTCCAACTCAATATTCCCATGTTGGGTATCAATATTGAGTGTTGCACCTCCAACTCAATATTCCAGTGTTGAGATCACTTTGCGTTTCGTCGAAAGTCAAATGGTGATTTTTGATATTTCCCTTCAAATTTAAAAATAATACAGATTTTTTATATATGAATAATAATAATACAGATATTTTAGTTCAAAATTTCAAACCAAATTTGGTTGATTTAAGTTGTTGAGTTTTTGAATTACCGTGTTCACAAACAATCGAATAAACAAGACAGACAAATGATCACTTTGTTCACAATTTTGGTCTAAAATTTAATATACATCTCAATTTCTGATAGTAAAACTAAATGTACTGAATTTGATTAATCTAGCTCTTTTCATTTTAGAGTTAATATACACAAATGCAAATGGACAGACATGTGGCGGTGGTATTTTAGTGTTGAGGATCGCGCCAGTGTGGAGAATGAATTCCGCCAAGGATCGGGACTGCGACATTATGGGTCGAAGCCGCGTAATATAACCTCTAGACGAAATTGATTAACAATAACCAGTGGCTAATACTGGCTTTTTAAGACATCACAACAATACTCCCCCACCAGTGATTCTGCAGAGACACGAACGAGTTTATACCACCAAGCGTTATGGTGATCGAGAAGCGTGTTTTAGAAGCGCCAAGCGAAAAGGTGATTGAAGAACGTGTTCATAGTCCGAAGTCATCAATGTGGACATTTGGCATTTTCACGCAAATGGACAGACATGTGGCTAATGGTTTTGTCGTGTTGAGGATCGACTGAATTCCGCCAAGGATCGAAACTGCGACTTAATGGTTCGCAGCCGCGTAATATAACCTCTAGACAAAATTGATTACTAATAGCCAATGACTGTTACTGGCTTTTCAAGACATCACCACAATATTCCTTCACCAATGAGTCAGCAGTGAGACAAGCAACTTTATAGTACCAGACGTTATGACGAGTGAAGAACGTTTTTCGTTAGCGCCAAGCATTATGGGGAGTGAAGAACGTGTTCATAGTTCGAGGCCAACAATGTGGCGGTTTGGAATTTTCACTCCAGTGTGGAGATCGAGTTCCACCAAGGATCGAATCGACAACATTATAGCTCGTAGCCGCGTAACTTATCCACCCTACAAAAAGTGACTGTTACTGGTTTATTAAGATATTATCTCAGACAGCATTAGCTTTGATGGATTTTGTCTAAAATTTGAAAGAAAGTACAAATCTGATGTTAAGGGCACATAGCAAATTTCAATCCTCTAGTTGAATACATTTTGTAGTTATTTTGCTTACATTTAAATATAATTCCGACCAGTGAGAGTGATCTTCCTAATCTTTAACACTTCCTAAACTTAGTAAACTGTGTATTACTAACCATATACTAAAGTGTGTCTACTAAGGTGAGAGTGACTTAGATGGCCAAGAAATTGGATGTCCCTTGAGATTGAAGAATTCGTAAAAATCCTAGTCATTAAAGCTTCCATTAGGAACATTCTGTCCGATCTTTTGTATTTAGCTCTCACCTAATGTAATAAGTTCACAATCCTTTCATGCATTTTATGCACTTTTATTGTTTTCCAATATAATATTAAGGTAAAATGTAATATTTAAAAAATTCTTTTTCTGTATCCACATGAGTTTTCTGTAGAGAGTTGTTTGCTATTTGCAAGGGTCCAATGTCATCAAGTGTAGGTTGTTCCATAGTGTTAAGTGGGTTACACTTCGGCGGCCCCGTCAAGTTTCCCGCATGCCCTCTGGCTAGATAGGGGTATCGTAAGTAAACGTAAGGATATACTAGTAGTTAATGGTAGTTATGAGAGTACGATTAGCATACGAAGTTTAATGATTTTATTGGCAATTAATGGTTAAAAATGATTTATGCAAAAGTACGAGAAAACCGAACCGAAAGTATTAGATCTGTATATTTTGAACATATTTCTTTTAACAGATTAAAGCAATAGAGCCAGAATTATAATTGTAGCTACAAAATCCCATGTTAAATTTCATACATTTTAATCATTGCGCCTATATGCTCATGGAAGTAGAGATCTATAGACTTCTAACTTTAAATTCATTTGGCTATATATTTGATAATATCTATACTTCAGGTATTAAATTTAGGTACCAAATTTTACTCGTCTAGCTTTCTTTATTTTGTAGCGATTGTGCTAACATATATTCAGGTAGCTGAAACAGACAGATTTTTTCTGAAAGGTCTTTTTTCCAAATTTAATAGAAATCTACAGATTTTGTGGAAAGAGCACACACACAACACTTCATCATGCCCCTGCAACTATATCCCAATGGTTATTTAAATAATGTAATGAGAATGAAGTGGGAGAGACATGGAAAGACGCTTCTGATCTATCCATCCCTGTGACTGTTGCTCGACGTCTGATATTTATTTATTGAAATATGGTTAGGCATTTTCATATTGATAGTCATTTCATATAGTTATTGATTTTATATAGTTAGGGATTGATATTGATAGATATATTCATATTTTGATATAGAATAGCCGAAGGAAATGAGATTTTTGAAGTTCAAATGGGAAATGGATTTGGCTTGTGTCGATTTACTGAAAACTTGTGTCGATTTACATAAAAAGTTTTATTTTTTTGCAAGCATGATTGTATTGCTAAGCATGAACACATAAACAACAAAAAATAAAAATATGTATGTAGAGTGCTACTCTTGGGAATAATGTTTATGGAATCTAAATAGATCTTGGTTTAATTCAAGATGATGAATCATTCTTTGAATTTTCATCCTGGATTCTTTGGACGCTGCGGTATGTAACAGTACACAATAAATTTTATTCACTAATCCCAAGGTGAATGATTTGTTTTTAAGATTTCGATAAACAAATGAGTCTCTAAGGTAGAAGAGAGAGATATAGAGACTTTAAAATAATAAAACAGTGGTTCAAACCCCGATTTCTTTGGATTAGAAATCTATTCTTTTATACCAAGTTATACGGAAAGGTATACATGTAAGATCAAATCTCTCGTTCCATCTGTAACGTTTCCCATGCTGATGAGGTATGGTACTTCCTCGTTATTTGAGCATATTTCAGGTTATATGCTCTGTCTTTGAATATTCTTTTTACAGTTCCGAAACTGAACATAAATATCCAAATAAATCAAACCTGAGTAGTATTTTCACGTACAGTATTGGCTAGAATTAGTTTTGATTTAAAAAATACAGGCATTTTAAGAGGGACATATGCTTTCTAAATAGTCAATCAATTTTAATACCAATTCATCCGTCATTTCCCCAGTAAAATTCCAAACTTTTCTAATTCCCCCGAAAACTAAATTCTTGATTTTCTTTTAAATGACAATCCGCTAATGATATCGATTAACTCTACTGTCATTGGACATCATCAACCATGATGATCACTAACCCTTTCTCCCTCCCCCTGGTAATCGCGTCAACACCTTTCTCTCCTCTTTCCGAAAACCCAAAACTCTTTTCGGAACACGAAAGAAGATCCCGAATTAGTTGAAAGAGTCTTTCAACCCCTAAGTCCCACGCCGAAGTTTTCGCTTAATCATATTTGTCAGCTAGAGAATGCAAGTCACAGAGAACAATTAAGTTAAGCTGGAAGGGTTTGCGTCCCAAGAATATCGAGTGATTATCGACAGAGGATCACACGTTGTTTATTTTGCCGTCCTTTCTACTCGAAGGTTGACTGTCTCAGCATAAAAAAAATTGTCGTGTGTCAGGATTTTAATCTGATATTTTTCCTGGAGGGCCATTTCGAGGCTGTTCGGAGAATACATTTTAAATCAATATCTTCATAAAATAAAACATTATTGGGCATCAATCCTCTTCTATTCACGTCCCTTAGGCGCTTGAAATACAATTTAAAATTTTGTTGTAAGATTTTTATAAGTAATATTTTGAAATGGAACACAATGTAGTATTTTAAATGTCTCCTATTCGCAACTCTGTTACTAACTCAGATTTTATTTCCAACTTCTCGTAAAAATAAAGAAAAATGTTTAAATTGATTGAGTCTTAGGAAATTAGAAGCCAACTTCAAAGAATAAAGACTAAGATAAAAATATTTTACAGAAAATATGCAAGAAAAATTTTAAATTTTTTTGTCATTGCTTCGAAATTAATCAAGACTTAGTTTATGACTATTAGACAAAGTATTAGGCTTATATCACCATATTTCCTCACGTATAACAGAAGTAAAGTAAACATTATACTTCAAAGGGCATTTTTAGAAAACAGTACATAAATAATTGAAGAGCTTTCTGCATAAAGGGGGTAGCTGTAATTATTCAAGTTAGCAGAAAACCGGCGGTAACACCAGGAGCTACCTCTATATTGCAACTAACTTGTGAGACAAACGGCTACACCGCTTCAGTTAACGTAAGTAATAACGTTAGGAGATTTATCTTTCTGAAACTAAACGACCAAGTTTTTTTTTTTTTTACAACATGACAGTACATGTAACTTGCCTAATTGAAGCTACCTCCTTTTTGCAGCAAACGCTTCAATTTCTTGACGTACTAAATGCAAAAGAAAATGTTTAATTACTTATGTTTGCGGCAAGTAGCTGGTAGATTTACTTAAATATTAAAACACACACACACACATCTTTTCACTTATACAGATTTAAAAAAAAAGAATTCCATGAATACATTTAAAGAGCAGAACTGTTCCATTTTATTTATACCCTTTCCTTAATTACAATTTATTTATATTGCTACTATATTCCTATTTATTTATATTAACGTCACATGAATTCGCTGAAAAAGTGATCATAAAATCCTTCTAGATTTTGTTTTTCCCATCGAATTATAGACAGAATAGAAATTTAGTATACATGAATCTATCTATAGTTATAAATAATGGATACAACTTAATAACCTTTTATAATCATTTTTAAGAAATCATCTTATACATCTTACATATCTTATACTTATATCATCTATACTTAAATACATAAATTTCGAATTTATATCTTCTCACAAAAAATCATGATAGCTGTAAGCAAAAAGAATATTGGATTTTAAATTATATGGACACTCTAACTCCATATTATTTAAAATCCAGTTGTAAATAATTGGTATTATGAGACATCTCCAGAATTTGAAGAGCAGAGAATGACAAACATGTGAATGGAACTACACGCTGGATTGTCATATTGTTATATGCTTGAGTTGACAATCACAATCTCTATTCGTAGTTATTAAGTAAAGTAAGTGAAAACAATTTTATAACCTTTTATAATAATTTCTTAAAATCATCATAAATACACAAATTCCGAATTTACATCTCCTCATAATAAATCAAGATATCTGTAAGCTAAGACTACCGACACTCTAACCCCATATTATTTAAAATCCATTTGCAGATAATTGTTATCAAGAGGAATCGCCAGAATTTGAAGAGCAGCGAATGACTTTGACAAACATATCGATGGGACAACATGTTGGATTTCCATATTGCTGTATGCTTGAGTTGACAATCAGAGTTGCATTGCAAACAGTTTAAGTTTATTGACCAATGTGATGGGGTGTGCAGTTTATCTCTATGCTGTTACTGACATCACGGCTAAATGCTTAGAGTATTATAGTTAGTGGAGTTGGAGCCTTTGTGTCACGTCCATAGACAGAATGCACTTATCTGTTTGATTAAAATCGCATGCATGTTGTTGTCCTTTTATGTTGCTACTGATTCTATGGTTATTATAAATCTGTGGCAAGGAACCACTACATTATTCAAAAGTATCCTTTATATATTACTACCAGCCTTTGGAAACCAACAGTTCGCCAATTTTTATACTCTTTAACATGTTCAGTTAAATACTTTATGTAACGGCATCGCCAATTAAGTACTTTATATGACGTCATTGTTAATTAAATACTTCATGTAAGTGCCTTTTAACAACTACTTCATTAAAATATTTTTAGGGTTCAAATTTTGATTGTCATATAATGCACTCATGCATTTATAAAGACCTTAAACCCTTAATGTACTATATGAATCTCTAATTATCTGTCGGCTCTCGAAAAATTTCCTTATTAAAGAAAAGTGGAGATGATTGGGCTGCTATGAATATAAAACATTTTTTAACGAAAATATTCATCTTTTTTTAATGTCAATATTGAAAACAGAATTATTCAGCATTTCACTGTTATGTGCACTACAGAATATTTTCCATAATGTTTTCAACAAAAATTTCCCAGATTCTCCTCTTTCATTGAATAGTGATAGTCAAACAGTCATAAATAAATCACTTTTAAAGATTGACTGAGTTGATTGAAGTTTATCTCTTTTTATTTAAAATATTAGTATCTGAAAAATATCTTGTTAAATATAATTCACAGAGTAGAGGTCCTAGATAAAACCTAAGCACTCTCCCTTATTAAAACCTTTATAGACCCATTTATTAAAACCGTTTATTATGTAATTATTTGCTTCATTTAGACACTCTTTATGGATGTATTGTATATGTATTACTAAAGATTTAAAAATTAGCCGTTAGGCCTAAATTTGAAAAGATACATATATTAAGTCATATTTGTCCTAAAAAAAGCTGGTTTATTTAATTAACAGTACTGTAAAAAACATAAAAACTTTTCTATTTAGAGAAAACCTGTCCTACAGACACGTGTTGAAAATTATATTTTCATATGTTTAATTTCCAAGAATAGTATTATTTATTTTTTAATTTGAGTTCTTGTCAATTGATGACAACATATTGATAAAACATTTTTTTCCATTTACTCGTAACCCACGCGGGGGACATATGTTTTATTTTTATTGTATAAAAATAAAATTGTTTTTTAAACATTAATTAAAAATAGAAATTATATTCTTTGATTAAAATACACTGATGGAAAAAAAATCCTAACACCAAGAAAAAATTATTGTACAGTAATGAAATTTTAGGAATACATTTGTCTAGGTAACATATTTAATTGATTAAAGTTTCAAGATCACAGGTAGAGCCATTGGCGTGAAGAGCCATTTCAAATGTGAAATGTTGGTACATTAGTAACCGGTGTAACCGCCAGAATTTTGAATGCAAGCATGCAAACGTGCGTGCATTGTATCGTACAGGTGTCGGATATCATTTTGTAAGATGAAGTTTCATGCCTGTTGCACTTGGGCGGTCAATGCAGGGACGGTTAATGCTGGCTGTGGATGACGCTGGAGTTGTCGTCCAATGATGTCCCATACGTGCTCGATTGGAGAAAGATCTGGTGATCTAGCAGGCCAGGGCAACATGTCGACACTATGCAGAGCATGTTGGGTTACAACAGCGGTATAAGGGAGAGCGTAATCCTGTTGGAAAACACCCCCTTGAATGCTGTTCATGAATGGCAGCACAACAGGTTGTATCACTAGACTGACGTACAAATTTTCAGTCAGGGTGCGTGGGATAACCACGAGAGTGCTCCTGCTGTCATACGAAATTGCTCTCCAAACCATAACTTCAGGAGTAGGCCCTGTGTGTCTAGGCCGCAGACAGGTCACTAGCAGGCGTTCACCTGGCCTCCTTCTAACCAACAAACGGCTATCACTGCGACCAAGGCAGAACCGGCTTTCATCAGAAAACACAACAGATCTCCACTCCGTCCT
>JAPMOQ010002127.1:0-10569 GCA_026543055.1 Argiope trifasciata | reverse complement strand
AAATTTAGTAAAAAATTGAAGTGAAATATTAATCACAAGTAAGATCCATAATGCTCGAATTAAAAATAATCTATTATTAGTTTTGAGGAAAGAACTTCTGTTATACGTACCAGATTGTCCTGCATTTGAAAGGTGCATGTCTGGAAATGATAATTATAATGTAAGACAACCAGCATGAATTACAATTTGTATTTTTACTAAAAGTACAAAGCAATAATTTTGAATAACAATATTCGCAGGCCTTTCATGACCTATGGCAAGTTTTCTTTTCATAGATAATGCATTAATTAGAGCTTATGAATCACACAGCCATCTTAGGAAGTCTTGTTTTTCTCTTTGTTTTGTTGTTCGAATAAATTTCATACGAGACATAAAGAGGATGCGTTTCATACGATATACATACAGGATACATCTTATCTCCAAATAGAAACTTGCAATGGTAAGTGGAAAATCAATTGCAATCAGAATCATAAGGGAAAGCACGGTCCAAAATATCTACTTCTTATGATTGTATAGTAGAGAGAAAAGTACAACAGATAGTACAATACAATCAGAAGGGTTGTTAATAATTTCAAAAATCTCTAATAATGCCTTTTTCATACCTATTCTGCTTGGACTAAAGAGATTTTTAAATATTAAATAACAGCTACAACGGCTGTTAGCGAAACAATTCATTACTAACTCAAGCAGTTGCCGTCTGTAATGTAAAATGAAAGGAAGGAAGACATTACGCCTTCAGCTACATCTATTTCTGTGGGAGACATTTCTTTTTTTGTGAATTTGATTAATATTGAAGTTTTGTAAAGTTTATAGAGCCAAAAAAGCTTTTCAAGGGAGGCAATTGTCGTTTGATAATGAGCTCGAAACTTAAAATATTCCTGCTATAAAGTTTTAAAAAATAATAATAAAGCCTTTTTTATTCGCTGGTTTAAAGTGTGATTTATAAATCATCGATCACTGTAATGAAATATAGTCATACTGATTAAAAACTGCATAAATAATTAAAAGAAGGAATATTGCAACAGAAAGGGATATTAAGGATGAGATTAAAACTTACTTCCACGCACAAAAACTTCATCACTTGGCATACTTATCCCTTTACCGTTGTACGCCCGAACTCGCAGTCGACTTACTCTCCCAATCACACTGCATAACTGAGAAAAAGTGTTGGTATTATTTGTATACACTTTCCAATACTGGTTTTCATTGTCAAAAGCCTCTATGATGTAGAATTTCACTTTGGTCTCATTTGCATTTTTCGGAGGATGCCATTTCAGTACCAAACATCCTCCTTTGATATCTAGAATTTTAGGATGGAGAGGCTTTCCTGGTTTCACTGAAAATTTAAAAAAGATATTCTTCAAATTGTTTGAAACATAATCAGTTGAACTTTTGAATTTTGATCATTTATCGGAGTGTAATTTCGTGCTTTTTGAAAAATGATAAAAAAAAAGACACGATGAATGGAATACGAAATTTGATTTCGAGTTTAAGCAAGGGAAGTAATATGTATCAAAATTTTAAATTGGATTAAATGGTTTACCGTCTGCTGATATGTACTTCTGTATGTATTAAAAGTACGAAATCTCAATGATTTGTATTAAGAAATTGTTGGGGATCTTTTTACTAAAACTGTACAGAGTTATCAATAAATTAGTTAACCAATACAGATTGCTCTGACATGCGCTCAGTGAAATCAAATAATAGTAGAAGAAGAACTAATTTAAATGATTAGGTCGGCACTTATCAAATAAAATATCAGTATAATTATCCTCAAATAAGAAAAGTTACAATTCTCATAAATATCAAATATGCTTTATAAATGTTAAATAATATGAAAAAGTAAACTTGAAAGAGCCCAATGCGCTTCTCTTGCATTCCAAAACGTGCATAGAATATTGTACGTCGATGAATGAAGTAAGTCTGCCAGAAAGCAAGAAGATGGCTCAAAATATTCTCCTTCAGATTTGGTACAGATTCTGACCTTTAATATTTTTCAAGAATTCATAGAATCAAATTCACAAGTGCTGGTGCCCAGCAAATGAAAAAAGACGAGCTATTGAAAAAAGACAACTGATATTCCATGTATCTGAGAAATGCTATCCAAGCTATTTCTTAATTCGACGATCAATATGAAGAGCTGCGTCATTCTACAAGAAAATAATATCCCGGAGACATTCCAGCATTTCAAGATGCGTAATCACAAAATTCCTCTTAGTAGTGTCTTTGATGGAAATTATTCTAATTCATTTGGAATTGCATAAAAATTCCCCAGTTCAAAAGCATTCAGTATATTGTGTACTTTCTATTAATATTTCGTAATCAAAAGAAATACAGTAAACTTCATGACAGATTAGAGTAAGTCTAGACCGTCTGCAATGTTTTGGACTAAATTAAATGAATTTAGAAAAAAATTTAAGAAGTGGTGTTGCATGAATGTGTACAGAAATCAATTCCAATATTCGATCTTGTAAAATTTTCTGACACGCTTATTATTTCTTTGTCTTTCTGCCCAGAAGCCGAGAAACATTTTAAGAATTAAATCATGATATCTTCAAATCACTGATATACGTGTTATTTCTTCCTTGATTTGACAACAAAGGGACATTAATTTATTTTTGAAATAAAGAACAAGAAAGACATAAATAATAATAGAAAGCATAATTTCGGTAATTAAGGGAAATTAAAACCCGATTTCAGATGCAATAGAAATGAAATTAAAAAAATATTAAAATATTTGTTCTTAAGAAAGAATGTCTGCTATACTTACCATCTTGTCCAGCTTCGGAAAGGAACATATCTGGAAATAATAATCTAGTTTAATACTACCAGAATGAAATACAATTTCTACTTTTATTAACAATAAAAAGCAATAATCTTGCGTATAATAAATTCACATTCTAATTAGCACTTGAAGCAATTGTGTTTCTCAGGTAATGCATTTTTTGGGCTCCTCAAAAAAATCTTGTTTTTCTTTTTTATTTATAGTTTAACCAAGCTTCATAAGAGACACATACAGGATATATTTGATCTCTAGATAGAATCTTGTAATAGGAAGTATGAAATCAATTGGAATTATCGTCTTCATAGAATCATATTTTATTCATTGTTTTCACGAAATTTTGTCTTTTATCCCACACAATATCTATATTTTTATATATGTTTATTCGATGTATAAATAAATTTATGTTATTTTACAATTACTCTCATTTTTTTTTCTTTTTAGTGGAAAAACCATTTGTGAATAACTAGTATGGCAATATTCTTAGATACTACATGGTTAACAAGTAAATTGATTCTCCTGGGCTACCTTGCTGAAGAGGGTTTTTTTTTGTGATGGCAATTGCCGTTTTATACCTAGAAAACATTTTAAAAATATTTCTGACGTCAGATGAAAAATTTTTGCAGTCTTTTTCTTTTGTTTAAAATGTAATTTATAAATCATTGACTATTATAAGGAAATAATATTGCACTCATGTAAACAACACAACTAATTGAAATGAATTAAATTGTAGCAGAAAGGGATGTTGTAGAATACTTTAAACTTACATTCACCTCAAGCCGTTTTTATTCACTGATTTAAAGTGTGATTTATAAATCAGTAATCAGAAATAAAATCACACTGATTTAAAATTACATAAATAATTAAAAGTAGGAAAATTGTAGCAAAAAGGGATATTAAGGGTGTATTTAAACTTACATTCACCCACGAAAACTTCATCACTTGGCATACTTATCCCTTTATCGTTGAAGGCTCGAACGCGCAGTTGACTTTCTTTGCCAATCACACCGCATATCTCAGCAGAAATTTTGGAAGTCCTTGCATACTCTTTCCAAGATTGGTTTCTTGGGTCAAAGGTGTCTATGATGTAGCCTATTACTTTGGTTTTATTAACATTTTGCGGTGGGCGCCATTTCAGTAGCAAACATTCTCCTTTGACATATTCAATTTTAGGAAGGCGAGGCCTTCCAGGTTTCCCTGAAAATTTAAAAAAGACACTCTTCAAATTGTTTGAAACATAATCATTTGATTTCCAACCCAATGAGGAAGTAAGGGCCAAAAAATATCCATACTTTGCTGAATTTAAGGTTTTCGCAAGTCAGAAAAAAAATTTTTGGAATCATTTCGGCTAATGAGCACACAATTTAGAATGCCATTGAGACAGATGATATGTGAACTTTAAACCAAATTTGTAGCTTTCTGTTATATTTTGAGTCCTTTTAATTCACTCTATAACTTTCTATCTGGATGACCGAGGGCGATAGAAAAGTACAATTAGAAAACGCCAAGATCTATATAGAAAAAAAAAATGATTCCGAGGTTTAACATTTGAATTTTAATCGTGTATTGGTGTGTAATTTCGCATGCTTCGAAACGTGATAAGAAGAAAACCCAGCGAATGAGAAAGGAAATTTGGTGTAAAATTTTAGCAAGGAAAGTAATATGTATCAAATTTCGAAATAGTGTCAAAGGGTTTACCGTCTGCTGATATGTACTTCCGTACGTATTAAAAGCACGAAATCTCAAAGAATTGTAATATGAAAATTGTTCTCGATCTTGTTACTGAAACTGAACAGGGTCCTTAAACGAGTCTACCTGACTCTGATATGCATTAAAATGAACTCAAACAAGATAAGAAAGGGTGTTAATATCCAGCAAATGAAGTCACCTAGCCACGTTCATCCATCTCGGAAATGCTATCTTATCTATTTCTTTAATTTATTTTGTTATTACTACTTTCTATTTGAGGCCTTCCGTCACCCTATCAGTAAAACTATTCCGAAGACATCCCAGAATTTGAAGTTGCGTGATTTCAAAATTTATCTAAGCATTGTCTTTGAATGGTTTGTATGCATTCGCAGTTCTTTAAAAAATTTCCATTTCGAAGGCGTTGAGTAAAATAGTACACTATCTTTAAATACTTCGTAATAAAAAAATAGAGTAAATGTAAACTGAAAAAATGTTTTGGTTTAAATTTAATGATTTCAGTTTAGTTTAGTTTAGTTATATTAACGTCCCGTTTAAAGCAACACGAGGGCTATTTTGGGACGGACCTCGTAATTTCGAACCACGGTCAGATGACGAGGACGGCACCTGAACTGGCACCCCCCTCTCCAAACCACACCACACCAGCGGAAGGACATTTTTCCTGACAGATTTAACGTGCAACAGACCCCCTCAATCGACGGTTCTTCGGTGGAATCGAATCTCGAATCTGAAACCCTGCAGTTCTGAAGCCGAGACTTTACCACCGGCCCACCACGGCCCATTAATGATTTCAGAGAAACTATTAAGAACTGGTATTACTTGAACATTTAAAGAAATAAATTCCGATATCCCAACTTAAAAAATCTATAGGAATACTTTTTATTTGTTCCTTTTTTAATAAGAAGCAAAGAATTGTTTTAAGAATAAGATCCAGGCACCCGACTTTTAAAATCTAGTGATATACGTATTATTTCTTCATTGATTTGGCAAGAAAGTAGTATTTATTTTTCAAATCTTGAGCAACATGATAGAAATAGTGTGGGAAATATATTTTGGTAATTAAGTGAAATAATAATCAAATTTAAGGTAAAATAGTGCTCAAATTAAAAGTACTCTGTTCTTTGCTCTGAAGAAAGATTTTCTGCTATACGTACCATCTTGTCCTGCATCCGAAAGGGACATATCTGGAAATGATAATCAAAATGTAAAACTATAGAATGAAATAAAATTTCTATTTTTACTGAAAGTACAAAACAATAATCTTGCTTAAAAATATTCACATGTTCTTCGTGACATGAAGCAAGTGTTTTTTTACAGTTATTCATTGATTCGAGCTCTATAAATCGCACAGGCTTCTCAAGAAATCTCACATTTTTTTAAAAATTTGCAATTTAACTACATCTTATCTGGAAAATATAAAGGATATATCTAATTTCTAAATAGAATCTTATAATGGGAAGTGGAATCATCAATTGGAATTAAAATCACATAAGAAAGCAGAGTACAAAATACTTCACTCATATAATTGTATAATAGATTGAAAAGTAATATAAATATAAGAAACAGACAATGAAGATTAAAAATTTCTCCAATCGATATTAATGAATGATTTAAACCTATGTTGTTTGGATTATTGAAATTTTTTTTAATATTAAATATCGGCTACCTTGGAATTCAGTGAAACAATTCATGAGTAATTCGGACAGTGGCTATCTGTAATGTAAAATGAAGGTTGGAAACACCAGAGCGTCATTTACTTTTATAAGAGGTTCCTTTCTTTAATGATTATAATTTCTATTAAAGTTTTGTAAAGTTTAAAGAGCCCAAACATTTTCTGAATCGAATGAATTACCGTTTATGAATGAGATAAAAGTTCAAATATACTCCTGCCATAAAATTAAAAAAATAATAATACTGAATACTTTTTCATTAACTGGTTTAAAGTTTGATTTATAAATCATCGACCAGTGTAATGAAATAAAATCACACTTATTTAAAACTACATAAATAATTATATAGAGGAAATAAGTTACAAAAAGGAATATTAAGGATGAATTTAAACTTACATTCACCCACGAAAACTTCATCACTTGGCATACTTATCCCTTTACCGTTGAAAGCTCGAATGCGCAGTTGACTTTCTTTGCCAATCACACCGCATATCTCAGCAGAAATTTTGGAAGACCTTGTATACTCTTTCCATGTTTGGTTTCTTGGGTCAAAGGTGTCTATGATGTAGCCTTTTATTTCGGTCTCATTTGAATTTTTTGGAGGACTCCATTTCAGTAGCAAACATTCTCCTTTGACATCTTCGATTTTAGGATCGCCAGGTCTTCCAGGATCCTCTGAAAATTAAATATTTGGAATAAAATAGGATTTTTTAATTTTCTAAAAATGAAGATTTTTTTTTCTTTCATTTGAAGGTAATCGAAAAGAAAATGCTAAAGCCATCAAAAAGGTGATCTTGATATATTTTTTTGAATTTCAGATTGCTTATTTTTGTGAATTTGAAAAAGAATTTCGAATCATATATGCAATTAAAACAAAAACTGATAATGTTTTTGAGCTTGAAGAATGAAATACCTCTTGTGTTTTCTCGGTTAAGTGTGTAGATTTTAATTTGAAGAAATTTTATTCAAAGATATTTCTTTATTTGGAAATCTTTTGCATTTGAAACCGATTTAAACATATCCCAGAGAACTATATAGAAAAAAAATTGATGAAGATATTTAATATTTATGCTTAGATTTGCATTAAATTTTAATCAATTTTTTCGTATGCTTTCAAATGAGTGAAAAAGAAAATTCAACACATGGAAATGAAATATGTTTCAACGTTTAAGTATGGAGAGGACAATATATCAAATATATAAATTCTATTAATATTTCGCCATCTAGCGATATGTAGTTTTGACTTTACTTAAGTGCGAAGTTTCAAAAGTGAAACTAGTTTCATTTAAGAATTTCGTCATGTGATCTTGATTTAGATTGTGCAGTGTTATGAAGTATTGCTTACTCTGTGGATAGCTCTGGCATGCGTTCTGTAATTTCAAATGAACTGAGAAAAAACAGACAAATTAAATGAATAGCTTGATATTTATTAAATGAAATATTAGTAATTCAAGGACATGGACCAAAGTGCTCTCCATCAGATCTGGCCTTTAATATTTTAAAAGAATTCTCAGTATCAAATTCATAGAAAATGTATCTAGAAAATGAAGTCGCTGAGCCACTGAAAAATAATAGTCATTCAACCATGCATCAGTGAAATGCTATGTCAGCTATTTCTTTAAACGACGATGCATGAGAAGACGTACTCAATTCTTCAAGAAATCTACCTCACTCCACGCCGATTGTTGAATTTGTGTGATACCAAAATACGTCAGCTATTTCTTTTATGAAAATGATATTTTATTAATTTACAATTGCCTTTTCAAGAAATTTTGTCCAATGGGCAATAATTGATCCTAAATAATCACTAATCTGTATATCACATTTTTCTTTCTTATCGTAGAACACCTCACTGGCATATTACGATAATGAAGAAAACAGAGGATAAGTAATTCAATAAAATCTTTTTTTGTAAGTCGTTCAAATAGTTGTCCCAAACCTACAATAAGATAAATTGACGAATGTTGGTTCTAAAGAAGATATATAATTTGTTCTTGTCATAAGAAATATTAGCATGCCTGAATTTGAGATATAATATTATTATATATGATATCTTTGATGAAAGTAATGCAATATTATCTCAGCATATCGATGCATAACAAAAGCAAATTTTATTATCGTCGAAAATTTAAACCTTGACTTTCTGACAAATCTCTACAAGTCTGACCTTTCTGAGTCTGAAAAATATTTTTTAGATACTATCTGTAAGTATGTGAGCATGAGAATTCAAAAATGCTTTCAGTTATATTAATGGAATTTGCAATATGGACATTAGGCACAATTCTTTAGACAAATTATTTTTGAAGGAAATTCAATAAGAGGAAGAACGTGTTTCTGTTTGTTTGAGAATAAATGAAAAAGATAAGTATAAAAAGTTAACTACTAGTTAGATTAAATTTAATGCACAGTTTTAATATTTAGATCCGCATCATTTTGTGAAAAATCATGAAAATGTGAGCAGCCTGTCTCTTTGTATATTTGAATCCATGAAAAAGCGAAATGTCAATTTCCGCTTTGATATATGAACAGATAATGTACCCTTAAGAGAAGAAAATATAGCACCATATTTTATACATCAATGTCGATTAGGATTTCAATTAAAAGTTTCTTAATGTCTCCAAAAAATACCTATAATTTTTAAACTATCTATAATATGCATTCCATCAGCAAATAAATATTTATTTCTGCAATATTGAAAAGATCTGGCATCGCTTAGTATCAGAATTTTCTGATTAATTAATTTAGTCATTGAAAAAGAAAAAAAAAATATTCGAAAGTCATAAAGGAATATTTGATGCTTTGGAAGCCAGATAAAGAAAGACGTCTCTGCATTCTTGAGATTCGAACTCGAATCCATTGGGTCGGTAGCCACGTAAAATAACGCTAGACAAAAGTATACATTCGTGTTGTTATCTGGATTATGAACTTATATCACCACACATATAATATTTAAGATAAACATTTCCATATGAAAATTACTTGTAGCATTATACTCTCAACATGTAGTGGATTTCTTTTAAAGCACCTTTTTACTCTTTGTATCATCTTGACGCACTAGCATATTTTCTCAATAATTCCGCAGCGGTTTTGTACGATTTTTTTTCTAACTGATATCGCTGATAATTTTTCTGTATTTTAAATAATTTCTTTTTCTTTTTTTCTCCTTTTTATATTACTTTCACTTCACTATTCAAAACTGTCATAATTTTTCTTGTAAAAGTCAAGCATAGCGTTTGCAGCTACTATCATTCATTACGTAACTGTATTTGTAATGTTTTATTTTGTAATCATTACTCTGCTCAGATATTCAGAGTTATCCTATCCAGGAATTTTGTCCGTTCTCTTATAGTTGGCGTATTGGTAATATTATAAGTTAAGTTAAAATATAATTAATTATATAAGATATAAATGCTTAGCTTTGTGAAAAAAATATATATTAAATGTAAAACATGTTTTACTAAGACATTGTATTATGCTTTCAGTAGGGCATGAATTGTTAAAATTATTTAACTTACCATTGTAGTGTAAACCTTCAGACCCTGAAACATAAAATATAAAAGTAAATTATTCGAGAAATGAAAATATTTTTAAAAAAGTATTTTCATTTCGCCGTATTTTTATTTATTAATAATTTTAATAACATTTCATTCATTTATGTAATTAAACCTGGAAATTCATGGTCATCGAATATGAAGCAACTTTATTTGAAAACCGGTGTTATTTTTCTCATTCTAGGATTAAGAATAGGTACAAATTCAAATTTATGAAACTTTTAGTGTAATTAATCATACAATTTGCACAAGATGAGCAGAATTTGCGAGCTTATGATAGATCACTTTTAAGCTATCTTAAAGAAACTTTTACCAAATCTTGTTCTTAAGTAAATTTTTATTAGACAGTTAAGACTTATTTAAAAAACACTACCCATGTAAAGGCCTGCTCTTATTTTCAGTATAACAAAAAATATTGATTCATCTATATTAAATTCTGAAACAAAGACACACCATCAATTCATAGATATTAAAAGGATGAATCTTGATAATCTATTTACAGATGCATTTCCATTTCAAAGTCCATTTTGATTTATTTATCCTATATGGAAGCAATTCTATATAACATGTTTGAAATAAAAGCATTAAATATTCCCTCCCTTTAACACACATTTTGTCCAAATATAACTATTTCATTTTATGTAAAGTTTGTTGATCAACAAAAACTTTTACAGATTCATACAAATGATGAATAAAAATTAAAGAACTAAAGAGGAATAATAAATTACAGAACTAAAAAACATTATTTAAGAATAAAATTCTAAATTTCTAAATTCCTTCTTCGGAATTCCGAAATCAGCTAAAAAATACACCTGGAGATTTTCTCCTTTTAATTCGTTTTCTTTTCTAAAGTATATGC
>JAPMOQ010002124.1:0-14765 GCA_026543055.1 Argiope trifasciata | reverse complement strand
CTATTAACACTTGGCATGCGGGCAACGTATTTTTACGTTTTTTGCAGACTGCCATTGGAGCGCGGGTCCGTAAAAATACGTATTTAGTAGAAATACGCCTGCTGCACACGTAAGTTGGCGGCGAAGTATACCCGCATGCCAAGTGTTAAGAGACGAGATCCTTAGATATTTCTAGAAAATTCTATATTCTGTCAAAAAATTCACAGAGAGCTAAAGTCAGTTGAGTGAATTCTCTCTTCGGATTTTGTGTTCAAAGTGAGCTCTCTAGCTGCATTCGGAGTGCTATAGATTTTTGATAAAATAATAAAACTTGCTGTTAGCCTGTGTATTTTTGAGTTTTGAAATCTCGTCTTTATGCACGTTTCGATTATATTTTGCTACATGTATTTCATGTTATATTGTGAGGAAAATCAGTCTTGAACTCTCATCTAGTCTGTTGATTTATTGAACTATTGAATAGATTTCCGTAACAATATATTGCTTCATTACAATTTTCGCTACTGATGAAAGCAGAATTAATTACCCAGCTCTGATCAACAGTGGCGAAATATAAATAATGGTTATTGATATGTATTAATTCTGATAAATCCGTCAACAGATTCATTTAAAAGTATTTAAAAGTATCAGTGTTGTGTTATGATGTATAATCTAGTCTGCCTTCAGGTGGAATTCAGTTTACTCTGCACTAGTGAATAAACATTATTAAACTGTTAATCACCGTTCCTAAACTTCACACTTAATAATCTATTACAGAAACACATTCCAAACTACTGCGATTAAGTTAATATTTATTGGCATAAGATTATAACTAGAATATATAAATGTGCAGTTAATTTCAACAACTCAAATTTAAGACTTGTGTATGCAAAACACTTGGGCTAATTCTATTAAATGGCAGATTAAATTAATTAAAGTGCCTAGTAAATTTGAACTATTACATTATTAATTAACTTATTATGCATCTAAAACCTGTAATAACATTTTATAACCAAGTTCATTTGAAACGAATATTAAATCTGTTGAATGATTTTATTTACAAATTATTGAAACATTGTAATTACGAGAAAGAATTTAAATTTTATCTTCCAATGTTCATTAACTTATTTTTCTATGTTGTGCCCATTTTATTTCTAGAAATTAAAAAGTGGAATCAATTTTGATAATTAAAAATAACACCAAAAATTATTCATGAAAAAAGTAAAGTTTTTTAGCTTTACCTATAAGGAAAAACTATTGTATTTGTAAAAGGTTCAAACCAAATTTTATGGAATTTCCTTCCTTTGAAACATCCCCCAATCAAAAACAAAATGAATCGATTATTTTTTTGCATTTGTTTCTGTCTGTCCGATTACATGTTCTTATCCGTCACTCTGAAATGTGATGAATTATGTGGATGGACTTAACATAAAACTTAGTCACCAAGATCTATGAAAGATTCAGGATTGAATCCATTAAAAGTGAGTTAATCTATCCATACATGTATATGTTAGCTATCCAGAAAGGAGGTCATAATAAAACTGGAAAACAAAACTCTGCTGCCTTGTCATTCTTGTTAGTTATTTTAAATTACCTTGCATAATAAACATAGTGTGGACATGTAGAAAGAGTTGTCGAGAAAAAGAAAATGGGAATTTTTTATACTTATATCAACAAACCAAATCAAATCAAACAGTCGTCAATAAGTAACTGAATATTATTTATAATTTGTTATACTATTTGATTTGCTTTACTTCCTTCATGAAATATTCTTTGACCATAACGTTCCATATATATAGTAAAACTAAGACTAAAACAAGATTAATAAAAAAAATATTCTGGAATAATGACGAATTAAAAATAATACGAAGTTATGTCTAAAAATACAATAAAAGGAATATTTAATTCAAGGTGTAAAATACAGTGGAAAGCGTTGGTTGTATGGTATTTAGCCTATTCCAATAAATCCACAAAAGTTGTTTGAAAGTTATATAAACGGTAAAGGTTACAATGCCTAAATGCCTAAAATGCGGAAAGCAAAATATTGAATATCTCAGTATAAGCACATACCAGCTTGTAGCAAGTGACCATGTATATTACTGGTTTGGCTAATGTGTATTATATAAAGTGTATTACTGAGTTAGCAATTAAGACAACATTTTCCCTCTTTATAATTGAAATTCAGTGTTCTATAGAAAGCGTAATTCCTTGTTGCTAATATTTCCGATGCGTTTCCTAGGTATTGCAATTAATATTCTTGATATATTGATCACATAATATTATCAAGATATCTTAGCTATCAAGTACAGAGTTAGACCTCGCATTTCTGTTTATTCTCAAATGGTAAAGTATACTATCGAATAAAATGCAATCACAAAGACTACTCTCACCCAAAGGATGGTGGATGGAAAAACTAAGATTAACAATGACTGGATCACCGCAACGTCAATACTAGGTACTGTGATTGATTCCTAAGGGCTATCACCGGCTCCTGTACAACCCTTTTTAAGGAAGTATGTCCCTTCATCGATGGGAGGATACAGACTTCCACCTTTCCGTGTTCCCACAAGGATGGCGAGAGTCAACCACTATGCCAGAAGAGTCACATCCTCAATTATGTGGTGCCTCCGTAGGACAAGTAACAAAGGATTATTTAATTCAAAGTATTAACTTTAATGTAAAGAGTTGGTTGTGGGAGTATTTAATCAAAAGTAGGCATATGACCAAAACGTGAAAAGCAAAGTGGAGAAAATCTCAGAATAGAACACATACAATTTGGGATAAAGTGACCATGCACATTCCTGGTTTGGCTAATACGAATTACATAAAGTATATTACTGGTTTAGTAAATACGTATTACATGACGAATATTACTGGTTTGGAAATAAGGACAACATCATTCTTTTTCTTCCTGAATGAAATTAAATATTCTAAATAGAAATTAAATCCTTGTTGTTAATATTTTTTTCAAGACTAAACTGTTCTTTTCAGCTATTGCAAAAATGTTCTTTCTATATGCATCGCATAATATTATTGAGATATTCTAACAATGGGTACCAGCTTAGTAAGACAACTCATTCCCTCATGACAAAGTACACAATAGAATAAAATTGAAAAATCCTTTTTATATTTCCATGCATTGCACTTCATGACATGGTCTCTTTTTATCTTTCAATATTTATGACAAGGGAACTCAGAAAAACAAATTATCTTCCCCAATTTAACGTTTCATTTTTTCCTTTCAGGGAGGGTCAGATGTCGGCCGAGGAATGGCACCGCATATACGGAAAATGTTCCGGAAATGAGATCTATCACATCCGCCTTGGAGACAGCCGCTTTTTCGGTGAATACGAAGGGAAGCCATTCACACTGGCATCCTTCCACTCGCATAGAAAGTAAGAATATTCAGACATCTAGTGATCACGTTATTTGTACGTTTCTGTGACAAAAATTTCTAGGGTTTGCTGAGTAATTTGCATTTCTTTCGATGTAGGTGAGACATGCATAATATCCTGTAGAAATCATATGGAAAATTGAAATTTAAAATAGTCCCTCATGTTTGGTCTAATTAAATTAGATATCATATTTTCTGCTGTGCCTTTCAGTTTCTCATCATTTTTTGACTCAATTTCTATGACATAACTTTCTGAGGTTTGCTGAGTAATTTGCATTCCCTTCGATACAGCTGGTACATTTCTAATATCTTATAGAAATCAAACGGAAAGTTGAAATTTAAAATAGTTCCTCATTTTTGGTCTAATTAAATGATGTCATATTTACTGATGTGCCTTTCAGTTTCTCATCATTTTTTGACTCAGTTTCTATAACATAAGCTTCTAAGGTTTCGTGGGTAAATTTCACTCCGTTCGACGCAGGTGAAATATGGATAATATCGTGTAGAGGTCATACAATTTGAAATTCAAAATAGTCCCTCATTTTTTTTATCTAATTAAATGACGCCGTCATATTTTCATCGGTTCAGCTGTGACTTTCAGTTTCTCATAATTTTTGTCTCATTTCTATGACATAACCTTCTAAGGTTTTTCTGGGTAATTTGCTCTCTTTTCGATGCAGGTGGCATAAGGGCAATACTTTGTAGAATTCATATGGAAAGTTGAAATTCAAAATAGTTCTTTTTTTTACCTGAATTGAAGGACTTTCGTATTCCAGTAATATTTCCAATATTTCATCGGAATTTCCAATTGTACCAGTCAGCTCTTCATCATTTGTTTCTAATGCAACTTCTATGATATAGTTTTTTTAAGGTTCGTGGGGTAATTTGCACTCCTCTCGATGCCGATGGAACATGAAAAATATTTTGTAGTAATTATCTGAAAATTTTCAATTCAAAACAGTTTCTCATTTTTAGCCTGAATGAATAATGTTCATTTTTCAGTGAAATTTCCAATATTCCAAGGGAAATTTTAACTTTACCTTTCAGTTTCTCGCCTTTTTTATTTGATATAACTTCTGTGGTATAATCTTCTAAAGTTTGCGGAATAATTTGCACTCTTTTTGATGCAGGTGTCTCATAGGCAATATCTTGTAAAAGTCGTATGAATACTGGAAATCAAAAATAACCCCTCATTTTGGGGATAATTGAATGGTGTTTGTTTTTCTGTGATATATCCAACATTCATCGGAATTTTTAGCTGTGCCTTTCAGTTTCTCACCAATTTTATTTGACACAATCCTTTATTTTCTCCTTTTTAGGTATGGTGTCACTTTGGTCGGTGTGAAAACAGAAATGGGTGGAACCTGGCCTATACTGCTAAACCCAGGCCCTAACTACATACTTAAGGCTTCGGACATCTGTTTTTACATGAACATAACGAAAGAAGAAAACAGTGCTTTCTTACCTGCTGAGCACACTTTGAAACGAGAGAGCCTTGTAGGCTTGAATCCGGATCCAACGCCGGACACGAGTACAACTCAGGAAAATGAAGCAGTGATGAAAGGTATGATTGCCATAAATAGAGATTTTCTAAATCAAAATGTTACTTTTGTACAAAATTTCAATCATTATAAAATCAGCATTATTAAGCAAATTGGAAAGTAAAGGTACAAAAGCTCATTGTTTTCCAAGTATTTTTTTATTGACAAAACATGAGCTAGACATTATTTGTTGATATATACTTTGTTTTTTCTTCCTAATTATCTACACTTTCTAAATTCCTTTTTGGATTAAAATAGATGCAAAACTAGCTAAATACTAGATCTTCGGTTACAGATGACCCGAAGCTTATAAACATTGCTACTATTTTAATTAGAGCCGGACCACAATGGCTTGGTGGTAAGGTATTGGCTTTGGAATCGGAGGGCTCGAAACTCGATTCCACCGATGGAACCGTAGTGTAAGCAAGTCAAATGTGTCGGGGTTACAAACGTCCTTCCGCTTTTAAGATGTGGAAGTTTGGCGAGGGGAATACCAGCTCAGGTATCGCCCTCTTCATTTGACTGCGACTCAAAATTATGTGGGTGGTCCCAAAGTATCCCTAGTGTTGGTTAAAACTTGATATAACCAAACTAACTAAACACCCTCTAAATCTAAAAACTGAGCCCCAACCTAGATATATGTTAAAAGCTGCATTCTGTGTACTTTTTTCTTCATAGAATATTACTTCAAATTACTAGTGCTCCTTTTCATTTTTTTAAATAAAATATTGTATTAAATTCCATTTTACAATTTTATCATTATGACACAGCTATTTGCTTGATTTTACAAAATACGGAAATACGGAAAGTGCATGTTCGTCAGAAAACAATCTAACTCTCGTGATGATAATTAGATCTGCCTTTGTTTAAAATCAAGATACACTTTGTTGCATTTTATGCATTCTTAACGTTCCATTGAACGGAAAGAGCACATAAATGAAAATGCAGGTTCAGGTTTAAGCTACGCTTGTTGGAGTTCCCGTCCTGAGATCAGAGGGCTATCTCCTTCGTGAAAGTAACTGCATACTACTTTTACTTCTGGTCGAATGTCATGAACCGGGAAAGAGTTCTGGAGTGGTAAAATGGTACCTTGATGAAAATTCACTAGAAGTTAAGATTTTACATGGAAAAAACGCTTTTCAGGGGAAATTTCATATTTGGCAGAATTGTTAATCAAATATAGACGAACAATTCTTATAGAGATCAGAAACTGACCACTCTAGCTAGTCAGAAGGCACACGGAAAAACGTGAATGACCAGACCTCCGCAACAGAAACATATTGGTGGGAACTGTGGTTAAGTCCTAAGGTCCATCACGGGCCACGGTACAACCCTCCCCGTAGGAAGTACGTCCCATCATCGACGGGAGGAGCAAGATCCTCCATCCTTATTGGACACATCAGGTCGGCGAGTTCCAACCACCATGCCGGAAGAATTTCATCCCCAATTACTAGGTGCTCCCCCGGGGATCGAGCTAATGTGGTATTAGTATTTTATTGATTTCTAAAATATTCATTGCTTTTGGCAGGTAAAACATTCCATCTATGTAGCTGATAAGTATTTAATCATTGGCAATGATGCTGTTCAAAATTAATAATTGAGTATAATTAGAAATTTTGAAAGCCAAAATAAAATTATTAGAAACTAACCCTCTTTTGCGACAAGTTGATGGGATATTAGATTGTTAATGATTTCTAAAATATTCATTGCTTTTTCAAATAAAACATTCCATCTGTGTAGCTGATAATAATTTAGTTATTGACAATGTTGTTATTCACAATTCTTAAGGAAATACGTTCGATCCTCGATGGGAGGAGCTAGATGCCCCACCTTTTCTTGTACCCACAAGGCTGCAAGAACCAACCACCATCCTGGAAGCTTCCTACCCTCGAGGCTCCCTGTGGAAATTTTTTATTCAAATATTAATTAGTAATAAAAGTTAAAATGATAAAACTTATTTAATGACAAATTTGGTGAAATTCGTTGATTTTTATTTTTTTGAACATACCAGTAAACACTGAACACACCAACCTTCCTTTAAACTCTCGATAATATTAACAACGTAAAGCATACAATGGCTTTCTCAGCATACAATGGAAATGGCTTTCTCTCTCCCACAGACAATGCCTCTCATTTCAAGCATCCTTTACTGAGTAAACATACCATCATCTCAATCACTTAACGCAATTATATATTAACGCATGGTGGATCAGTGCGTTTCCTGGGAAACTCAATTTCTGGTTTACGAAGGCACTCTAACTGATGTAACCAATATATTTGTTACTAATATATATATATGAGAATTCATAACAGGAAGCTTTTGAGTTTTAAATTACAAATGACGAATGAATTCTGTATTTTAATCTATGGCAACTTAACCAAAATAATGTCAGATAGTCGAAAATTCGATTGATAGAAGATAAATTTTCATTCATAACAGAATGAATAGAACTTTTTTTCTTTCAGCAAGGTTTCCTTACACTGTTTAGTAGAAATTTCTAAAATTGGTTTCACTATTTGCTTACCATATAATAGTATTCATTTAATCATGCTGATCAACTTTCATGAACTGTTTCTACGATAAGAAAAAAAATTCTCTCGGTAAGCAGGATGATAAACATAGATTCCATTTCATCTAAGTTAATATTTCATGAATCTAATTTCAGGCAAAATTGGGGCATGAAAATCACTTTTCGGCACCTAACTGCTAAAACACTGCGGTTATCGAAAAAGATACAAAAATTATTCGTCTTAATTTGGCTAATTGAATTTATTTTTCAATCTTTAATGTTAAGGAAGTTATGTATTGGTATCTTAATAAGCTAGTATTATTAAGATACTAGTAATTAAGTATTGGTATCTTAATAATCTTAATAAGCCCCTAAACATTGATGATCACTTTTGTCTAGTGGATATATTATACGGCTACAGACCCTAAGATCGCAGACTCGATACTCGGCGGAATTCCATCTTCACGTTGGCACGACACCATAATACAAACAGCCACATTAATGACCTAGGACAATGAACACGCTCTTCGCTCGCCATAACGCTTGGCGTAGTCGAAACACTCTCTTCGTTCGCCATAACGCTTGGCGCAATCAAAACACCCTCTTCGTTCGCCATAACACTTGGCGCTATAAAATTTTTCGTCTCTCCACAGACTCATTGATGGATGAGTATTGTAGTGGTATCTTAATAAGCCAGTAACAGCCACTAAATATTGGTGATCACTTTTATCTAGCGGATATGTTACGTGATTGCAAATCTTAAAATCGGGAGTTCGATCCTTGACGGAATTCAATTTCCAACTTGACGTGACACCACAATAAAACACCTCCACAGTTATAACGAAATGAATATTTCATACTCCCATCATTTACAATCCCTTCTGGATCGATGGCTCATTATAGCCATAGAACTCGACCGAAGTTTTTACATTTCTAACAACATATTCTAAACCTGTTAAATTCCAAACGAAATTACTGCAGACAAGAGAATATGAGGAAAGTAGTATGTGCATATTTTATCCAACTTTTGAATGAAGAATGGTTTGGAGCTCTGAGGACCATAAAAGGTGAAGATCTACATAAATTTTCCTAAATTCGTGTCTTGAGGAAGTTAGTACATCTATAGAAATCTACCAAAAATACAATTTAAAATTATACCTATAAAATATAATGTATTCTGATTATTTGCCTGAGCTTAAGAAATGATGAATATAAATTACGATAGCGCCATTACATATTCAGTTATTGAGGCTGGAATTTAAAGTTTTATTATCCGGTATTCAAAAAGGAGTGTTTGTATGTGTCTACACTGATATTTGTTCATTAATAATGATATACAGGGTGGCCATAATTAAACTGACAGTGCTCACAGTGCTCTGTAGTGGGATCTATTTGTGAGAATGACGCCACATTTTGTTGGGAAGATTAAGAGGAAGGGAGACGAAGGATTCTGCGAAAAAAAATAGTTTCAAAATTCACCGCTAAGGAAATACGTGGCGCTGTGTAATAAAAAATAGAGAGTTAACAAATGCAAATCAATACGGAAATAAAACTAGATTTTATTTTGCACATTCAAATCATGTTCAATGTGGCTTCCGTGTTTGTGGACCACATATTGCATTCTGTGCAGTAGTCACAACAGCAGAAAGTAACATGTCTGCAGGAATCTCCCGTACAGCCCGTGATATGGTATCCTTCAACGTAGCCAGGTCCTGGACAACTTCTTGATAGACCTTGGACTTAAGGTAACCCCATAGCCAGAAGTCGTATGGGGTAAGATCAGGGGACCGAGGTGGCCATGCAGTTGGAAAGCAGCGGCTAATGACTATTTCTGTTGTGAATTTCTGTCGTAGCAGCTGTTGTAACCGTAAAGCAACGTGTGGAGGGGCTCCACTTTGCATGAAAATGATTTCCCCAGGCATTGTCTTTGCTGAAGTGCCGGTATGACAAAACTGTTCAACATGTGGCGATATCTCTCTCTGATAACAGAACAGGCTACCTGTAATTTTATTTCCGTATTGATTTGCATTTGTTAACACTCTATTTTCTATTACATAGCGCCACATATTCCCCTAGTGGTGACTTTTGGAACTATGTTTTTCGGTATTTCTTTGTCCCCGTCTTGTTTAATCTTCCTACAAAATGTGGTGTCATTCTCGCAAATACGCGCTACAGAGCACTGTGAAGCACTATCAGTTTAATTATGGTCACCCTGTATTTATCTAGGGTACAATAAACATTTAATCTAATTAAGAGAAAAAAATGATGAAATCGGTGTAGAGCCGTCATGTAAGTGGGTCTGGTGCACGTTAAATCCGTTGGGGTCAGACATTTTCTCGATGGTATGGTGCAAAGTTTGGAGAGGGTGTACAAGCTCAAGTGTCATCCTCATTGTTTGATCATGGTTCAGAATTACAAAGTCTGTTCCAAAATAACCCCAGTGTTGCTTTAAAAAAAAGGACTTTAATATAACTGAAAATTGATTAGGCTTGTAATAGAGATATCGCCATATTCTTTTCCCTCCTTTCTATAATCGCCAATTTTTAGCGAAATGATCGCCAAATTTGTCACCAAGGCTGGATGCTGTTCATCTATCATTCATTAAAAAATAACTGCAAATATCTTTCATTTACAAGGAAACTGATTATGCTACGATGCGATGATATAGATTCCTAACAATATTTCGAATCATGGCTTCTTACAATTACTCTTGTTTACAAAATCCTTTTTTGTTTTTCGGTTTGGTTTAGTTACGTTAACGTCTCGTTTTAAAGCAATACTAGGACTATTTAGGGACGAACCTCGTAATTTTGAACCTCTGTCAACTGATGTGGATGGTACATGAGCTGACACCTCTTTTCAAGATTCCACACCAGTGGTAGGAAGTTTGATCCCAAAAGATTCAACATACACGGGTCCCGAACCTGAAATCCTCCGGTTCCGAACTCGAGGCCTTACCACCAGACCACTGCGAATTTCAGATTTTTAAAGAAATTCATTCAGAGGTAGTCTGTAAAATGAATGACGTCTATCAATCCGTAATTTAATATATATATGTACACAATTTTATTTCTTGGTTTAGTTTAGTTTAGTTATTGTAACATCCCGCTGTAAAGCAACACGAGCGCTGTTTTGGGACGGACCTCGAGATACAATAGTTTCTTTCATTACCATTCTGAAAGAGCCCCAAGTTTTACAATTCTAAAAGAATACACAAATCTAATATATAAAAATGACGGATTTAACGTGCAAGAGACCCCCTTCTGTGGAATCGAGTCTCTACCCTGAAACCCTCCGGTTCCGAAGCCGAAACCTTGCCACCAGGCCACCACGGAACCTTCTCGGTTTAGAGAAAACTCTTCATGATTTCTGTTTTCGCGAACTTAAGATGTCTCTAATATTCTTGATTTAAGGTATCCGACTACAATTAAAGGAAAATTTTTGAAAAATTTCATTCTTAAAAAAAGCATTTAAAACGGTTTTTAGACGTATTGTCAAACATAATACAAAACATTATTAATACAAAAAATATTTGAAAATATAATATGTTTTGAGAAATAGAAAAATGTGTAGTCAATTTCAATGGAATTCAACCAAAATGGTTCACACTCTACCTAAAATTGTAATGTAGCAATCCTATTTTCCTTTGTTCTCAAGTTATAGAATATGATGAATGAAATGAACCAAAATCTGAGGAAAATGTTGAAATACAATGAAGTTATGGATAAATATATACGTATATTTGTATTTTTTCCATAAATTCACAACTTAATTTTTCCAAAAATACCTATAAATGAGAAAATATTTCACCCACAATCAAACTTTTGGTTCATTTCATTGTCCATATTATTTAAAACACACGCTGAAATGTTTATGCAAATACCCAGATTAGTTTTCGAGATATCATGTTAACGGTGGCGAATTTTTATGCAAATTATTGTGAAAATTGAAGGAAAGACAAATTTTTTGCTGGAAAAAAATGTGACCCTGGATGATAGGTCGTGCCTTCCTTTTCCTAGAAAAGATCAGCTGTTTTGGAAAGTCTGAACTACAAGAAATAACAATTTTTAAACACTTCACCAAACCAGTGGTGGTCGATAACCAGTGCTTTTTTTAACATAGTCGGATACATTAAGGTGAAACTTTTTGAAGTCTTCTAGCTGCGTGCCTTATATTTCATCTTGTCCGTAAACTGTTTCAATTCTTTTAGTTAAGCGTGAAAATGTAATTCAATAGTCTTTTCCTCTTATCCAACAGCTGAACCGAAAGGAAACGCCCTGCAGGCCCGAAGGTTCGGCAGCCACTTGCAGGTGCCCCTCTCGGAATGCATTCCGCAGACCTTGGGCATCGGCCTCAAGCGGAGCGGCATCGTGCCGGTGGTCAACAGCTTCGCGCCTCCGGGCCTCCACATCACCCACGCTGCCCCGGACGGGACGGACGATGCCATGGAAGCCGAGCAGGAGAAGTATCTGGACATCCCTTGGGTCACCCCGGCAGAAAACTGCGAGTAAGTAAAGATATCAAAGGACGAAAAGTACTATTTTGTATAGGTTTTCAAAGAAGGTTATATCGAAGAATACAATGACTGCCAAAAACCGTTTTCTTTCTATTCATTAATAAATTGTTACTGTTTGTTTCAGTATTCTGAAACGATCGACCTCATTCATTTGGAGCAATGAACAAATTCTTAATATGCATATTCCTAATATGCATTTACATGTTCTTAATGCATAGAATACTCTTATACATATTCTTAATTCTATTATTATGAATTCTTGATAATATTCTTATGCCTATGCTTAAGGCAAAAAATTTTCTTATGCATATGCTTAAGGCAAAGAATATTCTTATACATATTCTTAATTCTTTTCTTATGAATTCTTGATAATATTCTTATGAATGTTCTTAATGCAAAGAATGTTCTTATGCATATTCTTAATTCTATTCTTATGAATTCTAGATAATATCCTTATGAATTCTTGATAATATTATTATGCATATTCTTAATGCAAAGAAAATTCTTATGCATATTCTTAATTCTATTCTTATGAATTCTTGATAATATCCTTATGAATATTATTATGAATATGCTTAAGGCAAAGAATATTCTTATGTATATTCTTAATTCTATTCTTATGAATTCTTGATAATATCCTTATGAAAATTATTACGCATATGCTTAAGGAAAAGAATATTCTTATGCCTATTTTAAATCCTATTCTTATGAATTCTTAATAATATTTTTATGAATATTCTTAATTAAGAGCATTGTTATGCATATTCTTAATATGCATTTGATTCACATGAATAAATATGCATCAAATTACTTTTTCGAATGCAAAGGGTTAAATCAAAAATTTGACTTTTGACCGACGTGAAAGGAACAGTTCGATTAACCTTTGACATTGGTTTTATTCACAAGTTGCAAGCCGATTTCATAATCTTCTTCAACTAAAAAATATTTTTATGTTGTTATGTTAAATTGAATTAAAATTAAAATTATTGTTGTTATTACTTCTCTCTTAGCACAACCTGTTGCACATTATTGTCCAATATTTTACGATATTATATGATGTTAAACAGCATTCCACAACATTAAACAATATAGGGGAATATTATGGAATATTTGTGTGCTACTGGAGTTATGGCATTTTACAAACCCATTGACAAATTTGTCAGCTATTTAAACTGAGTAAGCGCCTCTTGTTTTTTAAGTAGCACCAATTAAGGCCAAGACTACGACTTAGCTGCTTCATGCATCACATTTGCTTGCACAACCCCTTTTTACAGAACGGCACATATACACACCTCACAGATAGAACATGGAAGGACAACAACAATGTCCGAACTGGGATTCGAACAAGTGATAGGAAACACGCGTTACCCCAATGCCAGTTAAAACCATTAAATTAAAACCATAGAGTAAGGTGGCATTTTATGCTTTCCATAATCGCTTCGTTGTAATATTGTACGACATAATAGAATGCATAAATTCAAGCGATACATGAAACAAAGGACATTTATTACTTCAAATGCAACTTTCAAGCAGGAAAAAATACTTCCTAAAATCAGATTCGTGAATTTTATTGCATCCAAACTCTACAATTAGGCATAGAAATACGCAAACGATAACTATCTGCATAAATATTCGGTAAAAGCTTATATAAAAAAACTGGACACCATTTTGACAAATCACAATTGTTTCGAATCGAAGCCTCAAGTGCTCAATAAAGAAATACCAATCCTATGAAGCACGAAGGTGAATCATTAAATCACTTTGATGTGGCCCAATAAAAGCTTTTATTGCTTAGATGGGTCTTCAATGGAGGCTTCCATTTCACGAGCACAATTTTTATTGTCATGCTTTTGCGTGAAAAGTGGCAACACTTAAGAACTTAAAAGCTTTCGTTAATCGAAAGTCGGTGAAATCCACCACTCAGCTTGTAGTTTAATCCATGACGAGCCACGAAACATTTTTACTTTGAAAATAAAATAATAAAAACATTTATTCGAAATCGTTTGGCTTGTTTACTTTATAAAGTCCGAAATTGGATTCAGTGTTTGTTGGAAAGCAGTACTGCATTTTTGGGGGGAAATAAACATGTTTAAAAGTCTTGTAAACTGCCACTAACTTCTAAAATATTGCACTTATCAAAATATTTTAAATATAAAAGTTGTTTGTCTTAGTGACGCGCTAATTTAAAAAAGTAATAGCAAAATTAACAATTTGGTTCCTTCCCATTTCAACACTCTTTGAGCTAGATGGACCATTTACGATTTCGTTCAAGATTTTTACATTTCTTTCAACACACTCCAAGCCGGTTAAAATCCAAACAAAATTACTCTAGTTATTTTGTTCACAAGATTGCATTGGAAAAGTGTTATACGTATGTATATATAAAATTTTGAATGACGGGTGGGTTTTAGGTTCTAGGGACTGCAATTGGTGAAAATTTGAGGAAATTTTCGCGAAATCTTGTTATGAGAACCATTGCAGTAGATAGTCTTCCTATAGGAACAGTACACACTTTAGAGTATATAATTCATGAAACATGTGCAACAAAATACAAAAACGGATACATTGCAGTAGAACTGTAATTGGTGAAAAATTGAGGAAACTTTCACGAAATCTTGTCATGAGAGCCATTGCAATAGTTAGTCTTCCTATAGAAACAGTATATACAATAGAGTATATAATTCATGAAACATCTGCAACAAAATACAAGAACTAATACTTGCAATAGAACTGTAATTGGTGACGAACTGAAGAAATTTTCACGAAATCTTGTCATGAGAGCCATTGCAATAGGTAGTCTTCCTATAGGAATAGTATATAATTCATGA
>JAPMOQ010002123.1:0-15905 GCA_026543055.1 Argiope trifasciata | reverse complement strand
AAACATTTCTTTTCATCTACCTCCCTTATTAACACATTAAAGGCGGGGGTCGTAGTTATACGATTTATCTCGACTGTGGCTTAAAGGCAGGAGTCGTATTAGTACGGTTTGCAACCACATCAACATTATCACACTCATAAAAAATACTAGATTTTTCTCACAAATATGTACTTTAAAATATTTTTTGTAATTAGTGTTCTTTTTCATTATTTCTTGTAGTTTTAAGAGTTTAAATAAACTTTTTAAAAGTCTACATCTTTTTATGATTACACAAAATATCGCCCGCTCTAGGACGAAAAACGAGGCGGGGCGGTCTTCGCGTTACCTAGCATACTTTCGTCAAGATCCCCCACCTTTAATGTGTTAATTGAATGGCAGCTAAACTAGTTGAGTAAATACATCCCAATCAACGTTTCAGATCTCGAGTTGAATTATGTTTTTTCAAAATTTATGAAGTATCAGTTTGATAAACTCATCTGATTAACCAAATAATTCAAAACCAATGAGCTTATTTAATCCAAATATGCCACGAAAAAAAAGATTGTAAAAGGAATTATTCCAAAACAAATTATTTGGAAGTTGAATTTTGTCCTTTTCGGAAGAAAGACAACGGATTTTGATTTCTCCATTATAACTTTTCGCAACGTTTATTGAACTTCAGATGCGTTACAGTAATTGGAATGTTAGGACATTTTAGAAATTGGTCTCACTTTGAAATGCGGTGAATAATATTATGCCTATGGGCTGGAACTGTTACTGCATGGGAAATCATTTAAGCTTATCACAAAACTGATGTGTAAACAACATACCGGAAAATATTATAACTCCTCTCAATTGAGGAAACAGTATATGAAAATAAGACCTAATTAACGTCATAGATGTCAAAGTTCTTTAATCCCAAACATGAGCCAACTAAGAGTTAAAAGAAAGTTTCAGAATGAATGATAACGATGCATGATTTCATCTTAACCGGAATTCTCAGATAAAGAAACATTTTTATCCAATAGTTTCCATGCGCCTTATCTGGTAAAAAGAAAGTATCAATAACGATGGTTATTCCCGCATTTATTTAAAATTATTCTGCTGAAGTCCAGTATTTCAATTATCACATATCTACCGGGGATAAAACTTAGCAGCTCTTTTTTATTCCAACGAACAAATATCTAATGTGGCATGGAAACAAATAGAGTTCTCAAACAAAAATAAAATTTTTCAAGTGATGGTTTGTACTGGAAATCAATGGTTTCCATATTTTGAGATTCTGCTTGCGTTAATTAGCTGAATTTTAAAAAACATAAACGTAATGCTATTGTGCCATTTTAATAACTTTTGCCATCCGATGAAATCATTTGATATTAGGGCGTTACTCTCCTACATGACAGTAACAGTCTGACAACTGAACTCTAGTATAATGCGAAATGTCAAGTTGGGGTTCTTGTTCCTTCTTCTATATTACCCTTAGTTGTCATCTAGTATTTATTTTAATAATCCACGTATGAAGGAATTCTTTTCAAGGATAAGTTCTTTACAGACAATGAAATCAGGACAGCTTCCCAAAAGTGGTTAAATGAGGAAACATCTGTATGATACTAAACAGGGTTGAATAAGTAGTTCCTGTGGTTTGACAAATGCATTAATTGATTTGATGAACGACGAAAAGCAATAAATAGGCATTCTGTTTTGTATCCCGTTTATATTTTGTGCTTACTGCTTTTTAAGTTTGCTGCTTCAGATGTAGTTCACTGCTTTTTAAGCTAGTATCTCACTGCTACCTACTAGCAGGGTAGCTCTTTGCTACCTACTAACTGGGTGGCTCACTGCTACCCAATCGTAATTCAAAGTTACAGGTGTGTTTCAAGGTAACGCAAGATTAACTAACCAAATTAAGTTGGCATTTACTCGATTTAAGTATAACAAGAAAACATTTTTCGCAAAAGTGATCTTAATCTTGTTTCATCATCAAATTTTCTTTCATCTATTACTAAAGTATTGTTTCAAAAAATTCGTTAGTAAAGATTTTTTTTACAAATAAAATGAAGATTAATAGACTATAGAAATTATTGCTATACAATTTCTTTTGTTTTCTGATATTAATTTAAAAAATATTGTTATTTAAAATCGCTGTTTTAAAAATGAGGGTAATTCATAGTTTATAATTTCCTTTTTTTTCTGAAACTAAAAAGAATTTTTTCTCTTTAAATGTTTTAACTTCGTGGAAATTAGAACGAAAACTCTTATAGCTTGCTTGTAAACATCAGTTCCCATTCGATGTACAACTAATAAAATTGCTCCCATGAAGATGAAAGCTCAGTTGTTCGCACGATAAAAACTAATTTTACACAAATGTTTTTATATCCCCTTCAGTGAGAGTTCCCGAAAGTGAAGGAATAAAGCGGCAATCCATTTATTTTAATGAGAGATCAAATGCATTGGGTCGTTTTTTTCCCGAGCTAGAAATAAGGTAAACAAAAAAAAAAAAAAATAAATAAATAAAATAAAAAATAAAGGCTCGAGTCAGTCGTTGAAAGAGTAGCGTGGAAACAACATTTAACTTCGGAATAATGTTTCTTTTTTCGATGCCACGGAATGGTTCGAGTGAAAAGAACGAAATCATCAAATGATTTTCGAATAGAATTGTAAATCAAGCGGTAAATTTCGCTGAGTTTCGAACGCTAACAGCAGCTGCTTGATACCAGGATATTTTTAAAACCTACCATTATTTTTCCAGATTCCGTTATCAAAATATACTATATTGTTTTGTAAATTTGAATCAAAAGGAAAAAATGCTATTGAAAACACACTTAAAATACTTCAAGTTACTGTTGTTTGATTAACTGTTTTTTTTCTCGAGTGTATTCATTACAGCTGCATTAAGTTTTGATCCATATTTTATCTGTAAGCTGCTTGGATAACAACTGTTAGATGTTTTTTAAAAATAAATAATAAACTATTACTTGAAAGAGGATTTTATGTTCTGTACGTCTTGAAATAAAATGACTAAATTACGGACTCTATTTCTTTACATGTTTTAATGAGGTTACTTCATTCGTATGAGAAAAGTAACAGAAATGATGCCCATTATCAATGGCTTCTTCCATTATTTAATGATTTTAAAATATTTCTAAAACAAAGTAAGTAGTAAGTCTTTTAAAATAATTTTTCATCATTAACTAATTGCTTGATCTTTTTTATGAATGAAAGAAATAATTTCTTTTAATAATACCAGCGGGTGACCGAGATCCGCTCGGAGAAAACAGGTATCGAAGCTAACTCGAAGATTTAAATTTTCAATTGTGATTTATCAAAACAATACATGCCATAAGAAAATTTGTGAAACCATTGGTGAAAAGATAACCGGTTAAAGTGCACCATTGTAAACTATTCTAAACAAAGTTAGAGTTTGGAAAGGGAACTATTCTATACAAAGGTAAAGTAAAGGTAAAGATTGAAGTGTGTTGAAGTTCAATATTTTTGACAAATTTATTTAGAAAAACCAAATATATATACATACATAAGAAACATATTATAAACCTATAACAGCATAAACATAAAACTTTATTAGTTCGCCATAATGGCTACTTAAATTTTCAAGCGGTAACGTGCTGCCATCTATAGCCAATATGGCGAACTAATAAAGTTTTAAAATAACCTATCTGTAACTCCGAACTGCTCGACCGTAGCGCTTCAAAACCGGCGCCAATCGATTCCTCGTGGCCAAAAACCCCAGACCCCCAAGTTTATTAATTCTGGGGCGATTTTCGACTTGGCAACCATTCCTCGTATTATAGTATTAGATAGAATTAGGAATAATTTTCATTAATGAGTCTTTCCAACTGTTTCTGTTCAAATGATTGCTCTAACCTACAGAGCTTTAAAAATAATGTGTACCTTTTGTTCGAGGCAGTTCATTGTTGTTTCCCTTAAGTTGTTTTTGAAAAGGGTTAATTTCATCATTCAGTCGGTTTTGTCTTCTTGAAACAGGATTTTAGTCCAAAAATTACCATTAGATGATCATCAACAAACAGTAATTTATAGAGTCTTTAAAGATATAAATAAATACATATTATTTAAAGATAGACAATATGAACGTGATATTTTTCTGTACTTATTGGAAAATAACATCAATAAAATATATATGTTTTTTTACATGTTTAAAAATTTGATTTCCGAGGTACTTATGCATATTTCAATAAAATAATGCATACGAATTCGTTATCATTGAGTCGAAATTCGTTTCGATTTAGGTCTACTCACCAATAATTTAGAAATATTTCAGAAATATTTACATTTTAAAATAGCTTCAAATTTAGATGAACAACTATGTGAAGAATTCATATTTTACGAGTGAATCATTAATGTTTTTATTTGAGAAGAATTCCGACAGGAGAGTTAAACTGCTATTTATAGCTAAGAAAATTCTTTAGGTTTACCGGAGTACTAGCTCTGGCTAAAACCTTTAGCCGAAGGTAAAGCTTTTACTTTTTCCAATGAGATTTGGGAAAAGTGACAAAATACTGACACATTTACCATAGTAATTCCAGAACTGAAATCGGAAAATATAATTTATCAATTAAAGAAAAATGTTTGAAAGTTATTAATCAATATTGTTAACGCTTAAAATTTATTATAACATGAAAATATTAATGTTTAGCTTTTGTTTGATTGATTTTCATGGATTGAAAAACCCTCTGATTATTTATCTTGTTATACACTGAAGAAAAAAAAATCCCAACACTAGGAAGGAGCTGTGATAGATAAACGAAATTTGGTAGGCGTGTTTATACATCTGAAAGATGACGACGATTCACATTTCGAGCAACGCGCGTAAGTGTGGCGCTAGTAGCGACACTATGAACATGCAAATGAGGTTTGCTTTAAATAAACGCTGTAAGGTTCGTGACCGTTATTTACAGTTGAGATTTGACGTAGAGGGTTAATGTTAGTCAAGGATGCCTCTGAGAAGACGAAGAAGCCATTACCAACAGCTCACTGAGTTTGAACGAGGTCGTGTTGTAGGGCTACGAGAAGGTGGGTTTTCTTTCCGCGATATTGCTGAAAGACTTGGCAGGAATGTATCCACTGTGCATGAGTATTGGCGGCAGTGGTCAAGGAAAGGTACTGCCTCAAGAAGACCAGGTTCCAGGAGGCCACGTGGTATTACTGAGAGGGAAGACCGTCGTATTCGGCGTATGGCTGTGGCTAATCGTACTGCGTATGCAGCTGAAATTCGAGCTGCAGTTGGCACCACAGTGACACAACGAACTGTTACAAATCGGTTACTTCAAGGACAGCTCCGAGCCAGACGCCCTGTACAGTGCATTCCACTGAATCCAAACCACTGCTGTTTGCGACGTGAGTGGTGTCAAGATAGAGCTCATTGGAGGACGGAGTGGAGATCTGTTGTGTTTTCTGATGAAAGCCGGTTCTGCCTTGGTGGCAGTGATAGCCGTTTGTTGGTTAGAAGGAGGCCAGGTGAACGCCTGCTAGTAACCTGTCTGCGGCCTAGACACACAGGGCCTACTGCTGGAGTTATGGTTTGGGGAGCAATTTCGTATGACAGCAGGAGCACTCTCGTGGTTATCCCACGCACCCATACTGCAAATTTGTACATCAGTCTAGTGATATAACCTGTTGTGCTGCCATTCATGATCAGCATTCAACGGGGTGTTTTACAACAGGATAACGCTCTCCCTCATACAGCTGTTGTAACCCAACATGCTCTATAGAGTGTCGACATGTTGCCTTGGCCTGCTAGATCACCAGATCTTTCTCCAATCGAGCACGTATGGGACATCATCGGACGACAACTCCAGCGTCACCCACAACCAGCATTAACCGTCCCTGCATTGACCGCCCAAGTGCAACAGGCATAGAACTCCATCCCACAAACTGATATCCGAAACCTGTACGACACAATGCATGCACGTTTGCATGCTTGCATTCAAAATTCTGGCGGTTACACCGGTTACTAATGTACCAACATTTCACATTTGAAATGCCTTTTCTCGCCAATGGCTCTACCTGTGATCTTGAAACTTTAATCAATTAAATATGTTACCTAGACAAATGTATTCCTAAAATTTCATTACTGTACAATAATTTTTTCTTGGTGTTGGAATTTTTTTTTTCCATCAGTGTATTATATTTACCTGATTATGTTATATTTATCTTATTATATCTGTCAGAGTTTCATTGAAAGGGCATATTGCAAGTATATACAATTCTATTACTAACTGCAGAAAATCTTTCACAAATGGGAGGGAGGCTATTTGCAAAATCAAGACTCAACTAATGTTTGTGGAAATATCTGTTTCAAAATAGAAACAATAAGAATAAGAAGACATGTTGAAAACTAAGTAGCCACGATGAATTAATAAAATTTTGAAACAGGCACTTCATATCCAAAAAGATAAGCTAATATATTTTATGATAATTTCATTTAATCTTTAAGAACTTATTTAACGATAATTAGTAGCATGTATAAATCACGTACAAATCTCCTATAAATTAATTAAAAAATGTTCATATTTGCATCCGGAAATAAGGAATATGTATGATAGAGTTTATACACCGTTTTTAAATATCTTTCGCATGTCTATTTCTTTTTTCGTTTATTCCAAAAAGGAATAACGAAAGTAATTTATTAAGATAATGTCCAACTAAGCAGATTCAACTAAAAAAATCCATACATGAGTAGTAGTAATGGGAATTTTTGTTCATATGAGTTGCAAAGTATCACGTCTCAGAACATTGTACATCTTATATTTGAAATTTAGCAAATATCTTTCTTGGAAACGCAAGCAATTTATCAAGTTTAATCAATTGAATTTACCTTTACTCCCAGAATTAAAAGCACATAATCGAAGTCAGTGTGACATCTTATTACGAAATTTGTTTTCCAGACAAACATCTTGTTTTTTTCATGGTTATCCACTTCTTGGGGAGATGTTTAAAACGCCTTTAACGCGTTTCGAATTGCTGGATCTAAGCAACGTCAAGATTGCTTCAGAGTTTATTGTTGAAATCAGCTGAGCTAAAGACAGTTCATCCTTCTTTGAAACGTCGACAAAACGGCGTTTTGTGAATCCGAATTAGTTTCTGCTGAGCAGGCTGCTTTTTAAGTGGTTCGAGCTATTTAGTTTTCTAATGTTTTTCTAGAGAAAACTTGATGAGGAAATAGATAGAAGTGATTTCTTTTGTGTCTTGGGGACTTATGTTTGAAAAGAAAGAAAACATGAGTGCCCCTAGTTCAATGTTCTTAACACATTGACTGCCACAAACGCGCCAGTGCGTTACAAATAATAAGTAATTGCACCAAACCGCCTATGTTATTAGATGACACCTTCTCTAATGCAGTTAAAAGATAGCAAAGAAGGGGGCATCTCATTAGATGGATGGTCCTGATTTCAGGCTGGGGCAGTGGCAGTGAACGTATAAAAAGGGAACATATTGTAAAAAGCACATAAAATATACAACGTTATTGCACTTTGTTCTTTTAATTACAAGTTTTTGTATTAAAGCATTTTGAACTGCTCCATCTATGTTAAGTCAAGATTGCTTCCGATTTTACTGTTGAAATAAGCTGAAATAAGGACAGCGTCATAATTCTTTGAAATCTTGATAGATCTTTTCTCTATGAATCAAGCAGAGTACTTTTGAATTGGATTTCGAGCCTTTTATTTTTGCAATATTTTCATCTATCCTAAAGATAAGTGAAAGAAATAAAAAACTCCAATAAAAATCTGGTGATAAATAAATTGAAAAATAGAGATTTTTTCTGGATTTTTGCGATTTGTTTGTGAGCAAAGTAGAGTGATAAAAATAAAAAAAAGATAAGCATATAAAATATATAATAAGGTTGTTTTTCGTAATGATAAATATCAATTGTTGTATAATATTGTAGTTTTTCATTTAGATTATATGAAAATGCTATTTATTTATAGGAAATTTTAGATAAAACCAATATCGCTATTTTTAAAGGAAAATAAGTTTAAAAAAACTTGAAACTCAGATAGAAGCAAAATGAATCACAATCACATTTATTATGTATTTTAATTTTCATGCAATGATTGCTTAGAAATGCTTAGGTTAATACGATATTCGTTGCGGCGTTATTAAGGTTTATATAAAAACAGACTTCTTGAAAAACAGATTTTCGAATTCAATATTTCCAAAAAACCGGTTTTAGCCGGTTTTCGAATCTTTGTTAAAAAATATGATAGGGAAGAATATTTTATTTAATTTATTTAAAATAATAAATAACGAAATCAAAGTCAAAATATTTAAAAAAATTCAGGATTATTTACACTAATTAATTACACAAATTAATGAAAACTCAAAGAAAAATCTCTAATAACATTTATATTGTTTTCATTTGTTTTAATTTCTCCTATGAAAATAGGTTTTTAAAAACATGAAATATCCACTGATTGTTGGCTAAGTCTAGTTCTTATTTTGGACACAGTATTGCCTGAAATTGAAAACACCCGTTGACTAGCTACTGAGTTTGGTTTAATAGTTTCCATGGCATCAAATAACAAATACTTTTGTTCTTTCATTGTTTCCTCAAATAATGAAAATTCAACTTTCAGTGTCTTGGGATTTAAAAGTTTTTCTTCAGAGTCTTCCAGAAATTTTTTAATTGATTTTTCCACGGCTTCTTTTAAAGAAGCATTACTTTGAGTAGTTCTTCGATTTGGTATTCATCATAATCTGTTTCTCCAAAAGAATTTGGAAATATTCTAGACAATATCTTTCCAGATAACTTAATAATTTCAGTTTTTGAAGATAAAGAAAATACACTAGATTCCTTCTGACTTTGCTGATTTTGCTTACCTTCTTCCTTTAATAAGTGCTTTTAAAGTACATAATAATTTCAAACGAAATGTTTGAATCTTTTAGTTCATTCAATAGAAATTCAAATATACAGGGTGATCAGTGAATAAGCCCCGATTTCAAAATTAATTATCTCTACAAAAAAGATCGATAGAATTATGCTGTAAACTGAATTTTCTAACTTTTGTACACTATTTTTACAGTTTATTAGCAAAACTGTAAAAATAGTGTACAAAAGTTAGAAAATTTAGTTACAAAAATTGTTAACAGATGGCGCTCTGAGCTGAAAACTCTTTTTCTGAAAGAAGTCTTAAAAAAGCAATAAAGTGATTCTGTCTTTGCAATCAAAATACAGTTTTTTCAAAATGTTTACCGTTCGAAACTATGAGGTGGCGAAATCGAACAATGAAATTTGGCATCACGGCTTGCAATGTCTCAATGGAAATGGAATCATATGCAACACCAATCAACCTCATCTAGAGTGGCGGGATTGTTTCCATAGACAGTGTCTTTTAATGCTCCCCACAGAAAGAAGTCACAAGGAGTCAGATCGGGAGAATATGGTGGCCAAGCTATTCCTGTGTCAGTAAATTGCGGATAATTTAACGCAATTACTCTATCCCCAAAGTATTCATGAAGAAAGCGAAAAACTATATCTGTTTGATGTGGTCGTGCCCCATCTTGCATGAACCAGTCCATACCTAGTCGATCCTCCAACGCTAGTTCAGCGCTGACAAATTGTTCCAAAATTGTAACGTAATGTTCAGTAGTTATCGTTTCTTACACAAAAAAGAAGCCGATAATACCTCTAGCGCATACCGCAGCCCATGCACTAACTTTAGGCGAATGCGGTGCTTTCTCTTCACACAAATGAGGATTTTCGGATCCCCAAAATCTCCAATTTTGTTTATTAACGATTCCATTCAAATGAAAAAGTGCCTCATCTGCGAACCAGATGCAGCTCACATCAAATCCGTCGTTGCTGATCATTGTTAGAATCTGATTCGTAAAGTCAACCCTTTGTTGCACAACATTCATGGGTACAACCTGATGACTTTGGATTGTGTATGGAAACAGACTATTTTTTAATATTCTTTGCGTGCTCGTACACTTCAAACCTGTTTCTGATGCAATTCGTCGGATGCTTTTCCCTTTTCACTTCACACTGAAATGGGCATTGTGATTAGAGGGCCATCTGTTAACGAGTTTCGTAGCTAAATTTTCTAAACTTTTGTACAGCATTTTTACAGTTTTGCTAATAAACGTACAGTTTACCGCGTAATTCTATCGATCTTTGTTGTAGAGATATTTAATTTTGAAATCAGGGTTTATTCGCTGATCACCCTGTATCTTCACTTGGAACGCATCTCGTCACTCTAAGCCGTCAGCTGCTAGACGAATTGGTGCCAAGAGATAGCATTCAAAATATTTTTATTTTGAAGAAGGGGGATATTCGGGTGTTACAGAAAACCGGTTTTCAAATGTGACAAATTTGCTTTAAAAAACAGGTTTTTCAAAACCGTCAAACCCTAGGTGTCATATTCTTTTCATTCTATCATCTTCTTTCACATTATTAGAATTTTTATTTTGTCATTCGGATTTTTGATTTAAAAAAAACATTTTCTCTACTCATATACTAATAAGGAATTTTTTTAAACATAATTTCGCATTTATTACTTTTGCTTTTGGTATATAACATATTCAATCAATTATAAGCAAACAAAAATGGTGCTGCTTTCCTGCAGACTTTTATTTTTATAAAACATTCATGCCTCCTATAGAAATCCTACTGGTATTGCAACATAGAAAACAAATCATCAAAGGAGGTTTACATCCCTATTCTTGAAAATGATATAAATTTTCAATTTAGGAGATTTAAGACTTTCAATTTTTTGGAATAAACTTTTGAATTCTTGCATAATCGAAAAAAGAATATTAACTTCCCTTTCTGTTTGTTATATGAATTTAATATTTTAGAACAAGAGTTTTATTCTTGTAATACTTCATTTAATTTCTTAGAAGATATCACGAAGATACCATAACATTTTAATGGAAATAGATTAGCTGAATGGAATCACCTTTATAACATATTTTAGCTTTCAGTGATTTTCTTATGAGATTCTGTATGTATTAATTTCGTTTAATGTTATTTGACTTCTAATAAAAAACATTATTGCCCTACTTTTAATTATAATAATAAAGGTGAGTTTATTAACCTTTTTATTTTATGCCTTTAATACATTTTTTCAGTTCATTACTATAAATATTATACTGATTTTTCTTCATTACAAATAATTTTCTAAAAATTAATATATTTCAAATTAAATACTAGATGGTGAATACACTTAAGAAAGAAACGTTTGCTTAAACTGAGATTTAACTGGCAATTTAGAGTTCTACAATTACTGAAATGTGATATTTTCATCGGACCAAACAACTATAAAAAATTGAAAATCTTTGATATGCGAATGATGAGCTTTAGTAGATCAGCAGTAGAAAGCTATTAATAATATCATTACAAAAATGAAACAAATTAAATTAAATAAAAGCGGTTAGTTAAACTAAACTTTTAGGAATGCTCAAAATCCGTAATGTAAATAAATGCATTAGTTTTCTTTTCTCATGAAAAAAATATCTTCCAATTATTGTATTGTTTGAAAATTTTATATCGTGAGCTAAATCATTTGGAAGATTTAGCTCACGATATTTCATTTGGAAGTCAACATTTTCCCATTCAGTTTCCTCAAATATACAATCGATATGTATTCTCTTTGTTTTGGCCTATAATGGTTCATTTTTTTGAAACCATAATCACATATAAATGAAACACAAAATCTGGAAATGTACCACCATTGCTTTATTTTCAGCACTCACATGAGCACACGCTAAAGAGTTATATCATTTGGCCACTTAATGGTGTTACAAAGTTAGTAGGCAGAGCTTTTGTTGACTTATTGGCTTCTTGTCGTCTATTGTCAAATCGTATTATGACGAGGCAACTATTGAATAAATCTCAATGAAAGAGTCTACACGAAGTGCGAAAAAGTAATGTTTGGAACTATGTAGGGAATTTTTATGCATATATGTCGGGATTAGTTTGACAGAAGGTATTTTTTCTTAGAATCTGAAACCTAACTCTAAAAAAATTCTAATTCTTTTGCATCCTTATGTTTTTGTTTGACAAATCAACCTGTCAATTAAACTATGGTATCATCAGAGTTGTGGAAAAACATCAAGGAATACAGAATCAGGTTTTATAAAGAGAATTTTTTAAGACGCTTAACCGGATTCTGTGAAATGGGTTTTTGTTCTTTCAGAATTCAATGGGCGAAGAAATACGACAAGGCTTAAAATGGAGCATTTTGTTTCCATTCATTTATAAATGAATCAATCTAAAAATTAAGAAAGGAATCATATTTCTGATAACTGTCAGATGATATTTACGATCAAATGTGAAGGAATATCTCCTGCAGTAAATATATACATACATGTATTCAAATTTTAAAACATTTTGAGAATTTTTTGTTAAAACTTTAAACCATTGATGTTTTCATTTCATTGACTCGCCGTTACAGTTAAACCAATAGAAACAAAACGTTTTTCTAAAAATATATATTTACTCCTGATCTCTTCTGAGTAAATTCAACGTGACATTCCTAGATCAACAAAGAGACGACCCCTCCAAATGAAATGGAACCGCTCAAATAATAGTTAATTTAAAGTTGTTTTGAAATGACGAAAGTTATTTCGCATTCTCCTAACCTTTTGAGCTAATCAAAAGTAATTTGTGCAAATTACTTTTAATTGGACCGTTTTTAAGTAATAGAGATGTGTGAGTTGGATTCTCATTATCTCCCAAAACGCCGTTTCTGCCCAACGATATGTAAAACACCAGAGGGGTGCTCAGAGATCGAATGAATACTAAAACTGGATTCAGCGATGCGCGGCGTGCTTCCGAGAGCGCACTCAACAGAAAAAGGTCATTTGCATTGCAAATGTTGATGGCTCGATTGAAAACATCCCATAATCAGACAAATATGCGATTCATGCCAAAGGACGCCTGAGTGGAAAAGAAATCGTTCTCGGGAGTTCATCTTATTAAATAGATGGTCTGCGCTTGAACATTCCCATCGATTTTTGGTAGATCACCTAGAATCCTTCAGACATGTCAAGGACCCACCAGAGCTCCCAAACTCGTTTAGCTATCGAAGGGAGAGCACTGGAGATCATTGTAGTTAGAGCTTTTCTTGGACAGATACGCAGTGAAAATCTGCTTCTCATTTTAAATGTTTGAATCGCAAGATGATCTTTTTATGATGGGAAGATTATGAAATTCTGATGAATTTTAGATGGAGTAGTCATTTAATGTTGATAGTAGACGAAATGTTTTGATGTAATACATTTATCAAATGAAATTAGTCTCTTTTTAGAGACATTGAAGGTGTTATTTAAAAAATACTTAGAGGGATAATATTTTTTTAATGCTTTTAAAAAAATGCTTTTTGTAAATTATAAGTTTATGTTATTGGCATACTTTATGGATGATTAAGTTTGTGAATTCTGCTTAAAGAAAGTCTTTGATTCAGTATTCAAGGCAGAAATTTGATTTAATTCATAAATGGCTTTTAGTTAAGTTGCATAGCTAGAAAATTACTAATTTTATTAATATTATTATTTTAAAATCACTTTTACAATTGGTTCGTATCTTGGAATTTTCATTATAAGAGGTTCAGCTATTTATCCTTTGTTTAAAAAATGATTTTGCAAATGAGGAGATTTTCTTGTAAATATTTCATCATTGATTAAAACATACGTTAATTCAATGCAATTAAACAATTAAAATTCAGTTTATTAGTTGATTCTTGCTTCGTAGACGGCGCTCTTCGACAACTTCAAAATCTCCTTTTCGTCTATAGAATGAAAGCAAAAGTGAAGTCAAAAGAAATGCATTGAATGGTTTTTATTTACTGCCGTACTTCAAGCTCTAAATTTCCTTCAATAACAAAAGAATAGTATTAGTTATGAGAATAGCAACATCCATGCTGTCCGAAAGTAATATTGCTTTTAAAGGGAAACCACACAATGTCGAAAGACAAGTTTCATTTCAAAAATAAGGAAAGATATGACATGATATTGCACTTAAGGTTTAATTGATCTGACACTCATAATAAGATTTTTTCAATTCTAAATATTCCTCCTAGGCTTTTAGAATAACTCAAACAAAAATAACAAATGCTTCAAAATTTCTATATCTTTATTTAAAATAAAAAAGGGCCTTTCTTCAGTTAACTGAACTTCTTAACGTATTTCTCTTTTTAAACTCTTTTGCTTAATATGATGTCTTCTTATATGTAAAGATGAGCTTTGGTGCTTGATTTTCCTTTCTATTCTATGTGCAAAGTGTGTGTGTTTCTATTCTATACGAAAATGGTATATTTAATACATTCAGCGCTTTATTATTGGTTATTCATTGAAAAAAATTGCTTCCGTACTAGTGGTGCCGTTTTATTGTCAGTTCGAGAAAAAACGAAACACAAGATTAAAAAGAAATGGAAAAAAAATTAAATTAAAAAAAATGTTTATACTGTTAGGCATATTACTAAAAATGCTCCTTTTTTTAGTTAAAATGATTTAAAATGGGTTTAATTATTTGTTTCGTTATTAAACAAATATGAAGAAATTAATGTTCTTTTTATAAATTTTAAAACAACAGGCATATTCCAACTAATCCTATTGTAAAACTATGTTGAAAATTTAGAAATTCTTGAAATGCACATACTTATGGAATTCAAGAAAACTATTCGTTTGTTTTAATCCATTAAAGTGCATTTTCAAGAAACTGTTATGTGGAGATCAAAACATATTTGAATAAATTTCACTCCTTTTGGTTTTAATCGAACAAAATCCTTTATTCTGGAATTCAAGAAACTATTCATTTGTTTTAATCCATTAAAGTGTATTTTCATGAAACTGTTATGTGGAGATCAAAATAAATTTCACTTCTTTTGGTTTTAATCGAACAAAATCATTTATATTATGAAATTCAAGAAACTATTCATTTGTTTTAATCCTTTAAAGTTTAATTTCAAGAAACTGTTATGTGAAGATCAAAACATATTTAAATAAATTTCACTCCTTTTGGTTTTAATCGAACAAAATCATTTATTCTGGAATTCAAGAAACTATTCATTTGTTTTAATCCATTAAAGTTTTTTTTCAAGAAACTGTTATGTGGAGATCAAAACATATTTAAATGAATTTCACTCCTTATTACGCTGTGCAAATTTTAAATGTAAAGTAGTTTACTTAGAAATGAGATGCATATAATTTGTTATGATGCTCATCTAAATCTCGCAAAGAAAATGAATGCAAAAATGTACTTTTGCTATTTGGCTGAGAAATAATGGATGCGATTACTATTCAGATCCCTCCCCAACTATTCTATTTGACTGCAACTATCACGCAGATGATACAAAATGAAATTTATTTTCCGGAGAACCGAATGAGCTTGGGTAGGAATGAAGCTAGATTAGATATGAGATGACTAGAAGAAATTTATGAGCTTGCAATAAATAATGTTTTTGACGTGATTTAAAAAATAATATTGCTCAACTGTGCCCCATTGAATGTGTGATGAATTGCACTGTCATAAATTCGATTGTTTCTGATGACTAACAAAAATATTGTTGACAAATATAATCCAAAAGAGATAGTCAGCGTATTTTTTGCGTTAATGAATTGCATAATGGCTCGAATCCATTATTTATAAATAGAATTAGACTATAATATTGTGAGAATAAAGTATTAGAGTAAATTACTACGATAATTAATGAAGACATTTCTTTCTCTAAAACTTCCCAATGACTATCATTTCCAAAGATAATAAATAAGGACATGTTTGGAAGATATCGTTATTTAACATGCCATAAAACTGTCCTTAAAGCATATGTATAAAAATAATTCAATGTATAAACAAATTAAACTGTATTCATGAGTAGTGAAGATTGTTCTTCAGTTTTATTATTTGTGTTCGAAAACCAAATCTAAACAGAAAATCGTTCAGAAATCAA
>JAPMOQ010002108.1:69997-88230 GCA_026543055.1 Argiope trifasciata | reverse complement strand
ATTGTTTTAATAATTTTATAATTGTTTTAATAATTTTATGATTGTATTTTTGCCTTTAGCTGGAATTAAGCAGCATTCGCGCTTTTCTTCTAACTGCAATTTTCAAATAATTTCTTAAACCATAATATTTCTATTTAATTAAAAATAATTTCTATTTTATTAAAAATAATTTCTAAAATTAAAACAATTTTTCTAAATCTATGTTTGAGGGATTATTCTTCTGGTTTACTTCTACGAGGGTTCCTTGATTTTTGGGGGTTGGGGAGATATACTTAATTATATCAAATGAATAAAATTATGCAGGAAGCTTATAAAAAGAGTAACATAGCGCATGGCCCGTCGCGCGCTCTACCAAGGGGCACTGTGGATAGTTTTGTGTCGGGAGAATCCATGGATAAAAAGCTACCGACTCAACTGTTTAGTTATAAAAAAGATAAAAATATAAAAAAATATCGTTTATGTGAAAATAAGAGGTGCAGGACCTGTCCGCTAGCAGGCAAGGAACAAATTAATAATGAAAACACAAACTTACAAATTTTTTGTAAAAACAAAAACCTAATTTATATTATAAATTGTATTGAATGTAATTTAAATTACATAGGTCAAACTAGCACCGAACTTAATCTAAGAATTAATAACCATAGATCTGATATTAAAAACTTTGTAAAAAATAAGAATTCTGAATTTGAACTAGAACACTTTCAATGCCATAATTTTAATAATATTAACATCTATATTCTAGAAGACAATATTAATGACTTAAACAAAAGACTAGATCTTGAAAATATTTATATTTGTAACTTAAAAACTTTATTTCCTTATGGATTGAACAGCAAATTAAATGGCGAAGGTTATGGGGATATAAACAACTCATGTATCTATAGCAAATTCAATATTTTTAAAGATTTTTTGAGAACAGAAAACGGTAATAAGAGATTTAAAAGAGGTAAGGGTAAAGGGGGTAATTTTCAAATAATTTTTGAGGAACTGTTGAATTATTGTAATATGGATTATAATGGTGAAAACATTTACAAAATTAGGAAATATATTTTTGGTCTTAGAAAAAGTAAAATTAAATGGTTAATAAATAATAAACTAGCTGATTTAAAATTCAAAAACTTTTACACCAAATGTGTTATTCTAGATCTTATTAAATTTAAGCTTAATATTGAAAAAACCGATTTATTAATAAATAATGTTAATAATTTAAACAAAGAATTCTGTGTTATAAGGTTTTTAGACATTGACTATGAAAAACTAAAATTACCCAAAATTTTGCAGATTAACAAAGATTTCTTTCCTATAAAGAATACAATAGTTTCAATTGCATTCAGCTATGCTGCAACTTTAAAGAAAAATATTTGTAACTACAATTTCTATAGCAAAAATTTAAATAAAATAAACAAAACTGACTGTCATTGTGATAAAGAAATCTATAAGGACTATGTAGATACGGAGAAAGGGCATGTGGTAACAGGTGATTTAAAAATTATAGATTCTAGCCCATTAAGGGATCTTATGGAAAAGGGAACTAAATTTAGACTTAGAGAAAGATTAAACAATAAAAAAGTGTTGATTTCTATTGGGCGCGATTTAGACATTTTTATATCTAAAATTTCTCGACAATATAATTGGCCTCCAGAGGGATTTAATGAATGGAAAATTAGGGTCTTAGGAGAAATTAAAACTAAGTATAATATGGGTAAAATTAGAATAAAAGAACGGGGATTTTATGCTACAAAATCAATAAAAAAAGAAATAAAAAATTTAAAAGAAAAATTTATTATAACAGTTATAGACAAATCATCAAACAATTTCTGTATTATGTGTAAGCACTATTATAAAGAACTTTTAATTAGTGAATATAATTCCAATTCTACCTATAATTTGGTTAATTCTAATAAAAAAGAACTAGACAAAAGATTGTTAGCTTTCGCTAAAAAAATTAAAATTAAAACATGCTCTCTGAAGTATCCTTATTTGTTCCCCACTGCTAAATTTCACAAAAAACCAATTAAATTTAGATTTGTTACCTGTAGTACAGGCAGTTATAATTACTACATGGGGAAGCAATTTTTCAAATTCCTAAAAATTATCTTAAATAAAATTGAAGAAGAAGATTGTTTTGTCATTAATAATAACAAAAAGATTTTGGATTTCTTAAAAGATAACAAAATTTATAAAATTAATACTTTTGACTTTGAAAATTTATACACCAACCTGCCCCATGAGAAATTATTAAATGTCTGTACTCATATATATTATGAATATTTAAATGAAAATGTAATTAATAAAAATGACTGGCTGGCTTTATGCAATTTTAATATTACCGAAAATTATATATTTAATAGTATTGATTTTTATAAACAGGTTAAAGGTATCCCAATGGGTACAGCTTTTTCAAGTGCTTTAGCTAACATTTTCCTTCATTACTACGAGAAAAAAATAATTAATAATTACTTAATAAGCGGTTGGCGATTTATTGATGATTTAATTTTGATTAACTTGGATAATACCAATATTGTTACTAACTGCTATCCTAAAGAATTAACTTTTAAAGAAACAAATAGTGATAATCTTGAAGCTACTTATCTGGATCTAAGGATCAAAATTGATAATGAAAAAACAATAGTCGGTATTTATGATAAAAGAGACGAATTCAAATTTAATATAATTAAACTCTGTAATTATCACTCTAATCTTAACTCTAAAATTTTCAAAAATGTACTTTTCTCACAATTTAATAAAATTAAAACAATTTGTAATAACAAAATTTCTTTTATAAAAGCAACAAATAGTTTTATTAAAAATTTAAACAATAATGATTTTCCCAAAAACTACTGTAATATCAATATTTTAATAAAAAAAGAAATAATGAAATATTAGTGAAATAGATGGCGCTAAAAAATCACATTTATGTTTAGTTTCACGGTGTTGTTGTTTTTTGTTGGCGGAGAAGAATGGCGGATACTAGCGAACAGGTCAGGGAACTGATTTTTCTTAATTTTGTCATTAATTATGATCTTTCTTATATGGTTTTACCTTTTGTATATATATTTGTTTCATTTGTTGATGTTTTGAATTGTTTTTTGTCTTTTACTGTTGGAATTGGTATGTCTCTTTTGCTTTCATCATCGGGGGATTTTTCGGGCCACGAGGCGTCAGTACTTTCGGCCATTGTCCATCGACGCCTCACAGAAAAAAATTCCCTGTTTTAGAATCCTAGCTTGAAAGTGGCTCCTGATGAAGTTTTCAGGCCGGATTCCTTTTTTATTGACTATTTTTTTTCTAATGATTTTTCTATTGATTATTTTGATTAGGTTGTCTTATTTTGTTAATTAATTTATATTCATTTGCATTTTAGTTGTAGCTGCATTAGCGCTCTCTAAATACAATGATTGATTTAAAAACTTTTAATTCTTATAACTTGTTTAATCAGTAATGATTTTTAGTTCCGGTTCCGGTTTGGTTTCGTTGCCGTTTTTACTTCTGTTTCGTTTAAATACTCTTTGAATATTGTATTGTTGGTTTATTTCATTATTGGGTTCTTATTCATTTACTTTTCATTATTTGGTTCTTATTCAATTACCTTTCATTTTGTGAACTTTTGCGTGTAATTCTGAATTGAGTTTTAATTTCGTTTTCGACCTAGTTGGTTTCATTTTAATTTTGTTGATCAAGAAATGGATTTTGATTGTTTTAATAATTTTATAATTGTTTTAATAATTTTATGATTGTATATATATATATATATATATAAACAAAATAAACTAAGCAAAAAGGAATACAACCGAATCAAAACTACAACCAATAGAATTCCACCTGAGGACTTTTTCAAGGGTCACCCCTTGTCTTCAGGCCAGATTCTTTTTCTATTGGTTGTAGTTTTGATTCGGTTGTGTTCCTCTTTGCTTGGCTTGTTTAGTTGATTAATTTAGATTCATTTGTATTCTGGTTGTAGCTGCATTTGCGCTCATTAAATACAATGATTGATTTTTTAAAATTTTAAACTTGTTTGAACCCGAAATAATTTTTAGTTTCGATTCTAATTTTAGTTTCGTTTCCGTAATTAGCTTCGTTTACATAATTTTATTAATTACATTAACTTAGATTTGTTTCATTAATAGATTCTATTTCATTTACTTTTCATTTTTGTGAACTTTTAGCATTTAATTCCGAATTAAATTTTAATTTCGATTTCGACCAAATTAGTTTCGATTTCATTTTTGTTGACACAGGAAATGGGTTTTAATTATTTTAATATATATATATATAAACTTAAATATTTAAATTATTTCTAAGACAAATAAATTACTTGCTTACTGTTTAATGAAAAATGTGTGTAATGATCAAAGAACTTTAAATAAATACAGACAAGTACAAAATACATTTTTGAGTTAATAATACATATTTGTCTGTAGTATTTCCTGTTTCAAATTCTTGTAGTATCATTTCAACAAATTTATTTTTATATACTTTCAAACAAAGAAATGGTTCAATTTTTTTAGAGTTGAACAACAACGAAAACAGGACACTATTTAAAAAGATTTGTATTTCACTTTACATTTAAAGAAAACAGGACACTATTTAAAAGGATTTGTACTTAACTTTACATTTAAAGAAAACAGGACATTATTGGGAAAGATTTGTATTTAACTTTACATTTAAAGAAAACAGGACACTATTTAGAAAGATTTGTACTTTACATTTAAAGAAACAGGACACTATTTCAAAAAATTTGCATTTAACTTTGCATTTAAAGAAAACCGGACACTATTTAGAAAGGTTTGTATTTAACTTTGCGTTTAAAGAAAACAGGGCACTATTAAGAAAGATTTCTACTTAACGTTAAATTTAAAGAAAACAAGACACTATTTAAAAAGATTTGTATTTAACTTTACATTTCAAAAAATAAAAAATTAAAAAAATGAACAAATGTTGAACAAAGAATAATAGAATATTTCATACTTTGGTCAAATTTTGATTCAATGATCTTTTTGAAAAACCCCAGAGCGCTATGACATTCTGTAGAGTGGCCATAACAGAAGCAGGCAACGCAGCCGAATTCATTATCTAACTGAAGATCGAAATAGCCCTTCTTGCAGCTATGTAGAAAAAGGGTATAGAATTAGGTAAACATTCAACATTAATATTTAAAAATGGTCATAAAAAGTAATTAACACGAGATTAACGAATATTGATTATAAACTTATTTTTCCTGAAGTCAGCCAATTTGACTCACAAAAGAAAATTGAAGGGTTTTTTTTTTTTTTTGTAGATATTGTTGCAAAGAAAATAGTTCTAAATCAATTGAAACGAAATGTTTATTATAAAAAAACTCAGGGAAAACATTTTTTACATACAAACTCTGTTTTTCTGAAAACATTTCTATTACATTGAGCACAATGGTTTGTACATCTGTTTCTTTTGAAAAGAAGTGGAACTTTTCTGAAGTGGGTAATAATGTAGTGAAAACAAATGACAATTGCTCCCACATATACACAAATATTGTATGCTAGGAATGCCAAATGAGAAGAGAAACAAATCACGTGCGACTTGCCCAGGCCTGATAGAGCCAATAAATTTCATGCTATGCAATTAACTGTTAAACCATTCTATGAGTCAAATTGGCTCACAACCATGAAAATGGGTATACCACATTCAATAACACGAAATGAAGTGGTCGGTGGGGAAGAATGTTAACCAAAGAGTGTCAATTGTCTCATACCCCTCTATGCAAATCCTCACGTAATTTCCCACGACATTGTGTTTTGATCACATGATTGGAAGTGTACGGGTAGGCGGCGTTTGATATTTAACAAACTGTTCTGGCTATGATGCCTTCTCCAAATAGAATGCTCTCATGGCTTTAACTCACCAAGTAGAATGTTCTCATGGCTTTAACTCTCCGAATATAATGCTCTCATGGCTTTAATTCTTTGAATAGAATGCTGTTATAACTTTAACTCTCCAAACAGAATGCTCTCCTGGCTTTAACTCTCCGAATAGAATGTTCTCATGGCTTTTTCTCTCCGAATAGAATGCTCTCATGGTTTTAACTCTTTGAATAGAATGCTGTCATGGCTTTAATTCTCCAAATAGAATGCTCTCATAGCTTTAACTCCGTTAATAGAATCCTCGGATAGTTAGCTGTCCCAACTTAAACTCTATTCATTTAATGCTAGAATACATGTGTTATCTGCTCAGAGTATATGATTAATTTTTCTGTTTGTTAAATTGTTTTTATGCGTGATAAATTGAATAGATGATGAAAAGTTTTTGGAATAAAAAGTGATTTCTTCCGAAGGCATTATTACTTTTGTTGTCACTTAATACACTGTGCAACTCTGCTGCCACGTAGTTGTGGCAAACAAAGAGGAATGGACATTTACATATATTTCATTACTTGACTAAAAACCCACGTATGTTTTTAAAAAGTAATATTAAAGTTTTATATATATATATATATATATATATATTGTGATCAATTTTTTAATGAGTCGAATCGGTTCTAGTGTTAACATCTTTTTTATCAAATTTTCATAATGTTATACTCAATAATTATCTACCATTGAGAATATTGCAAAATAATCTTATCAACAGGTGCAGGCATGATAATATCACTGTTTCAAAATTTAGCTTCTAAAGGAAATGGCATTTACTTACCTATCACATCTTTGGCCAATCACGTGATCTTTGCACGGGCAGTAACCTTGAGAAGGGTCGCAGCTAGGTGCATCCTGCGCAATGCCAGCTAAATTGCAGCCACAGGGTCTGGAAGTGTGCAGAAAAAAAAGAAATATTAACACTTTACAGGACTGTTTTTTTATATACAAACTATATAAAATTCCAAAATAGTTTTTTTAATAAGAGATAATTTTAGTATAAATTTGTACTATGAGCAAACAGATTCTTTCTTCTATGTAGCCCCAAATAATAAATAAGAACTTCTTAAGGCAGTTGCAAGAAAACTGAAATTAAGATATCCGATTACGTTAAAAGGAAAACTTTTGATAAATTGGATTTTTGAGAAAGTCTTTATGGTTTTTTATACGTACTGTTAAAAATAAGCACTATAAATACAAAAGTATTCATTAAAAGTATAATATATTTTAAGAAATGGGAAAATGTGCAGCAAATTCTAATGAAACCGAACCAAAACGGTAAACAATCTACACAAAATAGTAATGCAGCCATCCCATTTTTCTTCGTACACAATTTAGAGAATACAATGATAAATGAAATGAACCAACATTTAAGAAAAATGTTGAGATGAAAAGAAGTTATGGATATATATATATATATATATTTATATATATATATATATATATATATATATATATATATATATATATATACACTCATAAAATTATTAAAACAATCAAAACCCATTTCTTGGTCAACAAAAATTAAAACGAAACCAACTAGGTCGAAACCGAAATTAAAACTCAATTCAGAATTACACGCTAAAAGTTCACAAAATGAAAGGTAAATGAAAAAGAACCAATGAATGAAACAAATCCAAAATACTATAATTAAAGAATTATTTAAACGAAAAAGAAACAGTACTAACCACGGAAACGAAATCAAAACCGGAATCGAAACTAAAATTCATTACTGATTCAAACAAGTTTAAGAATTAAAACAGTTTTTAAATCAATCATTGTATTTGGAGAGTGCAAATGCAGCTACAACTAAAATACAAATGAATTTAAATTAATAAACAAAATAAGCTAAACAAAATGTAACACAACCGAATCAAAACAATAATCAATCAATAGAAAAAGAATCCGGCCTGAAAACTTCGTCAAGGATCACTTTCAAGCAAGGATTCCAAATAAGGGATTTTTTCTGTGAGGCATCTGTGGACAATGGTCAAAAGTATTGACACCTCGTGACCCGAAAATCCCCCGAAAATTACGGCAAAAGAGACATACCAATTTAAACAGCAAAAGGCAAAAACACAGCAAAACATTAAAAAACATCATCAAATGAAACAAAAATTTATATAAAAAGTAAAACTACATAAGAAAATTCAACCACAATTAATAACTCAAATTAAGAAAACAAAAAGCTACCGACCCAACTGTTTTGTTATAAAAATCATAAAAATATTAAAAAAAATATCGTTTATGTGAAAATAAAAAGTGCAAAACCTGTCCGCTAGCAGGTAAAGAACAAATTAATAGTGAAAACACAAACTTACAAATTTTTTGTAAAAATAAAAACCTAATTAATATTATAAATTGTATTGAATGTAATTTAAATTACATAGGTCAAACTAGCACCGAACTTAATCTAAGAATTAATAACCATAGATCTGATATCAAAAACTTTATAAAAAATAAGAATTCTGAATTTGAACTTGAACATTTTCAATGCCATAATTTTAATAATATTAACATCTACATTCTAGAAGACAATATTAATGACTTAAACAAAAGACTAGATCTTGAAAATATTTATATTTGTAACTTAAAAACTTTATTTCCTTATGGTCTGAATAGCAAATTAAATGGCGAAGGTTATGGGGATATAAACAACTCATGTATCTATAAAAAATTTAATATTTTTAAAGCTTTTTTGAAAACAGAAAACTTTAGTAAGAGATTTAAAAGAGGTAAAGGTAAAGGGGGTAATTTTCATATAATATTTGAGGAATGGCTGAATTATTGTAATCTGGATCATAACAGAGAAAACATTCACAAAATTAGGAAATATATTTTTGGTCTTAGAAAAAATAAAATTAAATGGTTAATGAATTATAAACTAGCTGATTTAAAATTCAAAAATTTTCACACCAAATGTGTAATTCTAGATCTTATTAAATTTAAGCTTAATATTGAAAAAAAAAAAAAAAAAAACGATTTATTAATTAATAATGTTAATAATTTAAACAAAGAATTCTGTGTTATAAAATGTTTAGACATTGACTATGAAAAACTAAAATTACCCGAAATTTTGCAGATTAACAAAGATTTCATTCCTTTAAAGAATACAATAGTTTCAATAGCATTCAGCTATGTAGCAACTTTAAAGAAAAATATTTGCAACTACAATTACTATAGTAAAAATTTAAATAAAATAAGCAAAATAGACTGTTATTGTGATAAAGAAATCTATAAGGACTATGTATGCGGAGAAAGGGCAGGTAATAACAGGAGATTTAAAAATTATAGATTCTAGCTCATTACGAGATCTAATGGGAAAGGGAACTAAATTTAGACTTAGAGAAAGATTAAACAATAAAAAAGTGTTGATTTCTATTGGGCGCGATTTAGACATTTTTATTTCTAAAATATCTCAAAAATATAATTGGAATCCAGAGGGTTTTAATGAATGGAAAATTAGGGTTTTAGAAGAAATTAAAACTAAGTATAATACGGGTAATGTCAGAATAAAAGAATGGGGATTTTATACTTACAAACCAATAAAAAAAGAAATAAAAAATTTAAAAGAGAAATTTATTATAACAGTAATAGATAAACTGTCAAACAATTTTTGTATAATGCGTAAGCATTATTATTTTAAAGAGCTTTTAATCAGGGAGTATAATTCCAATTTGACTTATAATTTGGTTAATTCAAGTAAAAAGGAACTTGACAAAAGATTGTTAGCTTTGGCTAAAAAAGCTAAAATTAAAAATGCTCTTTAAAACATCCCTATTTGTTCCCCACTGTTAAATTTATTCATTACCTGTAGTACAGGCAGTTATAATTACTACATGGGGAAGCAATTTTTCAAAGACCTAAAAATTATCCTAAGTAAAATTGAAGAAGATTGCTTTGTAATTACTAATAACAAAAAGGTTTTGGATTTTTTAAAAGATAACAAAATTTATAAAATTAATACTTTTGACTTTGAAAATTTATATACCCACCTTCCCCATGAGAAATTAATAAATGTCTGTACTCTTATATATGACGAATATTTAAATGAAGATATAATTAATAAACATAACTGGCTGGTTTTATGCAATTTTAATATTACCGAAAATTATGTTTTCAATTGTTTTGATTTTTACAAACAAGTTAAGGATATTCCAATGGGTACAGCTTTCTCAAGTGCTTTAGCCAACATTTTCCTACATTATTACGAGAAAAAATAATTAATAATTACTTAATAAACGGATGGAGATTTATTGATGATTTAATTTTGATTAACTTAGATAATACCAATATTGTTACTAACTGCTACCCTAAAGAATTAACATTAACAGAAACAAATAAAAATCATCTTGAAGCTAGTTATCTGGATTTGAGGATCGAAATTGTTAATGATAAAACAATAGTCGGTATTTATGATAAAAGAGACGAATTCAAATTTAATATAATTAAACTCTGTAATTATCACACTAATTTTAACTCTACAATTTTCAAAAATTTAATTTTCTCACAATTCAATAAAATTAAAAAAAAATTGTAACAACAAAATTTCTTTTATAAAAGCAACAAATAGTTTTATTAAAAATTTAAACAATAATGATTTTCCCCAAAACTACTGCAACATCAATCTATACTTATAATAAAGCTCAATGTGAGTGTGTGCGTGTGTGTTAGCGCTCTACAGGCCAGACCGTTGGACCTACAGCTATCAAATTTGGTACATGCATACCTTGGAGGTCGGGAATGTGCACCTCGGAGCCCTTTTTTCGAATTTTTAATTCGAATTTGAACTAATTAAAATGTAAGCGAAATTTCGACGTTTTTCCGCTATAACTTCCGAAGATTATCGCACAAACATGATTTTTACATCCATTTAAAGATTAAAAAATTAGCTTTCTAATGGTATCAGTGCTTCAATGTATAACTGAAGCTACTGTTTTTGACAAATTTTTAAAGAAATTTTTAACCATGTTTTTTTAGCACGTGACTGGATAAAATAAAATAAATATAAAACGTGATATTTTCTAAAAAAATGAATGCAAAGCAAAGGTTTCTATAATCGTTTGCAATATCTAAATAATTAATTCAACAAATCTTCTTTATTTACGGTAAACTTGATTGAATTTAGACAGGATATGCATTGAAATCCCGACTTAATGGCATTTTTCTATAATCGTTTGCAATATCTGTATCATCAATTCAATAATTTTTTTCCATTATAAAATAAGATAGTTTCTAAAAAACTGAATACAAAGCCAAGGTATCTATAATCGTTTGCAACATTTAAATCATTTATTGAATAATTTTTTTCCCTTTTTCACTTTCTTTAAAGAAATATTTAATATTCTGGCAACATCATCGAAAAAAAAATATGTTAGAACGCATTACTCATGGCGAACCAGCTGGTCGCCAAAGGCGGCTAGTGTTTTAATAAAAAAAAAAGAAAGAATGAAATATTAGAGAAATAGATGGCGCTAATAAACCCCTTTTATCTTTATCTTTATTCACACTGTAGTAGTATTATTAGAAAGGAAGAACGGTTGTTGTTCCTGTGGCGGCTAGGTCTGTATAACTTTTTTTTTTCTTAATTTGAGTTATTAATTCTGGTATAATTTTCTTATGTATTTTTACTTTTTATATATTTTTTTGTTTCATTTGGTGATGTTTTTTAATGTTTTGCTTTGTTTTTGTCTTTTGCTGTTTAAATTGGTATGTCTCTTTTGCCGTAAATTTCGGGGGATTTTCGGGTCACGAGGTGTCAAAACTTTTGACCATTGTCCACCGATGCCTCACAGAAAAAATCCCTTATTTGGAATCCTTGCTTGAAAGTGGTCCTTGACGAAGTTTTCAGGCCGGATTCTTTTTCTATTGATTGATTATTGTTTTGATTCGGTTGTGTTACTTTTTGCTTAGCTTAATTTGTTTATTAATATATATATATATATATATATATATTTCACAAATCAATTTTTCTAAAAACACCAATGAATGAAAATGTATTTCACCAACTGTAGAACTTTAGGGCTATTTCATTAACCCTATTATTTAAAACATGCACTGAAATTTTTATATGAATACCTCTATTAGTGGAGAATTTTTATGAAAACTAAAGTTTTGAGGAAACTGGAATTAAAGACAAGTTTTAGTTGAAGAATAAGGAGGACAGACCAGGCCTTCCTTTTCCTAGAAAAGATAATCGGTTTTGGAAAGAGAAAGGTCTGAAATACAAGAAATAATAAGAATTTTTAAAAAGTCACCAATGTGGTCAATAACCAGTGTTTTTAATGTAGTCAATATGGTAACTTTAAAATTTATATAATGTAAAACTAAATATACAATGCAGATAAATTATTCTAAGAAAATAATTTGCTGAATGTAAATATATTTTAGCTAAATATACAAAAATAAGAAAGATTGAAAAAGAAAATAAGTATGAATACATTGCATTATTTGTTTTCTTCACGAGAGTGAGCATAGTCAAGATATCAAAGAATGACAGCAAAATTAATTAAATTCAAATAGAATTTTTAGCATTCTTAAAATTTTTCAATCAATTCTAGTATTTTTTATAATTTTAAAATTAATAAAACCTGTATAAATGCTATATTTTTTAGATTACTGTGGATAGTTTAAAAATTAGTAATAACAATTATTTGCATGCTACATTGTGGACTTCAAGAAACAGACAGTAAGCAATTTCTACACACTAAAATAATTATAAAAATCAAAGAATAAGTCCTACAACCCCAACAACATGTCTGATTTCGTTAATTTTTTTCAATATTATACCAAGAATGTTATGACAGAAAATTATTCTACAATAATCTATTATTCAATTAGTGAAATATGAAATTCAAACTATTTTACGTTTATGATAAAATCTGTACTTATTTCTCAAGAATAATAGAACATGTGTGTTCGGTAAATGCCATAATCTATTAACAGACAATTGCTTTTCAGACATCTTATAACTGCTACAATTTTTATTTCTGTTAAAATATTATCAAAAGTAAAAGCAAGCGAATTTTCTCTTTGGTAAACATATTTTATTAATATTGTTTTCTATAACAACTGATGATCCATTGTAAACCTTTTGAAATCTGGCAATGGCTTGTAAATGATGATGTGAAGTGAAGAGAATAAACAAAACCGACGGAATTCCGAAATGTTTGGAGTCTTGTTTTGGATTTTTAAATATATAAGATGCTCTGCAAGCTACAGAAATATATATATATAATTAGAAGCTTAAGAAAATGGTTAGTTTTCTAGTAATCACGCTAAAATATGAGTTCATTAACTACAAATTCTTATGAATATTTCAAATGATGTAGAAAAATACCTGCATCCTTGTACTGTCATATCATAAAAATTCGGGGCACATTTACTACAAGTTCTCGTTCCCACACCAGGCTTACAAGGACACTGACCATCCTCTGAGCACTGAGCAGCAAGAGAGCCTACAATAAAATATTTTTAATAATACAGTTTTTAAAAACATTCACAAAATATTTCTCTCATGTGTGTGATTAGCAATACAATATTAATGCAGAATTATGAAATATTGGACAATAAAATTGCAACAGTTTAAAAAAAAAAAATTCTTCATACATTTTTAGTTTCAATTATTAAATGAATATTTTTTTTACAGAGCAAGAAATATACTAAATATATTATAGAGCAAAGAAATATACTAAATATATTACAGAGCAAAGAAATATACTAAATATATTACAGAGCAAAGAAATATACTAAATATATTACAGAGCAAAGAAATATACTAAATATATTACAGAGCAAGAAATATACTAAATATATTACAGAGCAAGAAATATACTAAATATATTGCAGAGCAAGAAATATGCTAAACATATTGCAGAGCAAGAAATATACAAAATATATTACTGAGCAAGAAATATACTAAATACATTGCAGAGCAAGAAATATACTAAATATATTACTGAGCAAGAAATATACTAAATACATTACAGAGCAAGAAATATACTAAATATATTACTGAGCAAGAAATAATAAATACATTACTGAGCAAGAAATATATTAAATACATTACTGAGCAAGAAATATACTTTTTTATGTAGCATAAGTATTACATGTTACAAAGATTATTAAGAATGTTTTTTTTTAATGTTGCATAAGTAAACAACATTCAATTTTTTTTAAAGTTGCATACAACATAAAAAAAAAGAAATTGTAATGTAATTCTCTATGTTTCACAGATTATTAATTTTCAGAGTTCTTTAAAATCTTTTTGTAGGTTGTTGGAGTTAATTGATGTGATAATCAATAAAATGCAGCAAATAGATTTTATTTGTCATTTTTTTCCTATCGTAATGATGAACGAAAAAGGATTTATTGTTAACACTAGATTTATGGACTGAGCCATTCTGACTCATTAAAAATCTGATCACTGTATATGTATATATACACTGAAGTGACAAAAGTCATGGGATAGCAATATGCAAATATACAGATGGCAGTAGTATCGCAGCGAAAAAGTATAAATGCGCAGTTCGTTTTCCAGAGCTTTCATTTGTGTTCAAGTTATTCATGTGAACAGGTTTTTCGTGATTTATGGCGGCACGACGAGAATTAACACACTTTGAACGTGGAATGTTAGTTGGAGCTAGACGCATGGGTCATTCCATTGCGGATATCGTTAGTGAATTCAACATTCCGAGATCCACAGTATCAAGAGTGGGCCGAGAGTATGAAATTTCAGGCATCCCATCCCATCATGGACAGCGCAGAGGGCGACCACCTGCACTTAACGACCGAGACCGCCGACGTCTGTGTAGAAAGGTCAATGTTAATAGACACGCAACACTTCGTCCAATAACTGCAGAAATCAATGTGGGACATACGAGGGACGTGTCCGATAGGACTGTGCGCGAAATTTGTCTTCCTTGGGCTATGACAGCAGAAGACCGACTCGAGTGCCTTTACTAACAGCACGACATCGTCTGCAGCGACTCTCCTGGGCTCGTGAGCATATCGACTGGTCCTTAGACCAGTGGAAAACCGTTGCGTGGTCAGATGAGTCACGATTTCAGTTGTTACGAGCTGATGGTAGAGTTCGAGTGTGGCGCAGACCCAACGAAGCCCAAACTGTCAGTAAGGCACTGTTCAAGCTGGTGGCGGCTGCATAATTGTGTGGGCTATTTTTACATGGCATGGACTCGGTCCTCTGGTGCAACTGAACCGATCATTGACTGGAAATGGTTATGTTAAGCTGCTTGCAGATCACTTGCAGCCATTCATGGACTTCACGTACTCACACAACGATGGGATTTTTATGGATGATAATGCACCATGTCACCGTGCCAGAACTGTTCGCGATTGGTTTGAAGAACACTCCGGACAATTCCAGCGCATGATCTGGCCACCTAGATCGCCCGATATGAATCCCATCGAGCATTTATGGGACAGCATCGAAATGTCCGTTCGTGCACAAACTCCTGCACCATCCACACTTTCACAATTATGGACGTCTATACAGACAGCATGACTCAATATTCCTGCAGAGGACTTCCAACGATTTGTGGACTCCATGACACGTCGAGTTGTTGCACTTCGACGGGCAAAACTAGGACCGACACGATATTAACAGTCATCCCATGACTTTTGTCACTTCAGTGTATATCACCTTAATATTACTTTTTAAAAACATACATTGATTTTTAGTTAAGTAATGAAATATCCTCTTCCCCTTCATTCTGCATTATCGAATGAAGTATTTTCCCGGTTGTGAGCCAATCTGACTCATAGAATAGTTTAACAGTAAATCGCATAGCATGAAATTTATTGGTTCTGTCAGGCCTGGGCAACAGTCAAGTCGCATGTGATTTGTTTCTCTTCTCCTTTGGCATAACACTAAGAAGTAAATATAGTGAAGAAGTTGAGAACACTTCCATTCCAATGACAGAAATTCATACAACTGATGCTCAGAAGAATTGTCAACAACCATGCAAAAGAAACAGATGTACAAAACATTGTGCGCAATGTCATTGGAATGTATTTCATAAACAGAGAAACAGAGTTTATGTGAAATTTTTTTTCCTTAAATTGTTTGATAAACATGTCATTTAAATTGATTTGAAACTATTTTCTTTGCAAAAATTTGGAACAATTTTCTTGTATGAGTCAAATTGGCTCACTTCAATAAAAATACGTATATAATCAACATCCGTAAATCTAGTGTTAAAGAGCTTGGAACAGCTTACACATTCATATTAATCAGCTTCTGGTATGCTAAAAGATTTAGAAACATTAACATATATGCATATACAGAATATCTGGAAAAAGTAGAACAAGCAGTTATTGTTTTAAATATTGTTATTATATATGTACTTTCAATTGCAAAATTTCCTTGAATAAAATCGGTAGCATTTCGAGTTGTAATTCAAAGAACGAAGACACTGACTGTAAAAGTTAAAGGCAAAAGGGAAATGTTTTATGCTTCTTCCTACCCTCCAAAAAAAAATTCACATCACTCCTTAATGAGCATGTTCAATAAATAAAATATTTCTCTAATACTCACCTATAAACAAAAAATGTCATGCTTTTATCTATAAAATTTCTTAATATACTAAAAGTGAAATTTATTGACTAAGGCTACTTTTTCATACTTCAGATAGATATTTGAATTAACCATATTTTATACATTTCAATGGCAATTCATATATCACAATAGGTATATATCATATATTGAAAAAGAAGAATCTGAAAATAAGAATGTATTTATTAACTCTCATTAAAATTTAGAAATAGTAAAATATATTTATTAAAGTATTTTCAAACCTATCAAAGATACTGACTGACAGAAAGCTGTATTCTTTAAAACAATATTTGTGCACACTTTGCTACTGTAATATTAAGATTAGCTGCAGGAATACATTGATAAAAGATGCTTCATCTACAATTGGCATGTTATATATAAAATAATGTTGGGAATAAATAAAAATTCTATTTATATTGGCAGCATCCGCAATCAGGTTCAAATTTTTTGAATCCAGCTCATTCAATGCAGTCACACAAGAGCGAAAATCTAACATGATATGCTAATAAGATGACTCTTATTAGTATATCATTGAAGAAGCTGAATTTTTGTTTATCGCCGTACATATAAATAAGAAGTCAATTGTTGGAGTAGAATTGATGGATCAACTGAATTTTTGAGATGTTGGTTGTTGTTTGTGTATTTCAAGTAGATGTGCGGCCTTCAATAAGTATGTTTTTATTTTTCGTCCTGGTTAGGAGATGTTTAAATAAATTTCAAGTTATTCTCTAATCTTCATTGTGTGAATCTCTTTCTTAATAGATAAATGCAATTTACAAATTAGGCCAAATTTATCTCAAGAAATAACATATGCAATCTCATAAATAAGAGTCTAAAAGCACCAAGCAAGGGAGTTCTGGAGAAAAAAGTCGAACCATCTTCACAGACTTATCCACTAGTTACAGAATTTTGTATTTAATCATCTTTTAAATAATATAAGAAAATGAGGAATAGCATTTAATTGCAAGCATATATGTGCTTATATTTCCAAAGGTAATTTATCAATTGTTTTATACATAATGTCATTCAAGACTAATTGAATATATCATTTGCTATTGAGCATACTATTATACAAAATGAAAATAACCTAAAGTTTTTGAAAATGCCAGGACATACATTTATAGAAAAAGCCACTGATAATGAATTTGTCATCCAAAAAAATGGATTTTTATCGTTTTCTAAAAATGATTGTTTTGATGGCTGATATTTGATGATTTTTCTATCTTGATTAAAGAGTTAATCTTCTATCTAAGTTACATTTCTTGAGAAAGAAAATTTTGATTCTTCCTGAAGTAAGATTCAATTGCAAAACTGTATACATCAGTGATGATCTGATTACAACTGTGCATGATGTCCATGAATGCTGAATGGGTGTCAATTATTCAGTTGAAGTATTCTTTGTTCTATCATTTTGAAACATTGAGCGCTCAATTGACTATTCACACATGAGAGTCACTTTAAAAAAGAGCCAAAATATCAATTTCTGTAATACTTGTATAATGTTTCATCCCCTTCAAAGAAGTAATGGTCCAATATCTTTCAATCATTGAGCCCTTCAATAATTGCACTTAATAGAGAAGTGCCAGGAGTTCTGAGAATGACAGTTGTAACAATCTGCAGTTAGGCTATCATTCGGAAGGTATAAAAAATAAATCATCGATAGTTTAAAATATTTCTTAACACTAGATTTACGGACCGCACCAGTTGACTCATTAAAAATTTGATCACTATATATATATATATATAAAACTTTAATATTACTTTTTAAAAACATT
>JAPMOQ010002108.1:48210-68696 GCA_026543055.1 Argiope trifasciata | reverse complement strand
GAGTTAAAATTTTGGAAGCAGATGGCAAGTTTGAAGAAGAAGACTATTTTAAAGTTCACTTCATTCTTCCTCCGGAGGTGGGCAGCATATTTACAAGCAGCGTGCACAAGCAAAAGTGAATGAAAAAGGACAAAAATTAATTTTCGTTCATTTTATATAACATATCTTGATAGGGAAAATATTGTTTATACTGCCAATATATTATTAAGATTTTCATAGGGATTTCCGACGCACATCAATCACATGATAAGGGAAACACAGGGACCTTTTTAAAAAAGTATTTGTCAAGTCAGCCATTTTTATCGCTCTCTCTCATCATGAGAATCGCTGACTCAAGCACTTTACAAAACATTTCTTGAAGTAATTAAGTAGAGAAATATAATCAGATCAGAAAATAAGAGAATATTTTAGAATGAAGTTACTATGGGCTAAATTAAGATAAAGCTTTAGAAATTAATTTGGATTTAAATTAGAGGTTAAGAATATCATTACATATATAGAGAGAGAGATAGAAAAAAAAATGTGAACAAAAATAATGGAGGTTTTTAATCATACACTTTTAATGATTTGATTAAAACTTACCCATGCTATCACAGTTACAAGGCACACATTCTTTATCTTCCTTTCTTCTATAATGAAGGACTTTACAGCGCTCACAATTAACACCTTCAGTATTATCTTCACATTCAAGACAATGGCCTCCACTTCCAGTTCTGTCGAAAAGCTCTTGATCGAAGTAACATTTGTTCGATTTTCCATTGCAGTTGCAAGCTAATGAGTAAAAATATAAATATTTTTATTTATCTAACTTGCAAGTGACAGCTAAAAATTAAAAAGATAATGAAATTTTTTAAGAATAATTTTTAGAAAGAATAATATTTAATCATTAGAATCATTTAGAAATCGTTAGAATAGATCGATTAATAATTAGATTAGATAGAATTGATCATTAGAATCATTTAGAAATCATTCGAATAGATCTATTAGTAACTACATTAGATAGAATTAATCATCAGAATCATTTAGAAATCAGTAGAATAGATCGATTAATTAGATTAGATAAAATTGATCATTTAGAAATCAGGAGAATAGATCGATTAATAATTAGATTAGATAGAATTGATCATTAGAATCATTTAGAAAGAATAATTTTTAGGAAACATTTCAAATGATATAATAGTGACATAAATTTCAAACACACATAGCTGCATCTCCAAAAAAGGAAATCTGATTCAATTGCTTTTCAATAATGAGATCTATGAAACATTTTCAATTGATTAAATTCATTTATACATAAACTAAACTAAAAAAATGGATCATTTTCACAACAAAGAAAGGGATACTCTGAATGTATAAAATTTTGAAGGAATAAAAAAATCTTAACTTTTTTCCATTTGGATAGATTTAAAAAAATATATTCAGCTATAATCAACAAAACTTTATGTAATCTATTCAGATATTGACTTTTAATTTTAAAAATAACTATATCTGAAGTGAGAAAAGTAAAATAAACCTTTAAAAAAGCTGTTTGAATAAAAATTTTACTGACATAAATAAAGATCTGTAAACCACAATATTCATCAGTGAAACTGAAATAAATCTTTCATCAATCATCTGGTACTTAATATTTCAAGTTTTCTGTGAATAATAATCATATAATACATAAAAATTAAATGATAGATTAACTTCACAATTTCATATGTAATGATTGCTCTTATTAGGGCAATACAAATTATTGCATTCATTAAAACATTATAATTTATCACATTTATTAAAACATAATAAAAATAATAGCAACATAGCTGAAATTCTATTATTCATAATTCGGTATAAAAAGAGATGTCATTGAAATATTTTTAGGAAACATAAAAACTGAAATGTTATGTTAAACTATGTTATCCAATATTATTTTGAAAAATAATATTGGATAACATAGCTTTGTTCTCACGGAAAAGTATCAATTAGATAACTTATGAAATAAAGCATTTATATTTTATAAGGCATTAAGCTGAAATTAAATTTGTATCGTGTGCTTATATACTTGAGAAAACATATTTAAGACTAACAACAGTTAAAATAAAAATTTTAACTGACATAACAGAAAATCTATAAACTACATATATTCATCAATGAAATAGTGGTAAGTTTTCACTACATTGTACAATGTTAATGAAATGGAATTCTTTAAATGTAAACTATGTCACTAAAAGCTGTATATATGCATAAAAAAGTGAAAGAACCAATTGTTGTAACTAATCCCATGTGGTATAGATACACCACCTCCAAGAAGCCAAAGATCTCTTAAAAATTCCAAAAACAATAGTGGATACCTTAGAATCTCAAAAATAATGAAATGTAAACATTGACAGAACCAGTAGCATGATTAATTTTTTTAAAAATAATCTAATTCCAATATTTGCCATTTTACAAAAAAATCAATTGATATTTTAAGACTTAACATTCACTTAAATGTATTCAATATATATATAAATGTAGTCTCATCTCATACATTAAAATCTACAGGATTTCTCTGATTCAACTGATATTCTGAAATATTAAAGTATGCATGTTCTTCATAAATTATTATATTCGTTATTCTTGTCATCTTATATTGCTCTTGTAATGCAAAATGATATGAAAGTTGCTATGCGAAAAACCACATTGCCACATTTCATGTGCCATTGTTTATCATACTATCGCATCTGTAGTGTAATATATGTAGTGTTTCATAATGTGCTAAATATTATGCAATAGAAAAATATAGGCATTTTTATTTAAAAATTTCACTTTTTTCATCTTTTTTTGTAAGATTTAAGTTAATGTTCATCACAAGAGCTTTAAAATTAATAAAAAAAAGGAGATATTATTAGTATAATAAAAATTAATAGAATTAAGTAATTGATAATAACTAACGTAAATTCTAATATATTAAATTTGAATGTCTTTGTAGTCAGTTAAATATTTAGCTTGATGAAAAATAAATATATAATTCATGAAAGTTATAAAAGAATTATATATTCAATATAGATATAATTTTTAATAATGTTTAATTTTATATTTATAGTAAGAAATAGTAAAAATTTACCTTTTATTATATTTTTTTACTCTTAAAATATTTTTTATAACAAAAATTAAATGAACACAGAATGATAAAAACAATCTAAAAATGACATAGTAATAACTTTATTTAAATACATTTTGAATATATATCAGTAAGAAAAATAAACAATATTTTACAATGGAATGATTTAGTTATACTGCACCATACAGACTATTTTTGTATAAAAGGCAGATAATAAAATGTAATTCTCATTTAAACCAAAAAAGTTTTTAAATATTTGTTAAGTAATAATTAACTACAAAATAAAATTTTGTATTGCAAATTCAAAAGGGAAGAAACCAAAACAGACAAAAATTTCATTAAATGAATAACATGAAATTGATCATTCAACTAAATTTTTGATTAAAATATTTAAAACATTTATAAATGTTTGGCTTCAAGTTCATGATACATAATTCATTACTAACTTCCTAAGAAGTATAAATAGTACCCTCATATATTACAGAATGAATGTAAAGAGTTTCAGAGCATATATATATATATATATATATATATTGATTAAAAATGAATAAACCATATTCAACAATTAAATAATAATTTTCAAAACTTTAAATAATGATGAGAAAACAAAAATCTATTTTGCAAATTTATAATTTTAAATCTTCCGATTCAAATTTTTTAAAAATAACCAAAAACAGAAATATTATAATAAAAAAAATGTCCTAGAGTTTATATTTAATCGGATTTTCAAATAAAATGTTTTCTAAAATAATTTTTGTTTAAAGTACTTAATATTAACCATTTGTAAGCTATAATATTGCCAAATGCTGCTGTTCAATGTAGACAAATTTTAATTACAAAAGAACCTATTAAAGAATTTAATTACTGACATACAGTTAATATGTAAATACAAATAAATGAATAAAATTTATATTAGATTTCATTGAAAAAGCTCTATCATGATATTTAATGCTTAAAAAATTCTGCATTTATTAATAAAATAACATAAATGCAGTAAATCATTTGCGCAACATAATTTTTTCAAACTAATTTTTCGAAATCAATAAAGGAAATTCTTAAATGTAAAAATTTGAAGAATTCCAATTGATTCAGTTCAAATAATTGATTTAGTAAAAACATAATAATCTGGATTTATACAATTCAAGGATTTTAAATAAAACATAGCAGCTGAAACAAATACATGTAGAGCTAAATATATATAATGCCATAAAACCATATTTCCTTTTCAGAACTTCATTCCTTACTATACAATAAATCATAATGATTTCCAACTGCCAAATTCAATTATATCAAATAATTGTTATGTCTGGTTGAATATAAATATTCAATTTCTATGATTTAGTAGAATTCCCCATATTTAGAATAAAAATTTTTTCACTTCTCATTGAAAATTTTTTTAATATATAATTCATAACAGAATCATGTAAAATTATTTTAGATATAATAATTCCTATAAGTGAAATTAAAAAAAAAATATTTAAAAATGTATAATACACAGATTGGAATAAGATCTTTGCATTATAAAAAGTCATTATTACTCAGAATTCAAGATGAATATATATATGTATTATATAATGATCATTCAATGGAAATAAAATTATAGAATACTTTCCACAAAAAAAGAAGCTATATGCTGTAATTTTAAATGATTTTTATTTTAATGGCACAAGAGCCATGGTGTTGACTATGCTGCACCTAATTTTAAAATGAACAATCTAATACATTGAACTCAACAAATCACTGAATACTACGTAAACAGTTGCATCTAAATTAATAGGATGCAATTCTCAAACAAGCGAAAAAGAAATAACATTAACATTTATTGCTTTCTTCGTATATGAAACTGTTCATATACTTTTAGGAATAATTAATTACAAATAAAAAACTTAGAACTTAAAAAAAACTATTCTGGCAGATATGGTGGTTTTTCATAACATTTGGACAAATCGGCGCCACTAAAATCAAAACCAGGATGCTCCATTTGAAACTTCTCCAAATCCAGTTTTTTTAACATTGAATTTTGTGTTAAAGGATCTGCCACAAACTGATGTTCTAATAAACTAACCCACAGATTTTCATTTTCGAACTTTTCAGCCTTTTCCAAAAGGATGAGAATTCTTTGCCGCTCTTCCACACTCCAAGTGCACTCATCGGCTTGAACAGTTTTGAAAAGATTCCCACTGAATATTACTTTGTCTTTGACACGACATTCGATACGTTTCGGTTGTATAATCACTTTACAATCTTTGCCTGGGGTACCAGAAGGTATATTAACTTCTACAAACACTTCTGCAACTGTCTGCCACCAACGACCCCAAGGAGTTTTAACGTCAACAATTCCACTTCTTTCATCAAAATGAGAAAGCGGCATTTCGCTGAAATGATATCTGCACTGTCTGTTAAATTATTAAACAGACGCGATTTTAATTTTCAAAAGAGTAAAGGTTCCCACAAAATTAACAATATTAAGATATTTCTACCATAAACAAATTCAAAAGATTCTTAATGAAATGGAAAAGTTGGAATTCTTTGTAGTATTTACTGTCACCCAGATAAACGGATTCAAAATATCGAAACTTCCCGAAGCAAAACAAGCGCTATATGTTGCCAACGATTAAAAGTAAAATAAGAAACTCTAAGCCTTCAAAGGCAAAATCCTACGCATGGCCATGACTCTAGATCGGATCGATAGCACAGCCGCTGGGGCAGCTGTTGAGAATTGCAGAAAAATAAACTTGTTTCTTTTTGTTTTATAGCTTTTTAAAAAGTAAAACAGTATCAGACATTTCAAACGAGCGACTCTTCACTTCCTTAATTTTTAGAATCTGATTTTATACATGTTGCCACTTTCAAAAAGTGAAACTACAGGATAAAATAATATTTCAGGCTTGCTTTTACCAGTTTTTATTCAACAACAGCCATTCGTTTCAGCAGAGGGCAAAGAGTTTATTGTGGTACATTGAACTCAAAGCTTTTATTTTAAATTACTTCGTTTTGAGAAAATTCAAGTTCGTGCCTTGAATTCTATTCAAAACAGTTTTAAATTCTTGAAATGAAATCTTCAAATGACGTTAAAGGAATGTAAAAATATTTTTCGTCATTTAAAAACGTTTACCAATATTTGCTAAGAAAATAAAATTTAGCTTAAATTAATTAAATTCCACCTATCATAACGTTACTTGTATATTAACGAAATATTTCCTTACATGCCAATTAAGTTTTAAAAAATAATAACAAATGTGATTTTGAAAAAAATAAATTATATATAATTGGTATAATGGAGAAATATTATTTAGCAATGATTTGAAAGCTGCTACAATATAAGAAATCAAGATTAAAAAAAAATCAAATATTCTAGAGATGAATTGTATAAAAAGAAATCAATGGAAATTTTGCAAACTTTGTGTCTTGTTCTTTTTTTTTTTTTAATAGAACGGCGTTTACTTACACAACTGACATAGAACAAATTAAAAAATAAATGAAATCGCATTAAAAAATAAAAATAAATTTGTGCTACTGGTAAAAATTAATGATTCGGTATTAGTTGTAATTTTAAAATGGCAATTATGGCAAAAAAAGATAAGAATTTTTATTTCTAAGATAAAAAAAAATATTCTGAACTTTTGAGACATCAATCTTTAATAAAAAGTGAATGCATGGAAAATAAAAAGTAATTACTTTTATTAAAGAGAAACCATTAATTAGATTAAAACAAGAAGACATTTTTGAGTTCATGTAAAATTTAAACTCAATCTTATTATTAGATAAAATTTAAAATATAGGTAATGAAAGGAATGTTATAATATTAAACAGTTCAGAATCAAAATTCGTTGGATTGTCAGTTCAAATGAGTTCGTTTGAATTTATCAGTTGTGTACGATTGAAGCTTTTAATAAAATAATAGGAAATTGTACTTTAAAAAAAAGTTATAACTATCAATTTTATATGAATATATTTTGAGGGTATCAGTTAGCATTCGCAGAAATTCTTATTTAAATATTTTTAAAACTTTTGGAGCATTTAACCATAACTTTCACACTATTTTTCAGTAAGTATTTTTACACCATATTAAAATGAAATAATAATAATAATAATAATTCCAATCATCCTACAAGTCATTTTTGACTGTAGGGAATATAGGGTAATTGGAATAATCTGACTCGAGAGAAATATTGGCTCTATTTAATTTAAGTTAAATGATTTAAGTACCGCTTCGTGTTCATGATTCGACTGGATTATCAGGCATTAAAACCGCTCTATTTTGATTGTCCCACATATTTGGCCTTTATCATAGTAAAACTTGATATCATTATCATCAATAATTTTCTTGGAATCCTTATAATATTTATTTTTGATAATGCCATTAAAAAAATAAGACTGATGACTCACACTATTCTGAAAATTATTTTACTTTTAAACAATGAAGCTAATTTGATATAATAATCTCTATATTTATGTCGAATTAGTTTTCCTACAAATAGTTTTTCCCTAGATTTAAATTTGTAGCAAATTAAACAAAAACCAATTAACGAAACTTTTTACTTAAATATTAAATTACCATTTGCAACTGATTGCATTGAGGTTGTTTCTACTCATTAAAAAATATCCAATCCTGTTCTCACTAATTTAAATAATTTCTAATTAAATGAAAGAATGAAACGAAAGCACATGGTTCTGATAGGGTTTGTTTAATTAGTTTAGCTTTAGTTATAATAACGTCCCGTTGTAAAGCAATACTACGGCTATTTTGGGACGGACCTCGTCATTCTGAACCATGGTCAGATGACGAGGACGACACCTGAGCTGGCATCCTCCCTCTCCACACCTCACCTCACCTCACCAGCAGGAGGACGTTTGGTTCTGACAGATTGAACGTGCAAGAGACACCCTCACACGACGGTTCTTCGGCGGAATCGAGTCTCGAACCTGAAACCCTCCGTTTCCGAAGCCGAGACCTGACCACCAGGCCACCGTGGGCCCTTTCGAAATGGGAATAGTAACGGAAGAGAAGCATCACTGATGATCTATCTTTCATGTGATGCAGAAATTGGCGAAATAGAACCAATAGCTCAGACTAGGCGACTGGTTAATTTTTTTTCCCTTAATATTTTAAATAAATTGCTTATTTAATAATATAGTTTACTTGTCGCATTTATATTTTAGAAACACCTTTAAGTAAGCCTTTCGAAATTATTTATGATCTGTTTTTTACTATTTCCATCAGCATTTCCTTCATCCCAACAATTCATTTTTAATCAACTATTTGCTTTTTTACGAACAATTTCTTTAAAGAAAAAGGAGAACACTCTGAGATTCAGATTGAAAGGTAAACAGTGAACAGTTAACAAGTTGAATGCCACGGAAATCTTCAGAGATCTGGCCTAAAATGACACTAACTCATTTAAAATTTTTTGTACGTTTTTAAATAAATTTTCTGCTCAAGCAAGCCAGCAATGATTTTTCTGTTCTTTTCCAAGATTCCATCTATCGATATGAGATGGATTCTGGGAAAAGTCATTTGGCATAACATCGACTCTACGAAACACAACTTTATTAACGGAAACAAAAGTAAACATTCATTTAAAAAAGCAATTTCCTGTTGCCAATTCGCGAAAATATCTGCGTAAAAATGCTTAGATACATCATAAGAAAAAGAGCGGAAATACCGTGAGTCACCGAGGATAATCTTTTTAAAATCACAATAATAAATCTTGCATTCCCACTCATGCAAAAATAATACTTCAATGAATGAATGCGATCAGAATTCAGGCACCACAGAGGAATTACTTCCAAAATATTTTGGTATTCTAGTAGTGCGGGCAGATTTGCCTTTGACACTAACATTTAGACTCCATCTCTCATCGGAACTAGCCGACTCCATGATATCGGAAAAAGGTTTTTTACTAAAACAAGTATAGCCGGAACACAACTCCCTTTTTCTTTTATTCTTTTCAAATTCAGAATTCGTTTTCACAAAAAATTGTTTGAAAAAGAATAACCGGGAGATGACAGAAGAAAATGATTCATTTTTTCAGAACAAATAGTTCTTACTGCTTCTTAACGAATACCACTTCTTTGGGCTCTGATTAAAAGAAAATTATTTACAAAAAAAATATTACTTAACAAATGAAATATACATGAAATAATCAAAACTTAACACATGAACCTTCATAAATAATAATAAAAAAACAAAAACAAAGTTAGCGCCACAAAGCAATAGATAGATTATGCATAACATATTTTTGTGCTACAGGCACACAAAAAAAGCGCCGTATTTGGAATTAAAAAAGAAACATTAACGGTCTAAAAAGTACCATCAATAATAGTAAGAACATGCAGGTACAAAATCCCAGGAAGACAAAATAATAATAGAAGGACATTTAGAATCGGCATGCATTCGATAATGCGTTAAATGTAATAGCACAATAAAGAATTGAAAGAAAGAGTTTATTATTCGGAATGAATGAAAGAAAATGCTGAACAGTAAGAAAGAAACTTTCCCGCGTTTATTTGTAGAAGAAACATGATGGATTTCATTACCGCGAATAATTTATGAATGAATAATCTATGAATCAACCGTCAAAAAGAAAATTCAAGCAGATGGTTTAATAACAGCTGCATTTGAATAAACATTGATCTGCCGAATTAGAAGTTTATTTTCCGTTTCCTGGCAGTGAATTAAAAACATTGGTTATCGACTACATTGGCGAATTTTTGTTTATTGTTATTTCTTGCAGTTCAGACATTCTTCTTTCAAAAACGGTTCATCTCTTCTGAGAAAAGGAAGGCCTCACCTATCATTTAAGGTCACATATTTTTTTTCAGCTAAAATTTGTTTTTAAATTTCAATTAAATCAATTATGATTCTGGAAGTAAATTAAGGTACTCGACTACATTCGAAGGAAATGTGTTGAAAAATTGGATTTTTAAAAAAACTATTTTTAGTTTTTATATGTATTGTCAATTATAAACACTATGTGTACAAAAAATATTTGAAAACATCATATATTGTGAGAAATAGGAAATTGTGTATTAAATTTTAGTGAAATTTAACCAAAACGGTAAGTACTCTGCACAAAATGGTAATGTAGCAATCCTATATTTCTTTGTACACAAGTTATAGAACAAAATGATGAAATGAAATGAACCAAAATCTAAGAAAAATATTGAGATGCAAAGAATTTATAGATAAAAACATAATTATGTATGCATTTTTTTCATAAATTCCGAACTTTATTTCTCTAAAAACACCTATAAATGAAAAAGTATTTCACCAACAATCAAACCTTTTGTTCATTTTGTTGCCCATATCATTTAAAACACACGTTGAAATTTTTATGTCAATACTTCTATTAGTTTTGTCTACTTGGTGTGATTTCAAGCCACAGAATACGAATTTAAAGTTATTCTTTTTGAACGTTTTTCACCTTTATCAACTGTCCACATATTTTAAACAGCTTTGTTTAATTTGTTGAAAGAGTGCTTTTGGTAATAAAAAAGTTATTCGGACAATTCATTTATTCAAAATTCTACTTTTATTTTTATTTTTAAAGCGGCATATAATTGCAATTTATAATCCTCTTTCAATTTTGTTACATTTTGGCTTAGTAATATAACTTGGTGCATCAGAAATTCTGAGAAAAATAATGCAATTTTATCAATTTATTCTTTTCTTAACCTTGCCGTATAAGTTTTTCTAATAGTATATAATTTGGGCATTTGTTTTATTTCTGATACACAGATGTACTGGACCAAGTAAAGATGTAGCAAATATCGAATTTAGATGATGCTACTTTTCAACTTGCTGTGTATAGTGTGATTTATAAGGAAAATAACCAATGGAAAAGTATTTAATGTGTCCGATTACCTTAAAAACATTGATTTTCTACCACATTGGCCAATATTTTTTAATTGTTATTTCTTGTATATCAGATTTTCCTCTGTCCAAAACAGTTTGTCTTTTTCAGGAAAACGGAGGCCTGACCTATCCTCCAGGGTCACCTATTTTTCAGCTAAAATTTGTCTTTCACCTCAATTTTCTCAATACTTAAATTTTCATAAAAATTCAACACCCTTATGATGATGTCTCGAAAACTAATAAAGGTATTTACATAGAAATTTCAGCGCGAGTTTTAAATAATATGGGCAATGAAATGAACCAAAAGTTTTACCATTGGTGAAATGCTTTCTCATTTACAGGTGATTTTTGAAAAAATATGTAGCTAATTTATGGAAAAAATACATATATACGCATATTTTTACCCCTGACTTTTTTGAGTCTCATAATGTTTCTTAGATTGTATTTCATTTTATTCATCATTATATTCTACAACTTGTGCGCAAAGAAAAACAGGATGACGGCTCTACAATTTTGTGTAGCGTAATATCCGTTTTGATTAAATGCCATTAAACTTTACTTCACATTTTCCTGTTTCTCAAAATGTATTATATTTTCAAATAATGTTTTTGCATTCATAGTATTTTGCATTATAATTGGCAATACATTCAAAATTATACTTTTAACTAATTTTTATAAAAATACAATGTTTCAAAAATTTTCCTTGGATTGATTGATTGCACTTAATATTATTTTGTTTCGGTGGCAGCAACTAGTTATAACATAAAATGTGGAGAGTAGTGTAAGAGCAACTTTGGAAGTACAGTAAAAGCTCCTTATTCGCGCTTCCTTCATTCGCGTTTTCACTATTCGTGGATTAAAAAAATGCGACCCAATTCCTATGTTCGCGGCTAAAAATTTCTCTATTCGCAGATCTAATAAGTACATACATCAAAGTAAAAGGATTCCAATAGGTATCCAACCCAATATCCTTTGTAAATGCCGTCAAATGGACTAATAAAAAAAGTAAAATAGATCTTATTACTGTATGTTTTTACATGCAAACTGCAAACATAGCCGAATTCGCGAATGAAATAGGACGATATGGGTTCGAACAGATAGAATCAAATGATATTCAGGATTTGCTTGAATCGCAAAATGAAGAGCTGACTGAAATCGACTTGGAGGACATGTTGGATTCACAGCCCATTGAAGAAGAGGCTTCAACAAGCACTGGAAATGTGACATTTCATTTGAAAAATCATAGTGAAGGTTTAAAAATGGCAAATGAGCTTTGTGATTTCTTTATGAACGTCTATGGAACGAAGTCTTATTTTGAAGAGGCAAATTGCTAATGCGACTGCTGCGTATCAGTCTGAATGGAAGGAGCTTTTAAAAACTGCCAAACAAGAGAAAATGACAAAATTCTTCAAACCATTGCCTAAGCCTTAAGATAATGAATCAAAATGTTCAAAAACTTCAATTAAATTGATTTTTTATGTATTTGTTTTTCTTTTATTTTGTCACCTAGGAACGTATCCCCTATAACCCCATATAAACGACCATTCCGTATTCACGGTTTCTGTATTCGCGGCATATTTATGGAACATATACCCCGCGAATAAGGAGCTTTTACTGTACTTTTTTTGGTAGATTATGATCCGCATTTATCCTTTAGACAGGGTTTATTTTCCTGACGCCGCCAACCTCAGAGTCATTTCCATAAAACGACGACGACCTTGAAGAATTTTTGGGATAACTCGCGCATAGCATTCTTTTTACTGTAGTTAAGGTTTCGTAAGAATATAATTTCCGAGATGAGTTGATGAATGCCCTTCACGAGCTCCATGTAAAATAAAAGCAACTCAGGAATTTGCAGGTCACATTTTAAAGTGAAGAACTTGAGAAGCTGTATTTTATTGTTTGGAGGAATTGTTTTAAAATACAACATATACTTACGAGTTGTATTTTCGGCGGCGTCCTGGCATAGGGGTATCGTATCTTCCTAGTGTAATGGCGTCCCGGGTTTGAGTCTCTGTTTGGGCATGGTTGTTATTCAGTGTTTAGTTTAGTCATATTAACGTCCGGTTGTGAAGCAACACTAGGGCTATTTGGGGACGAACCTCGTCATTTTGATCCGCGGTCAGATGACGAGGATGACACCTGAGCTGACACTCTTCTCTCCACACCACACCAGAGGGAGGACATTTGGCCTGACAGATTTAACGAGCGAAAGACCTCCTCACACTGTGTGTTCTTCTGTGGAATCGAGTCTCGAACCTGTAATTTTCCGGTTCCGAAGCCGAGACCTTATCACCAGGACACTGCGGCCTTATTCTGTCTGTGAGTAGTGTGAATGTGCCCCCCTTTAAAAAGGGTCTGTGCAAGCGAATGTCAAACATGAAGTAGATAAGACGTACTCTTGGCCCTAGTTGGTGCTACTGGAAAAAAATGAACTCTCATTTACGCTTAAAATCACTGACAGCGATCAGCGGATTTGTAAATGACAAGTGCCATTGTAAACCCCAACAACAGTTGTATTTTCTGTAATTTGATAATGAACATTAATTTATCATGGTAAAAACAAAACAAAACTATATTACTATTACTAAAGTGTATTTTAAAAAATCATTTAATTTTAATTACTCCCATAATGATCGTTTTTAATATTAAGGATTTACTTTGAAGAACTTAGAAAATAAATTTATATTTATTTACTAAAACTTTGATTTTATTTAAAATCCACTTTTGAAAGGGAATAAAAAAAATTCTTACAAAATTACTAATTTCCTGGGTTATGTAAAAAATTATTGAAATTTCATACGATTTATTTTAATTGAATGAAGGAATACTTTACCAAATAAGAACATAGTTTATGTACATATTTTTCAATAAATATATAAAATGAGAAACGTATTTAAAATAAATTTACATTAATATTATAAATTTAATTAGTAAATATTTACACTTACATTTAAATATTTATTATATTTAAATTTTAAATAATTGTATTTCTTAGTAGAATTTTATAGGAATTTTAGAAATGTTTTAATTGCCTTTAATGATAGTTTTTAGATATTTAAATGTAATCTCAAATCAGAAATTGCAAAACAATGAATAACTCTTGAATTTAACGAATAATATTAATTTAGAAAAAAAATTCTTAAACATTTTTAAATGACAAAAATTAATTAGCGTATATATAATTTTAAATTAAATATAAGTATAGCATTAAAATTCTAATTTGAATTGAAAATTGTTCACACAAAGCTTAAGCTTTTTTAAAAATTATTATTTTTTTATTTTTAAAGAGCTAAAAAGGTACACAAATTTTTTCGTTCGAAAATCCACCAAGTATAGCTATTAAAGACTCTAAAATTTCATTTATCCTAATTTTTTTTAATCATACTACTTATTATACTGATTAGAAACTATTTTTAAGAAAAGCCATTAAGTACAGTTGCTAGAAACTCTAACATTTCATATAAAATATTCTAATTTTTAAATCATAATACTTCTTATACTAATTAAAAACTATTTTTACGAAAAGCCACCAAGTACAGCTGCAAAAAAACTCTAAAATTTCATATAAAATATTCGAAGTTTTTTAAAATCTTAGTACTTATTATACTTATTAAAAACAATTTTTGAACTTACCATGTAGAGTGAATTCAAAATCCTGCCTTACCCTGGACTTTTTCTTGACATCTGTGCGACAATCCACAAAAACGAACAAAATAAATAGAAACACATACTTCAGAGTCGAAACCATCGTTCGTGAAAGGAGAGAAAAATTCCCGAAAATGCTTCAAGAAATGCTGGTTAATTTAATACTCATTAATTCTGTAACTGCGATCAAAGCATCATTTCCGGAGATTCGAACATCGAAGTGTTGATCGGACGCCTTTTCTGGTGAACAAAATTGCAGCTGTCAACTTGATCACACCTGTTGTTTAGTCTCTAACATACACCATGGATACGAGGTGACTCAAAAATACTTTAAAAAAAATTGTTATCGGAAATGGTAAAGGATGAAGCACAGATCGCGAAACTTTTAGCTAAATACTTCCGATAATTTATTGATGGGAAAATTTTGATGCTCTCTTGTTGGAAGGCGGCCGTGATTGTGAAAAGAGCGAACGAATTCGCCTTTCCTTCCTCTTTTCTTCCACTTGATTTGGGGCAGGGTATTTCTGTAACCCAATGAGCGCGTTTTTTGAAATTCGGAAATAGTAACAATATTTATCCGTTGGTAATGCAACGCATGCATTTCTTTTGGATAAAAATGTATTATGGTTACATTCTTTGGAGACCGATACTATGTCTATCAGTTTGTATCACCGTGATCTACAGAAACAAAAATGAATGTTTGTTCGTATGTCTCTTATAGGTTGACGCTCATTCAATTGCGATGGAACTTTGACGACTTGCACTCACACTATGGTTATAGGCATAGAAAAATTGTCAAACAAGTACAAAAAAAGGAATAAATAAGTAATAAAAGTAATAAATAAAAATGAATGTTTGTCTGTATGTCCCTTTTTAGGTGCCGTACTGCTCATCCGATTACGATGAAACTTAGAAGACTAATTACTAGCACTAGCGGGATGGTTATAAGCATAGTAAAATTATCGAATAAGAAATGAAAAAGGAAAATAAGTAATAAATAAAAATGAATGTTTGTCTGTATGTCTCTTATGCGCTGCCGTATCGCTCATTCGATAAAACTTTGAATAATTATTACTCGCATTTATTTGTTTATGTTGAAGATGGACAAAACAAAACAAAAATATTGTCTACCCTGAAGTCTTGAATAATAAAGTTAAAAAAACAAACACAGAATGAATTTTATGTACGCTTCTCCTTTATACATCACTCCATTTCAATGAATGTATTCATTTCCTATACGAAAATAGTTGTTATTCTTTCTGTCACTCCTAAATAAAGAAAACAGTTACTTTAAATATCAAGCGATATTTCCAAGATAACTTCTTCTGCCGTGCCAGCTAGTAGATACACAATTTTCTCACAAAAAAAAAAGTATTAAAATAATTCTTTTCTTGATTATTTGAATTAGAAAATTAGAAAGAGTAACTTTTTTTACTAAGAAATATGTATAATTTTTACTATTTTAAGTGACATTTGTTAACATACATCATTCCGGAAAATCCATAAATGCGCCAGTAAAATGAAAGGTGTTTCAATAATGTTAACATTGGTTAACAAAGTTTATAGAATAGGTTATTTTGTTCCTATTTGTCAGATATTTTCTTAACTTTTTTAAATGAATATTTTGAAAAAAAAAGTCTTTGAATTTCGGAATATTTTTTTTAAAGTTTAGAAAGGAGTTTTAGAAAACATTTTTTTTAAAATTTTGGAATATAATTCAATTTAAGATAAAACAAATATCAAATATTTTGGAAATGAATAACAATAATCATTATAATTTTCCCATAAAAATTTAATTAAAAGAAGTATAATTAAATTTCAAATGATGAATTTTAATTAGTAACAACTCTGACTGAACAAAAACTAACACAAAATCCCTGTAATTGATACTTCATAAAATTGAAGAAAAATGAACTGAAATAGAAAAAAATCTCTATTTAATAATGAAGTTGCTTGAAATAAAAAGATCCATGTAATTAAGCTTTTAATTTTCTTTACTTATTACTGATATAGGTTTTGAAAAAAACTTGAGCAAATTATTTTTTGTATTCAAATGTTTGAAATTTTATTTAAAGAATCAATTATAGAAATGCTTTTATCCATATAAATAAAAATGAATGTTTGACTGTCTGTCTCTTGTGCCTTCCCAAACCGTTCATCCGATGGTTATAGGGATAGTACAGTCATCTAAATTTTTTAAAAAATAAATTCGAATTTCAATCGTATCTATTGACCAAGGATTTATCTCCAAATAACTTCCCGAGAAGACAATAGATTATCTAGAAATGTTAAATCCAAGTTAAAAGTTAATATTTTGTAGCTATAATACGCAAATGTCAAGCAAGTCATTCTCAGAGGTCACAACTTTATGACAGATTAGGCGAGAAAGTTAGGGGAGATCAATCCTAGGATAGTTAAATTTTCATTAAATGTTAGCGTTTTTCGCAGCAACTTCCGAAAATATTATAATACAAATCATTTTGCACCATCTTAGTTTTCCAAAATTTTTGTTTCAACTATATTAAAGATTTTATGGTATAAATATCTTTTCTATGTTTCATGAATTTTAGAAGACACTATTTTAATTCCATTTTCTGACATTAAACTTGAGAATTCCGAACGAATATGAAACGAATCATGAGATACAATCAATAGTTTCTTTCATCGCCATTCTGAAAGAATACCAAATTTTACAATTCCTAAAAGAATACACTAATCTAATATATAAAAATGGATATTTGTTTGTTCAGCTATACTTATAATAAAGCTCAATGTGTGTGTGTGTGTGCTGGCGCTCTACAGGATCGTTGGACATACAGCTACCAAATTTGTTACTTGTATACCTTGGAGGTCAGGAATGTGCATCTCGGAGCCCTTTTTTTGAATTTTGAATTAGAATTTGAATTAATAAAATTTAAGCAACAATTCGACGTTTTCCCTCTATAACTTCCGAAAATATGATCGCATAAACAAGGTTTTTACACCAATTTAAAAGATTAAAAAATTAGCTTACTAATGGTATCAGTGTTTTAATGTATAACTTAAGCTTCTATTTTTAATGAATTTTTATAGAAATATTTTAACCATGTTTTTTTTAGCACGTGACTGGATAAAATAAAAGAAATATAAAATGTGACATTTTCTTTAAAAAATGCAACGCAAAGGATTCTATGATCTTTTGCAATATTTAAATCATTAATTCAATAAATTATCTTTATTTATACAGGATATGCATTCAAATTCCGGTCCAATGGCCAATTTGTAAAATATTATTAATAGGCATATATATTGTTTAATAAAATTAATTTGATCCAAATGAAGTAAATAATCACATTTTATGTAGCTTGAGTCAAACAATGCATTTAGAAATAATGAGTTTTAGATTTCTTCATACTTTGCTTTGTGAGCCATATTTTACAAAACATTTTTATTAATATTTTAAATAAAAGTTGCTACATCAATCAGTCTTCTAAATCAATCATTAAAACTGATTGAATTATAAAATTAAAGAATATTATTAGGAAAACGTGTTCTTTTAGAATTTTCCGTCCATCATCTTAAAGAAAATGCTAATTTCAGGTCAATCAATGCCCGGAATTACTTCAAGGCTAATGAATATGTGATTTAATTGAAAATTTTAGAACGCATTACTCATGGCGAACCAGCTGGTCCCCAAAGGCGGCTAGTATTTTATATACTGTCATATCGTTTATCTTATTTCTATAAAACATTTCCAAATCATTGATTGACTGCACTTAATGTTTCTTATTTTCGGCGGCAGTAACGCGTCGGGGACCAGCTAATATGCTTATATCCTAACAGAAACAACAGATGCGACTGAGAGCCTCAAGTGCAGTGGTAAAAACGAGAGCGCCATATGTAGGCCGTGCAGCCGCCTTCTTGCGCCTGGAGGCCCATACTAAGTATGGTTTTCGGCGACCGAGGAAGAAATCGGCGACAGAAACCTGTTAATTCACCAAGGCGTGGGCAAACGATTTCGAAACATCCCCCTCCCCCGCTCAGACACCTTTGCGCATTCGAGTCTCGTCGAGAGGGCTTTACTTATTCTTCATCCGGAAATAAAGATATTCATGCATATATATATATATTACATATATATATAAATTAGCAATATAAGAGAAAGCGAAACTAAGAACGGAGCTAAAATAGAAATTCAAACTTTTCACATTCGAACAAGATTAAAAATTTAAAAAAAAACATGAAAAATTATAATTGCATTTAGAGAGCGGTAATGCTGCTACTATCAAAGCACAGAAGAGTCTAAGTAAATTAGAAATCTATGCAAAGTAAAAAGGAATACAATAGAATCATCATCACCTGATTCTTTTTCTATTTGTTGTAATTATGATTCTGATAGCGCTCTCTAAATTCAATGATAATTTTTTCATGGTTTTTAAAAAATTTTAATCTTGTTCGAATATGAAAAGTTTGGATTCCTATTTTATTTCCGTTTCCGTTCTTAGTTTCGTTTTCTCTTATATTGCCAATTTATACATACATACATACATATATAACCATAAAAGCATTTAAATAATTAAAGCCCATTTCTCGAGTCAACAGAAAATAAAACGAAACCAACTAGGTCGAAATGGAAATTGAAATTTAATTCGGAATCAAACACTAAAAGTTCACAAAAATGAAATGAAACCTATTAATCAAACAAATCTAAATTAATATAATTAATAAAATTATGTAAACGAAACTAAAAATTATTTCGGATTCAAACAAGTTGAAAATTTAAAATTAAAAAAAAAAAAACCACGTGCAAATGCAGCTACAGCTAAAATACAGATGAATCTAAATTAATTAACAAAATAAAGCAAGCAAAAAGGAACAAAACCAAATCAAAACTACAACCAATGGAAAATATTGTGTGTGTGTGTATATATATATATATATATATATATATATATATATATATATATGCTGACTTGACAGTCCTTATTTCATTTAGCTTTTATTTCTGTTTACTTTTTGATGTTTAATTCCGAATTATATATATTACACTGAAGTGACAAAAGTCATTTGATAGCAATATGCAAATATACAGATGGCAGAAGTATCGCAGCGAAAAAGTATAAATGCGCAGTTCGTTTTCCAGAGCTTTCATTTGTGTTCAAGTTATTCATGTGAACAGGTTTTTCGTGATTTATGGCGGCACGACGAGAATTAACAGACTTTGAACGTGGAATGTTAGTTGGAGCTAGACGCATGGGTCATTCCATTGCAGATATCGTTAGTGAATTCAACATTCCGAGATCCACAGTATCAAGAGTGTGCCGAGAGTATGAAATTTCAGGCATCACATCCCATCATGGACAGCGCAGTGGGCGACCACCTGCACTTAACGACCGAGACCGCCGATGTCTGCGTAGAACGATCAATGTTAATAGACACGCAACACTTCGTCAAATAACTGCAGAAATCAATGTGGGACGTACGAGGGACGTGTCCGATAGGACTGTGCGGCAAAATTTGTCTTCCTTGGGCTATGACAGCAGAAGACCGACTCGAGTGCCTTTACTGACAGCACGACATCGCTTGCAGCGACTCTCCTGGGCTCGTGAGCATATCGACTGGTCCCTAGACCAGTGGAAAACCGTGGCGTGGTCAGATGAGTCACGATTTCAGTTGTTACGAGCTGATGGTAGAGTTCGAGTGTGGCGCAGACCCCACGAAGCCCGGGACCCAAACTGTCAGCAAGGCACTGTTCAAGCTGGTGGTGGCTGCATAATGGTGTGGGCTGTTTTTACATGGCATGGACTCGGTCCTCTGGTGCAACTGAACCGATCATTGACTGGAAATGGTTATGTTCAGCTGCTTTCAGATCTCTTGCAGCCATTCATGGACTTCACGTACCCACACATCGATGGGATT
>JAPMOQ010002108.1:2860-29059 GCA_026543055.1 Argiope trifasciata | reverse complement strand
GTGTTTTAAATAATATGGACAACGAAATGAACCAAAAGTTTTATTGTGGGTGACATACTTTTTCATTTAGAAGGGTTTTTACAAAAACTGTTGAGAATTTATGGGGGAAAAATTGAAACCAAAACCAAACCCTTTAAACTGAACCAGATTAATTTATGATTATTGCACATAATAAAAATAAAATCATTGCTGCAAAGAGAAATAATTCTACAAAATTACGATATCAGAACCCTCGACTCATGAATATCGAGGGTTCATATATCTACATACATACATACCATACATATATATATATATATATATATATATATATATACATATATGTACACACACACGCACGCACGCACGCAAGTACCACAGATACACACACACACAAACTCGCGCGTATGTATATATGTATATATAAATATGTATATCCACCCTCTGTAGGCATTTGAGAGCCTCTTCTTTTTTTGGATTTGGATTTTTGTTTTGATCCTTGCTGTACAACGTCCTATTTTGAAACACCCTGCATATGTGTTCAGTGAAGAGATGAGGGAGATCTTACTGAAATCCAGGGTGAGGTTGACCTGCCCGGGCTTGTCGATGCCTTCCTCCATGGTGTCGCTCATCCACCAAGTGAGGTTGCGGTAGGTGTTGAAGTCGGTCATGTGGTGGGGCAGGTGGGCCCTGTGGGGCACGGTCATGTCGCATATCTCACATGGGGCCCTGGCCCAAGGGGTGCCCATCTGCCTGCAGAACTCTCGGGCCCCGAAAGATCCACAGGTGTTGGTGGCGTGCACGTTGCGGTACGCCGCCGCGTTGGAAAACTCCGGAGCACAACGCTGGGGCTGATTGTTTTCGTCGTAACAAGAGGATTTTCTAGAAAGGAATTAAAAATATTTTTCAATAATAGTAGAGAGGAAATTCAGTATATGAAGGTATATGAAGTCGAATTATAACTGTTTTATCCTTTAATAAAACCATTCTGATTCATCCATATTTTATTGCCCATGTTTGCACAACAAGAGATCCGATTAGTTTTAGTTTCAGCTTAGTTCAGCAAAGTTAGTTTCAGTTTTAGTTCAGCAAAAAGTATGATTTTAAAAACATATACTAAAAATTTTTCAGACCTCAGTAATGCCTATTATTTTGGTATCAAACAGTATATGGTAAAAAATTTCAAAATTCATGCATTCTTTGACAAATGCTCTTTATTCTTAAAGGATTTGTGGAAAATGGTAAGAAAATTTAAGATTTGAGAACATAACATTTCCGAAACTCTAGCAGGTTACAAAATTCCTTCTATCAAAACTTGACTACAAAGTTCTATTTCAATGTATAATGAAAACAAATTGTGAGAACTTTAAATTGATTTTAAAATACCTTCCATTCTGCTGTTCTATAGAGAAAGTAAAAACAAGTTTTTTTAAAAAAAGTTAAATAATGTTTTCTCCGCAAATTGAAATTTTTAGTGGTTATCGTATTTCCATGCTATAATATTCATGGCGAATTTTATTGTATCAAAAAATGTTAATAACTTTCATAATACTCATTTTTTTAGAACATTAGAAAGTTTTATAGAAGTAAAACGAAATATAAATATTATTTATGTAATGCCTTTTTATTCTTTTATGCGTATTGAGAGAATTTTACTACTTGATCATTTGAATTTTTGTCGCAGTATTTGTTTTATTTAACTGAAAAGACTGTTCAATTTTCTCAAAAAATCTAATACTATAATACGAGGAATGGTTGTCAAGTCGAAAATCGCCCCAGAATTAATAAACTCCGGTAAACTTGGGGGTCTGAGGTTTTTGGCCACGAGGAATCGATTGGCGCCGGTTTTGAAGCGCTACGGTCGAGCAGTTTGGAGTTACAGATAGGATATTTTCAAACTTTATTAGTTCGCCATAATGGCTACTTAAATTTTCAAGTGGTAACGTGCTGCCATCTATAGCCAATATGGCGAACTAATAAAGTTTTATGTTTATGCTGTTATAGGTTTATAATATGTTTCTTATCTATCTAATACTATAATACGAGGAATGGTTGTCAAGTCGAAAATCGGCCCAGAATTAATAAACTCCGGTAAACTTGGGGGTCTGGGGTTTTTGGCCTAGAGGAATCGATTGGCGCTGGTTTTGAAGCGCTACGGTCGAGCAGTTCGGAGTTACAGATAGGATATTTTCAAACTTTATTAGTTCGCCATAATGGCTAATAGGTTTCAAGCGGTAACGTGCTGCCATCTATAGCCAATATGGCGAACTAATAAAGTTTCCAGAAGATGATCCGGAACTGATCTCGAAATGGATGATCCTTAACCCGTGTGGTGATATGAACCCAAGCGCTCCGTGCATGGTCAGCAAACATGGAAGAGACCAGTGCAGATGGGGATTTCCAATGGAACATCAAGACATGACATCGCTGGTGGACGATGAAAAGCCGAGATATCTTTTCACCAATGGTTTCACAAATTTTCCTATGGCATGTATTGTTTTGATAAATCACAATTGAAAATTTAAATCTTCGAATTAGCTTCGATACCTGTTTTCTCCGAGCGGAGCTCGGTCCCCCGCTGGTATTCATTAAATTAACTTATTCTTTTCTTCTATACTTATAATAAAGCTCAATGTGTGTGTGTGTATTGGCGCTCTACAGGCCAGACCGTTGGACCTACAGTTACCAAATTTGGTACATGTATACATTGGAGGTTGGGAATGGGCACCTAAGAGCCCTTTTTTCGAATTATTAGTTTGAATTAACTAAAAATTAAGGGAAATTTCAATATTTTTTTGGTATAACGTCCGAAAGTATTATCGCACAAACATGGTTTTTACATCAAATTAAAGATTAAAAAATTACCTTTCTGATGGTATTAGTATTTTAACAAACTTCTATTTTTAACGAATTTTTAAAGAAATTTTTTATCTACATTTGTCTACAGTATATTTCGTACAAATCAATAAAATTTAATCTGCACGAACACGTAATGAGTGAAAAAGAAAAAATTATCTTTTATCAATATGTTGTCATCAGATTGACAAAAAATTCAAATAAAAAATAAATAAAAAATGCAAATTGAACATAAAAAAAGTAATTTTCAGCACGCGTCTGTATGAAATGAAATAAGTGTGAAATATGTTGTTTTTTCTAAAAAGAAAAATTATTGTGACTCTTACAATATTATTAATTAAATAAATAAGCTATATTTAAGACATACATGGCTTAATATATACATTTTTTTATTTCTAGGTCCAACGGCTAATTTGTTAAACTTTAAAAATGAAATTGCGTCGATAAAAAGGGTCTAAATGAAGTAAATAACTGCAAAGTATGTAACATGAGTCTATAAATGCTTTAAGAAATGAAGAATGTTTAGCTTTTAAATAAATCAAGTCAATCTCTAAAATTGTCTGATTTATGAATATTTGAAGATCACTATTCAATAAAAATGGGTAATTTTAAACCTCTTCATCTACTAAAGATGATACCCCAATCAACGTCCAAAACTTACTGGTCTAACAAGGCAAATGCTCCAAATACTTCTATTCAAAGTTTCATGAGTCGATCAAATTTGATAGCAGAAAATAGAAAATATCTGAATTGGACAGCTGACAGATAATTAGGGAGATATATTGTATATTACTGGCTTAAGGCCTTTGTAACTGCATGCGTGAATCATATGACTATCAATATTTGAACCTTAAAAATATTTTTATGATGTAGTTATTAAAAGACAAGTCACATAAAGTATTTAATTGACAATGACATTACGTAAAGTTTTTAACTGATAATTTTATAGTACGATTAAGAAGACTAAGTAAGATTGGCGAACCGGCTGGTCGCCAAAGGTAGCTAGTGAAAAATAGAACCGGGATAAAAACCCAAATTAGAATCAATTATAAGAAAATGAGAGTCAATTATAAGAAAAAATATAATCCAATGCTACCAATTTAATCAGAAAAGGTATTCAAAAAATATTCAAACTCACGTGTCCGCAGACGGAAGATTCCAAGATCCTGGAAATTCCTCATCGTAATCATAATCGTCATCGTAATCATCTCGCTGGAAGTTACCTCTCTGTTCCGACTGTCCTTTCTTGTTCCTCGATTCGGTAAAAACGGGAGGCAAAATGAGGAGAGAGATGAAGAGCGGAGTGGAGATGTGCCGCCACTCCATCTTCCGAATCGTCTGCGGCTCAGTCTTGCGAATCGTCTGCTTTTTCTACGGCCAGAGGAGTGCGCAGAACTTTTTTGCAGGTCAGGGCTTTCTTTTTAATTTCTTTGGAGCAGATCTCGTGTACCCTTTGCCGATGAAAATTCCTTTAAATGTTTACATTTAAATAATCATTTACATCGAAATATTACATTAAATATTCATTAATAATTTACATTAATTACTCCTTTTCCTTTACATTCAAATATTCCTTTACATGTTTCCAACACCGTGATTCATTTGCACCAAATGTCAAAGAGATATTTTTACGGATTTTAGATTTGTTTTATCTCAGCAAATCGAAGCGTTGATTTGCACAAATGACTAACAGGAAAAATATCCTTAGAACTAATAGGAAAAATATCCTTAAAACTAACAGGAATAATATCCTTAAAATTATCTGAAAAAATATCCTTAAAACTAACTGGAAAAATATCCTTAAAACTAACTGGAAAAATATCCTTAAAACTAACTGGAAAAATATCCTTAAAACTAACTGGAAAATTATCCTAACTAACTGGAAAATATCCTTAAAACTAACTGGAAAAAATTCTAACTAACTGGAAAAATATCCTTAAAACTAACTGAAAAATTATCCTAAATAACTGGAAAAATATCCTTAAAACTAACTGAAAAATTATCCTAACTGGAAAAATATCCTTAAAACTAACAGGAAAAATATCTTTACTACATAAAAATTTTATAATAAAGGATGTACACTCTGCAATCTATATAAATAAAAATGAATGTATATTTCTTATGCCTTTCTAAACAGTTCATCAGATTGCTATGAAACTGGGTAAGCTTATTGCTTACATCTACGGGATAGTTATAGAAAGAGCACAATTATCTGAAAATTAAAAAAAAATTGAATCTCAACCGCATCTGTTTACCAAGGATTAATTTCTAAATACCTCGCCGAAGGGACACAATAGTGTCAGTAGAAAGGCTACATACAAGTTAAAGTTTAATATAGTATATATTGTATTGCGCTCAATAGCTATATTGTACGCAAATGTCCTACAAGTCATTCTCGGAGGTAAGAACTTTATTACAGACTAGTCGCGTTTGGCGACCAGATGGTTCGCCATGAGTAATGTGTGCTTAAATTTTCAATTAAATACTTTGGTGTCTTGCTCTCTTTATAACAGCAAAATATATTTAACTTCAGACTCCGATAATCAAGTAACTCTTATTATTATAGAAGCCTTACGATTCTTTGTTCATTGTACTATATATCTCTCTGATTTGCAATCAGCTGTTGTGGAAACTGTCACGTCTTATATACATTACAAAGCATTACGTTACTATTTGAACATGTGCTGAATTTTCCTCGGTTTCATTTGCAAAAAGAGTTCATTTAATCATTCCATTTGACTTTTTGTCATAGTGACGGCAAAGCACTGGTACGCTCTTAAAGTGCTTTTGCAGGTTAAATTCTATTTCCATTTTGTGAGAAGTTGATTGGTAAAAAATACAGTTACAATATTTTAAAAAAAAAATCATGAAAAATAAAAACTTAATTTATAGGTTAAAACATTGTTATGAATGAAAAAAAGTCATTTTTAAGAGGATTTTAAAAACAGTTTTGTGCGGAAATATTTTCGGAAATTGTCGCAGAAAATTTTCAAATGTTAGTTTAATTTTTAAATAATTAAAAGTTTAGAAATAACTCCGTCATAATATATTTTTTCATCCTCCAAAGTCAATATATAAATACCAAGTATGGAAGGTCTAGATCATATGGTTTGGTGTGCCTAACACACACAAGCGGATTCATTCATATACGCAAACACATATTCATTTGATAATCAGCCTTGAAGTAATACCGGGCATTGATTGGCCTGAAATTGATATTTTCTTTAAGATGATGGACGGAAAGTTCTAAAAGAACACATTTTCCTAATAATATTCTTTCATTTTTATAAATCAATCAACTTTTATGATTGCTTTAAAAGACTGATTGATGTAACAACTTTAGTTTAAAATATTAGTAAAAATATTTTGAAAATATGAGACTGAGCAAAGTATGAAAAATCTAAAACTCATTATTCATCAATACATTGTGGGACTCACGCTACATATTATATCCTTCATTTAGACCAAAGCAGTACTAAACAACATGTATGCCTATTACTAATGATTCACAAATTAATCATTGGACCCGAATTTGATTCGTAACCTGTATAAATTCAGTCTTGTTTACCTTAAATAAAGAAGACTTAGTGAATTAATGATATAGATATTGCAAACGGTCATAGAATTCTTTGCCTTGCATTTTTTAAAAGAAAATATCACATTTTATATTTCTTTTATTTTATCCAGTCACGTGCTGAAAGTTACATTTCTTTAGATTTAATTTGCAATAACAGTTGATTTTTTAAAAAGTTTGAACTTAAAATTTATTTTTTTGTCCGAAATATGTTGTTGAAAAACATGGTTAGAATATTTCTTAAAAAATTTGTTTCAAATAGAAACTTAAGTTATATGATCAAACACTGATACCATTAGAAAGGTAATTTTTAACTTGATGTAAAAATCATGTTTTTGCGATAATATTTTCTGAAGTTATAGCTGATAAACGTCAACATTTCGCTTAATTTTTAATTAATTCAAATTCTAATTAAAATTTCGGAAAAAGTGCTCCGAGGTACACATTTCCGACCTCCAAAGTATACACGTTCTAAATTTGGTAGCTGTAGGTTTCAATGGTCTGACCTGTAGAGCGCCAACACACACACACACACACACACACACACACACACACACACACACACACTGAGCTTTATTATAAGCATAGATTAGGCGAGAAAGTTTAGGGGAGACCAACCTGGGGGGTTTAAAATGTATGTAAATTATAACGTTTTTCGCAGAAATTACCAAAAATATTATAGTACAAATAATTTTTCCACACCTTAATTTTAAAAAATTATCAACTGTAGTACAGATTTAATGGTATAAATAAGTTTTGTATGTTTTTTAAAAGAAACTATTTTAATCCCACTTTATAATATTAAATTTCTCGAGAATTGTGAACGAATATTAAACGAATCACGAGATATAACAAATAGTTTCTTTTATTGCTATTCTAGAGCACCAAGCATTACAATTCTAAAAGAATACACCAATCTAATACATAAAAATGAATCTTTGCTTGTTCGTATTTTATGTGCTGTCTTACCGTTCATCCTGTTTCGATGAAACGCTATTAAAATTATTAAGTGATTGCACTTAATATTATTTCTTTCGGCGGCAGCAACGCGCCGAGCACTAGCTAGTAAGCTACAAAATTTCTATTTGTGGTTTTAAATAGAAATTTTAGGAAAGTAGAAAGTAGTAACAAATAATTCATTTCCGTGCAGTATTCTTAGATAAATAATAATAATAAAGGTTTTCTTTTCAAAGATTTCGTGAAGAAATTTGGTTTGGACCGGCTGCTCGCTCATTACATCCAAAGCCTTTTTTCACACCTCACAAAGGTAAATCGAATGCAAGGGTTGAAAGGATATCTAATGTTGTTGTTGTCTAATGCCACTTGGTCATACAAACCCCAAATGAGCAGAGCTCTTTCGATTAAGGCAGAGGTGAGCGCCTTTCGTTGTGAATGAGCACCGTTCAAGTGAAAGGACGACTTTGCTCGAACACACACGACTCAATGCTTTTGAGGGGGCGGTCGAACTCATTTATACACTCATTCATCTATCCGCAAGTCAGAATTTAGATCCCAATCAGAGATCTCCTCACTTCTGATTCAGTACCCCCAGAGGTATCGTTTTGTTATGGGAACTTGGAGGACTTTGCAGTCACGACCTATTGAACGTGCCCCCACTGCGATTAGCCAGCACGGCTGTCTTTGGCCGAGACGAGGACAGAACTCGCTACCTTTCGGTTACGAGACTGACGCTCTACCAACCAGGCTACTGCGGTCCACATCTAATGTAAAATGATGTAAAGAATTCCTATATAATTATTATTATCCCCTTTTTTAATGTCAGATGAAGTGCTTTCTTTTGTACCATTCACATCGTCAGGTGTCTTCCAAGTCACTTCAAACGAGCCATAACACCAAAATAAAGCTTTCGAGTCAGTTTGTATTGGTGCCTCTAACTATAATGAATGAGTCCACTGGCTTCGTAATAACATTTTATTTCAATTGAAACTCAGTTTTAAATAAATGATTGTAAATATTTTTTTTTTATGCAAAGGAGCAAATCAAGGTTTTTTCTGGTTGATTTTAAAGTGATAATTTTTTTCTTCTTTAAATGTTCTCATGTTTTATACCTAATGACTTGAGCGTTCATGTCAATTTTATTCTAGGTTTGAACGTTCATTTTCTCAAGGTCTTCGGATTTCTGCAGTTTCTTGTATTTTTTCATGAGCTTCTGATATTTCCTGTATTTAGGGATGAAGACGCCTTTTCTCTTGCACTCCTTTTTCACGAGAGAGTACTCTAAAAGAAAAAAAACAAATTTCAGTTCGGCATGCGTGTTGTGTTGTTTCTTACGGCACTTGTCATTGGACAAGCCCGCTGGGACGTAGACGACGATTGGAGCCAACAGGGTGCGTCTATTGATTTTTCTGTGGCGCCATATAGGGTCAAGAGTGCGCCACTCACGCGTCGCAACCCTTTTCGCGGGGTGCACTTTCATTAGTGCATTTTCCTTCACTCAACCACAGATCGGCATTTAGTTTTGGATCAGAGAACCGTCCCCTCTGAACCAGTACCCCCAGTGGTATCACTCTCGACACGTAGGACTTTGTGACCCAGACAGCTTTATACGCACGTTAGTCACCACCATAGTCTGGTGGATTCGAGCTCACAACCTAACGGGCATGAGTCCGACGGATGTCACCCTGTGGATAGTTAAACAGCAGGCTGACGTCCTCGACCGATTCGAAATTTGGCCTTCTTGGCGCTTTATTTGGTCCACGTATACACCTTTTTGAATCAGCTGCACAGTGAAAAAAGTATCAAATTTAAAGTAAACACTCTCGAAGTTTTTAAACATTTAACTGACTTGAAAACTTTATAAAATTAACACTCTAAAGTTAAGTTAAGCCCTCGGGCACATATTTGGGCCTGAAATATTTTTTTTGAAATGTCCATTTATGGAAAACGGAAGGAGGGTGTTTTTCTTTTTCTGTGTCTTTATCGGAGCGAAGTTTGAAACATTTATGTACAAGTGGCCAAAGGTAGGTCCTTCTCTGCACATTTAGAACTAAATACAAACAAGAGCTTGCTGAATGCAATCATAGATAGTAGACTGAGAATGAAATGATTAGTCAAGTTTAGTTTAGCTCCATTAACGTCCCGTTGTAAAGCAACACTAGGGCTATTTGGGGACGTCCTTTTGAGCCACAGTCAGATGACGAGGACGGCACCTGAGCTGGCACCCCCCTCTCCGCACCAGCGGGGGAACGTTTAGCCTGACGAATTAACGTGCAAGAAACCGCCTCACACGACGGTTCTTTGGTAGAACCGAATCTCGTACTTGAAACTCTCTGGTTCCGAAGATGAAACCTTGCCACCTGGCCACAGCAGCCCGAGAATGAAATGAAATCAGATCGTAAAGTATAGTTCGAGTCCATTTTGAGGGATTGATGGCACTTTTTCTATTGAAAGGATTGATCTTACTTCTGCAAATGGTTTAGAACAGCACGAATCATTTTCATAACTGGAAAATAATTGTGTAATAGTATTATTTTGATTCGGAATTATTTATTCAGTTATCCGACTACGTTCAAAGGAAAAATTTTGAAAAATTGAATTTTTAAATTGTTTATTATTTTTAGATGTATTGTCAATTATAAACACTATAAATAGAAAAACAATTGTTTGAAAATATATTTTGAGAAATAGGGAAATGTGTAGCAAATTATTACGAAATTTAAATAAAACGGCTCACTCTCTACACAAAACTGTAATGCAGCTATCTTGTTTCTATTTGTACACGAGTTATAGAATAGAATGATGAATGAAATAAATTAAAAGAAAAAAGTTTGAAATTAAAAAAAGTCACGGGTAAAAATACACATACCTTTTCCCCCTAAATTCTCGACTTCATTTTACCAAAAACATCCATAAATGAAAAAGTATTTCACCCACAATAAAACTTTCGGTTCATTTCATTGCCCATTTAAATTAAAACACGAGCTGAAATTTTTATGTAAATACCTCTAGTAGTTTTTGAGGTATCATGTTAACGGTGGAGAATTTTTATGAATATTAAAAGCTTTGTGAAAATTGAAATTAAAGACAAATTTTAACTGAAAAAATAGATGACTTTGGATGATATTTCAGGCCTTCCTTTTTCATGAAAAGATAAACTGTTTTGAGAAGAGAAAAGTCTGATCAACAAGAAGTAACAGTAATAAAAAAAAATAGTCAATTTGATCGATAACGAGTATTTTTAACTTAGTCGGACACCTTAATCATAAATTTATATATTATTAAAAAAAATTGGAACATGCGAACATAATTTCATTCCTTCTCTTCCAACTGTTTATTATTAATTAACTATTTATTATTGTTTAACTGTTTTTTATTTATTCATTGTTTATTATGTATTAACTGTCTATTATTTATTTACTGTATATTATTTATTTACTATTTATTATTTATGAACAGTCTATTATTTATTCACTATTAAGTGTCTATTATTTATTCACTGTTTATTATTTATTAACTGTTTTTTATTTATTAACTGCTTATTATTTAGTTTTTATTTATTTATAATCATTCTTTTGTTGAATAACTATTCTATTTTTCACACAAGTGCATCAAAAAGGGTTGATCGGTTCCGAAGCTTACTTGGATCGCGGCAGCAAAGGATGTACCCGAACAGATGACAGTTCGTTTGGAAATCGTCGACGCACATGTTGACGAAGTTGATGACGGGGAAGAGGATGATGAAGAGGATTCCGAAAAACACGAAGGCACCGATGAAGATGTTGGGAGCCAAATCGCGAATTTTTTCCTCCACATTTCCAAAATCTATGCCGTCCGGAATATCTTCGTAATTCTGAAATAGAAAGTACGATGATTTCATCAGGATTTTAAATTGCATCCATTTGTACTCAAAATATTCAGTAACCTTTTAACTGTCAAGCCTCAGAAAATCTCGCGCAGAGCACTGATGCTCGAAAATGTCCCACCCGAGTATTACTCGCGGTAATTTTTTGAGTGCATCGTATTGTTATACCCGAATATATATCAGGAGACGTTTATTTCAGCTTCATCTCTTCATCAAAACCGACTGTATCTTGGGGAAAGTTAATTTGCGCTCCATTCAATAGATGGCAGCCCTTCACTGAATATTTCAAAAGGTTAGAGGTAAGAAGTTCCAGTTACATTTGATTTTTGCAATGAAAAAATTTGACAATTTGTGTATCCAAATCATCAAGATAACTTGACAGTTAAAGGGCCAATAATAAAAAAGCGTGTAGGTCATCACTTTGCAGTTTTTTTTTGTTGCTGACGATGATGACGTCGTGTCAGTGTTTCCACAGAAAGGGGTAGCAGTAGCTTCTGTGGGTAAAGATCCCTGAGATCCCTGACACACACATCTTCGCTTGCACAACCCCTTATTACAGGGGGGCACATTCACGCATCTCATGGAGATAACAGCCATGCCCGAACCATGACTCGAACCCGGGACACACAGATTACGGGGAAGACACGCTACTCTCACGCCAGGACGCCGGCATTTCTGTTGTTGTTTGGCACAAAAGTTAAAATGTTGACTGTACAACAAAATTTTACTAATAATAATTATAAACAAAAGATGAAAAAAAGCAATTTAAGTGCAAAAATAAAATTTCATTGCTTTTGAAAATTCCGAAGGGTGAACCTGAGGGAGTTTTGCGAAGTGAAGCTGTAAAACAACTTTTTGTTGTAAATATTGCCACGTAGATAGAACTCAAGAAGGCGCAGGAAGTAGAGCTCAATCAATTTATTGACTCAACTCTGAACTAAGAGTACTGTGACTGAGAGGTCTTCAGCTTTTATACGGTAGGGAAAGTTACAGGATACCTTTCTGGAGACGGTATTAAAAGTCCAGAGCACTTTTCTCCTAAATTAGAGAAAGGTCCAGAATCTTCTGAAACACGAAATCGGGGGAAAACAAATTTTAAGTCCGCTGGGATTCGAACACATGATCTCTTGAATGTGAGTCCAGTGTCATAACCATTCAACTATGCCGACTCGGCAATGTTTCGTTTCAATGCGGTAATATATCTATGATGGATATATCTTAAATGATGGATGTATCTTTCAAATGACAAATATATCTATGAGTATATCTTATAAATCATGGATATATCTTATATATCCATGATTATATCTTATATATGATGGATATATCTTATAAATCGCGGGTATATTGTCACATAGATAGAACTGTAAGAAGACATAGGAAGTAGGGTTAAATCCATTTATAAAGCTCAATTCTGAACAAAGAACACTGTGACCGAGAGGTCTTCAGCTTTTATGCGGGTAGGGAAAGTTCCAGGATACCTATCTGGAGATAATATTAAAAGTCCAGAGTACTTATCTGGTAAATTAAAGAAAAGTCCAGAATCTTCTGGAACACGAAATCGAGGAAAAACAAATTTTAAGACCACTGGGATTCAAACACATGATCTCTTGACTATGAGTCCAGCGTCATAACCATGCAGCTATGCGGACTCGGCAATGCTTCGTTGCAACGCGGCAATATCGCCAGCGGTTATCGTTGAGACCTTAATATCCGGACTCAGTGTGATGGACAGACATTCGATAGCTGCATCGTGAACACATTGATCAAAAGATGAAGATGAGTGAATTCAATTCTGATCAATGCGCATTCGAGTTGGAACAAAGTTGACCACGCCTTCGTCACGAAAGGCAGATGATTGTCTCAGAACTGGTGTTGGTTTGTAGGTCTAATGCCACTTGGTTGTACCAAGCCCGAATGAGCGGAGCTCTTTCGAATGAAGGCAGAAGTGTGCGCCTTTCGTTGTGAACGAGGACCGTTAAGGTGAAAGTGCGACTTTGCTCCAATACACGCGACACAACTTTTTTAGCTGGCGATTGAACGAATTCAACCATCCGCAAGTCAGAATTGAGATCCCAATCAGAGAGTGACTCAGTACCTCCAGAGGTATCGTTTGTGATGGGAACTTGGAGGACCTATTGAAGGTGCCCCAACTACCATGAGCCAACACACGGTGGTCTTTGGCCGAGACGAGGACCGAACTCGCTACCTTTAGGTTACGAAACGGACGCTATACCAACCAGGCAACCGCCGACCGGTCTCAGAACTACCAAACGATAGAGAAATACGCTGACAGAAGAGTGAACTTTCAATTTTTTCCCCCATTTTAATGAATTAACAGCTTATCAAAAATTTTTCGGTAACTTCATAGATTCGTAAATTGTTTTGAATATATTATATTGAAACATGATTTTTGCACCATCTCGAGTGCAAAATATCATCTTTTGAATGATATCAATAGAATTTGTTGCGAAGGAATTTCCTGACATTGAGGTAGTGCGTCTTCCCCGTGTACCAGGTTTGAGTCCCGGTTCGGGTATGGTTGTTCATCCTATCTTCTATCTGTGAGATGTGTGAATACGTCCGCCCGCCCGCCCTCCGGTAAAAAATAGTTGTGCAAGAGAATGAGTGGTGTTTGAGTGACAAAGTCATCCTCTTAGCCCTAGTTGGCGCTCTCTATTGGCTCCAATCACTGCCTACGTTACAAACAGACTCGCCCAACGGCAAGTGTCGTTAGAAACAACAACAACGAAGAAATTTCTTCTAATTGCACAGTTCCTTAAAGTATTTTCACGCTGAAAAACAGCTTCCATTATTGCAACGAAATTTTAACTTCCATTGTGTCTTCTAATTTTAATTTTCAGAAAAAGAATAAAGGTTCCGTTTACTTTTGTCAGATTTTTTTACGCATGTGTTTTTTCAGATTTGCGAAAGCTTTATTATCAAATAATTTGCGTCAAATTTCTATATGAAATGAAAAAGCGTTTGAAAACATGATGCGAACTTTCTGAGAAATGATATCCAATTATCCAAGTAGCGCATCCTGTTGCACAATATTATGCAATATTGTGCGGTGTTTATTATATAACTTGAGATTTAACCATAGTACAAATATTGTTTAATATCGTATGTAGGAAGGCGATGTTAGCTCAGAATAGAACCTTTGAGTTTGAAAGCTAGTAACATACCACAGGGCAAAAGCATGCTCATGTCCCGAAGATGTTACCTGTCTTATTAAGATATCACCACACGTACAATGTATGTGTGCTACATGGTAATAAGGGCCGACGTACAGAAAGAGCAAAGTGCTCCACTCACGTTTACGTAATCTTCATCCAAGCGATCCCCGATGATGATGGCTCGCTTGGTCACTGCGTTCTTCCCGTCGCTCAGCAATCTTCTGGATCCTTGCATCCCTCCGGATTCTTTGCGGCTCTTCAAAGAGATCCACCCGCCAAACACGTGGTGGTGGGGGAAGGATTCACCTGCCCTCTTCTTCAGCGGAGGCGTCGTCTGCAGAGAAGGGGTGGCTGCCTGGATAGAGAACAATGGAAGGATCAATTATGCGGATCACTGGATTTAGTACAACCTATCAGCTCTAACCCTTCTCAGACTTGTAACGATAAAAGACACTTTTAGCCGGGTCCCACGGTGGGCAGTTTCACAGATTTGGTCACAAATCTGACCTCCGACCCACTGGGGGACCACGCTTCCCCATAGCCCCGAGGATGCATTTCCCCTTCGACCCCTCTTGGTTGCCTGGGCAGTTTTACGGACAAATGGTCGGTAAATCGACGGGCATCAAAGAGACCAGAAAACGGGAAGCACGTGGCTCATCTGCAGACGGGGTGTAGGCCTTGGGACCCTTTACTGGAAATAAATAACAATGCTGTTATCATGCGTCGTCGTTTGCTTACTTGCCAAGAAACTTACTTGTTCAATTACTTGTACTAGTTTATTTACTTGTTTATTTAATTATAATTGTTCATTTAATTATAATTCATTTACTTGTTTACCATTAGATGTCAAGCTAGGGCATACGCACAGTACTCACAAATACTTGATATTTGGCAAAAGGGCGCCAATGTGCCAGACATTGGCGCTCTTTGATCTGAGTATTGATCATATTTTCATTGAATGCCCTATGTATCACTTGTATCGTGTCAACATTTCAATAAATCCTCCGTAAGTCTAACTGAATTGGTGGGTGAGAAATACCACCCAAATATTTTTACATTTTTAAAAGCGATTAATCTTTTAACTTGCATCTAGCTGCTTTTCATCCTTTTAAAGTCTTTTAGAGCTTCATTTTGGAATTGTATCATTAACTCGCAAATTTAATTTGTTCTCAAATTATTTATTTTCTGTGTTTGAGAAATTTTAAAAATTTTATTAGCTGATTCTTACATATCTTATATTTCTTGCAATTTCCTCAATTCGTATTAATTTATAATCCATTGGTTGGGTTCATATTAATGTAGTCTTAATTTAAACCATAAGACTGGCGCAGTATGGCCACGAATGGTCCTTGTGCCTACATACCTTACCTACCTACCCAATGCAGTTATGGTCATGCCTAAATGTCTTTTATTTAATACTAGCTGGTACCGGCGCGTTGCTGCCGTAGAAGAAATAATCTTGGAAATATCGTTTTGAATTCGAAATAATTATCTTGTTTAATTAAGAATGATAGGAAGAATGACATTTATTTTCTTTGAATACATTCACTGAAATTGAAGGATGCATAAAGGAAAAGTATAAATAGCATTTTTTATATTTTTATAATTCCATTCTGCAAACAAATATTCATTTTTGTGTATTAGATTTTTCTTTATTCTCTTAGAATTGGAAAGCTTGATGTTATTTCAGAATGGTATTCATGATGGTATACATTCTAGTAGTAAATATGTTCACGGTATGATTTATAACATTATATAGAATGTCACATCATATATAACTACTAGCTGGTACACGGCGCGTTGCGGCCGCAGAAGAAATAATCTTAGAAATATCGTTTTGAATTCCATATAGTTATCTTGTTTCATTAAGAATGATTGGAAGAATGTTTATCTTCTTGTTAGCAATGAATACATTCACTGAAACTGAAAGAGAAATAAATGAGAAACATAAATAGTATTTATTCTATTTTTATTATTCTATTCTAACAACATGTATTCATTTTTATGTATTAGATTCGTGTATTCTTTCAGATTTGTAAAGCTTGTTGTTTTTTCAGAAAGGTAATGAAAGAAACTATTGATTGTATCTCGCGATTCGTTTCATATTCGTACAGAATTATCAAGTTTAAAGTTAAAAAAATATGATTAAAATATTTCCTTTAAAATGGATCAAATATATAAAATATATTTATACAACAAAATCTATAATATATTTGAAAAGATAATTTTTTGAAAACTAAAATGGTGCAAAATTATTTGTACTATGATATTTTGATAAGACTGCTAATTCTACTAGTCACCCCAATATCCAAATCTGAACTGAATTGCAGGAAACTTTGGAGATGGCATTGTCAGAAATCTTGTTTTGTGAATGCCAAGAAGAATGCACGCTGCGGTGTCTTTGAAGGAAGGTCCTTAGAAAAAAATTAATTATATATTTTGAACTATTATCTAATGCGTCCGAACTTATTTAACTACTCTTTAATTTGAATACTTGTTCAGTTGTAGTTATTTATTGAACGTGCTGTGTCTAAGAGCATTTTAGGAGGCGCTTGAGCTGTATCCAGTGCACGTATAAAAATATTTATATTTGATAAAAATAAAAACTTGAATTTTTTTTCGAAATGTCCTATGAAATACATAGTTTTCAAATTGGTCTCATTCATTTTCAAATCTCACTCTCATTTTTTTCAAATTCTTATTTGCTTTGAAAGTTTTTTATTTATTCGCGAATCGATTTCAGTGATGATGATATAGTGTCCGTGTTTCCAAGGAAAAGGGGTGCAGTAGCTTCTAAGGATAAAGACCCCTGAGCACCCAGAGGGCAGAAGTGTCCCACCTTGCTCAAATGAACATTCACTTGCACAACCCCATCTTAATGGGGGCTCATTCATACATCTCACAGATAGAACGCAAAACAACCATGCCCGAACCGGAACTCGAACCCGGGACGCCCAGATCACGGGAAAGACATGCTACCCCTATGCCAAGACGGAGGCTATTGATTCCAGTTTTATCATAAATTTAAATACATAAATATGTACCGATTCTCTTTGTAAAAGTTTGTATTCCATTATCTTGCCCACGTACCCTCTTCTCCTCAAGCACCTCAGGCAGTGGTTGATCATGATTCTCACAGAGGGCTGAGCATCCTTCAGGCTGCTCCCCACTCTCGCATTTCGATTTTCGACAGCAGGTCGACAGTAGAATCGACAGCTTTTTCCGCGCTTCAGTCGACTGAGATCCAAATTTCGAACTCTCTTCAGTCTTCGATGAATGCGCTCGAATAACGAAGAGGCTTCGGAGGGTTCCGATTCGTGGCCATCGACAATGTCTGCATCATCTGCGGGCAATTTCATGAATCCTGTAAAGAAAAATTCATTTATAAGATAAGAACAAGATAGAAACATCTTTTTTTTAGAAATACTTCATAGTTCATTTTAAATCTTGAATAAATGCTACTATATAAAGGACACTTTGGCCAAAGCTGGTGTGCCTGAGGACGGTGTGCCGTCGGCACCTCTCACATTTCTGGAGATTCAATCAAAGATTAAACACGAGAATAAAACCACTTGGATTGCCTCTCCTGAGTATATTGGTATGGCTGCGCGAGTCCAGGTGCTTCCCTGGCTACTGGTTTAAATATACAAAAACAATCTGCTTTCACCCGCTCCAGAAGTGGCCATCTTACTAACTTAAAATTTGTCGAGGGTACGAAGAAGTTTGAAATTTGCTCCAAGTGTTTAAATGAACAGGCCTCTGCAGAACATATTCTTCAGTGCCTTGGTACCTCCGGGAGGGATCTGATGGAAAATCCACTTATGGTGCTGGACTTTTTGAAGGTGTACACACTCATGGACTTGGTCTAGCGCTGCTGACCTCGGGGGCATACAACAACAACATATAAATCAAACTTATTCGTTTAGAAACGGAGCAATTTAGATCACTTACTAATACTGACATTGAGGCTGATAAGAAACAACAACGGCACAAAAATGAAAAAACCGCAAAAATACACTTTCCGCTTCATAATCATTGATGCCAAAGCGATCACAATTTCTGAAACAGAATGGCATTTTAACATTTTTTGGAAGAATATTGTTGCTTCACTTTCAAATAATTATTAAAGAAACAATAAAATTTTGTCAACAATGGTTGTTACACTTTGGTGCCTATTCAAAATTGAATTGTTAATAAAATATTTGCAGAATAATGTCTCTACTAACAATGCAGAATAATATCTTTACTAATAATGCAGGAAAATGAATGTATTTTGACTCTGTACAGAAGAAATTATTTGACCTAGAGTGCAAAGGAGAATTGAGCTGTGCACCTTGGAATAATGTTTTTTTTAACATTTGCATTTGAAATTTTAATTAATTAAAAATAAAGAGAAGATTTTGGTTTTTTTTGTGATTGATGCCGAAAATAAGGTAGCACAAAATTGATTTCTAAATCCTTTTTTTCTAATACTAATTTAATGCCCTGCCAATGCCTTTTGATAGTTCGGCACATTCTGATGGAGTGCCCACGTTTTGATTCTCAACGAATTCAGTGTTTTCATTTCCTTCAGTTTGTTTTAAAAGACATCCTTCATAAAGTGCCTCATCCTCAACTTTTTACTTTTAAAAAAATAATTGGTTTCTGTTACCTTATTTTGTATTTTTTTCATTTTCTTTTAATGCTTCAAATCTATATGGCAGTCTATTTGTGCATGTGTTTTTTAAATCTTTAATGGAATATTGAAGATTAATAGAATGATTAACGTTTTAAATTTTTTCATGAACCATATGTTTGAATAAACCATGTGGTTGGGGCTGCGTAATCAGAAGTGGTTTTAGCTTCAGTAAACTCCATCAAACTCAAACTCAAAGACTTAAAATTTAAGAAAAAAAAAATTCTAACTTTTTTTATAATTATGTTTTTGCATAACTTTTCCAGCAACAAATTTTATTCATGCAATAAAAGTCAAACGGTTTTCATTGTTTCAGATATTTCTTCGCATCATTTTAGGCTAGGAAACAAAGATTGTATTTAATATCTGTGTAGTTTATATTGCCGTATTGAATAGCTGAATAGCTGAGTCTGCATAGCTGAATGGTTATGGCGCTGGACTCGTCGTCAGGAGATCATGTGTTCGAATATCCAGTAGCCTTCAAATTTGTTTAAGTATTTTTCCTTGATTTCGTGTTCCGGTATATTCGGGACCTTTCTTTCATTGCCCAGATAAATGCTCTGGACTTTTCTTACCGTCCCCAGAAAGGTGTTCCGGAACTTTCCCAGCCTGTACAAAAGGTGAAGATCTCTCGGTCACATGGTTCAGAGTGGAGTAAGTAAATTGATTGAACTCTACTTCCCGTGCCTTCTTGAGTTCTATCTACGTGGCAATATGAGGTTTCAATTCTCTGCTAACATCACAAAATGTTAGAAGAGAAATGAAACTGAACAAATGTGATTTTAATAACAGGGTGTCATTTAACTTGACTCCGTTCAATGCATTCGCATACACAATGTTAAAGCAACGCGGCTATGACACAATGATTCGATCGTTAAAAACTTTTTGTTAACAGAACATTAAGTTACGCATAATGGATTTAGTTGAAACTGAATGCAATGAGCACTCTCATCGTGAAAGTGCTTTTCCAAACGAGATGCACTGAGAGCGTTTGGCTAATTTTTGCTTTCTCCCAGGTAGGGGAAATTGATAGGATAATGGTATATAGTGGCGCAAGAGCCATATTTGACCATACTGTGCCAGTCATATGGTTTGTATCTGTCTGGGGTTTGGGGCGAAAGAGCCATGACCAGTCATATGTTTAAAATATAAAAAGCATTTTTAAGTAAAAATCTGTAAAATTAGAAACTGATTAATACGATATTAAATTATCCATGTATCCGAACATTGTAAGAAATTGGCAACAAGTAGGAATTTTAAATGAGCTGATAAAAACCAATGGCTTTTAAAAATTCAAAAAGGTTTTTGTGTGGGCGTTCACCCACCAGCATTTGCATGTCCACTTTTGATGCATTGAAAAATCGTAAACGATGACGATCAAAATTAGGACACACAGTTAAAAGATGAAAAACAGTTAAAATCAATTGGCATCTAGAGCAGAAAGGAGCTCTATCACCGAATAAAAGATGTTTATGAATGAAATGAGTGTGACCAGTGCGGAGTTTAGACAATTTGACGTCTAACTCCCGCACTGGTAAACAAGGCCAGGAAGAAATGCTAGGTTTTATACTATGAACTTTATTATTAATACTATTATTTCACGATTCCTGCCAGCAAGAATATAGACGATGTTGAAAAATACTTTTGGCATCACAGAATGGGATGTCACGCTGTAAAAGCAAAGATGCACTCTTTGCTGCATTATCCGCCAGCTCATTACCAGTGATTCAACATTACTCGGAATCCAGCAAAATATTATCCTATACTCCCTGTTTTTAAAGTTCATAGAAGGTCAAGGATTTCCACGGCAACCAGGTGAATCTGATTATTACAAATGGAAAATATTTTCAATGAACTCATACTATCAGTATAGATACAAAATTTGCGTTCAGAAGGGACTGAAATTTTCTGATGAGCATATAAGATGGCTAGTAATTCAGCAGATAAAACAGAAAGCGAGGAATCTAGACGGTAACCAAATGCATCGGTGTAAAAACAATACCGTAACCAACGTGATCATCTTATTTCGAACCATCCGTAAATATTTTTGAGTAATCTGAATACTGACAACAATGAGAATTAAATAGATTCTGGTAGATAATAGGCGCATTGTCCTGCGAGATCGACGAGCATTATAAAGTCTCTGGAGACTAACAGGAAAGACTAATGAACATAAAGGTTTCTTTGGAATCGACAGTGCTCGAAGATAATATTGGACAGATAATTTTTCAAGTCTTAAACTTAATGGCAGTTGATGGCTCATAACATGCAGACTAATAACTGGGGAGGTGCGAAATGCTCCTAAGCTAATTCTCAAAGCAGAATGGTGTATAGTATCAAGCCTACGTAAGACCGTAGGACGAGCACAGCCATACACCATGCTTCCATAGTCAATACGGAACAAAATCACTACTTGGTAAATTCTGATCAAGGAAGTTCGATCTGCTCCCCAAGTGGATCTGGACAATACCTTGAGAATGTTTAATGACCTGTCACACTTCTTTCGAAGATGTAGAACATGCGGAAGGAAGGTGAGTTTACGATCAAATATTATCCCCAAGAACTTTATTTCATTTACCATAGGAATGGTAGCATTACGAAACTGAATTTTGGGTTCTAAATGAATACCCCGTTTTCTACAAAAGTGGTCGCATTTACTTTTTTCTGGCGAAATCGTATGTCCATTTTTATTACACCAATCTAGAAGTTTGTTTACAGCAACCTGCAGTAGCCGCTCAATCAAATGTGTATTGTTCCCTTGGCAAGAGATCTGTAGATCATCCACATATAATGTAGCTTGAATAGATGGAGGTAAAACATTAATTATTTGGCTAAAATGGACAATAAAAAGAGTAACACTTAGAATGCTACCCTGTGGAACACTTTCAGTTTGAATAAAATTATTTGAATAAACGTTTCCCATGCGAACTCTAAACGTTCGATAAGATAAAAAGTTTTTTAAAAAGATGGGTAAATTTCCTCTAATCCAAAGTTAAAAAGCGTTGAGAGTATGCCGTGACGCCACGTACGGTCGTACGCTTTCTCTACATAAAAAAATAGACACAATATGATTTCTTCTCACAAATGCATTGCGGATTTGCGTTTCTAGAAAGACGATATTGTCTATAGTAGACCGTCCTCTACGGAAACCACTCTGTAAGAAGGAGATACAACCTTGTTTTTCCAATTCAAAAGTTAGCCGAGAATTGACCATACGTTCTAAAGTTTTACAAAGGCAGCTCGTCAAAGCTATGGGTCGGTAGTTCAGAGAATTGGATTATTCTTTGTCAGGTTTTAGAATTGGTATGACAATAGCTTCGTGCCATTGGGAAGGGAACTTCTGCTGAGTCCAAATTCTGTTGAATAACAATAACAGGTTGGAAAGGGAAGTAGTATTCAAATGGCGGAGCATATTGTATGTAATCCCATCTGGTCCTGGGCTGGTATCATGAGATTTAGATAGCGCCTTTTCGAGTTCAAACATTTTAAATTCACAGTTATAGGAAAACTCGCGACCATCATTAAAATGCAAAGGCAATCGTTCCGCCGGATTCTTTATCGCCAGAAACTCAGCACTATACGAATATAATATAGAAACTTTTTCAAATGCTTGACCAAGTATATTGGCTACTTCTAATGGGGCGGAATGCATCGCACTTCCTGTATTTAAAACCGGAATAGAAGCTTCACTATAAATACCATTGGCAGCCTTTACTTTTTTCCACAACTGTTTACTAGAGGTAGATGATGTAATAGATTATACGAATTTAATCCAGGAATCTCTCTGAGTTTGATGGTGAACTCGACGAGCCAACGCCCTGGCTCTTTTAAAAGCAATGAGATTTTCAGTTGATGGATACCTCCGAAAGATGTTCCATAATTTTTTCTGCATCTTATGGATGTCGCGACAAGCCTCATTCCACCACGGTCTGCGAAACTTCCTGAGATGTGGGGAAGTCTTTGGAATGGTTGCATTTGCGGCTTTTAATATGGTGTTCAGAACAAGTTGCATTGCTTCCGTGATGTCATTACTAGTGATTATGGTCTCGGTGATATCGGCCAATTGCGAGAAAGTACGCCAGTCTGTCCGCTGGAATAGAAAACGATGAGAACAGTTAGTCCCACCACCGCTATCAGCATGGGAGACAATAATACGGAAATGATCACTGTTATGTAGATATTTGCTGACAGCAAAGTTCAACAACGGCAAAAGCTCTGGGGAGCACATGATTAGATCAAGGCTATGGAAGCTACGTGTGGGTTTATGGGAGTACGTTTTCTCATTATTATTGAACAAACAGAGACAATTATTAGAAATAAACTGTTCTATCAGTTGTCCACGAGAATTTGTACTATTAGAACCCCGTAAAGTGCTATGGCTATTAAAGTCACCAAATAAAATAAATGGTGAAGGAAGTTGGTTCACAAGGTTATCAAGATCTTGTTGACGAATGACATCGTGAGGTGGTAAATAAATGCAGCAGACTGTGATCAAAATTCATGAATGAACTTGAACAGCCACAGCCTGCAGAGAAGTGTGCAATTGGGGAGGTGTGCTCGGATATAAATTTGAAGTGAAAATACAGACGCCCCCAAAAGGATGAGATGTGTCTGCATCTTTACGAGCACAATTATAACCGCGAATTTTGATGGGGATGTTAGGTGTCAAGAAGGTCTCCTGAACACCAAAACAGATAGGATGAAAGTTGTTAAGGATGCTCTTTATGTCATTCAATTTTGACCGAAATCCGTGACAATTCCATGAAACGAAGGTACTCATTAAAAAAGTTTTGCTTGTAGTGAAGAATTGGCAATTGCTAGATCTCGCAATTCATTTTAAGTTCTTCATCTTCCTCTTCTGATGGATGAAGTGCAATTAAATCTACACTTTTGGGTGTGATCCCAAAAATGGACGTCAAGTCTTTGGGAACAACACCGTCATTTGCGAGTCCCAAAGCAACCGAATTATGCAAGGTCGATTTCCTAAGTTTTGGTTTAATATCCTGTGGAGATAGACCACGTTTTGAAAGTTGTAGTTTCAAATGCTTTTCTGAATTTTATTTTTTCCTTATAGGTTTCTCCGGTTTCAAGAACTTAATTTCATTGCTTGTGGAGCACTCTGTTCCTGAATCAGTTGACTTTTTAAGTGTTTTTGTGTTAGTGAAAGAATTTACACAATTTGGGAAAGAACAGTTCACACAAAACTGTTTTAGTACCACAGAGGCATAAGTTATACAAGGCGCAGGTGTTTGAGCTAGTATTTTACGTCTAGCTTCAGGATAGGTAATGTTTTCTTTGAATTTAAGAGAGGTTATTTGTTTTTCGAAAGTCCAACGTTTGCAAAGCCTCGAAAAGGAAGCATGATTATCCCAACAATTGACGCACTTTTCTGGCGCAGTACAATCCTGGCTTTCATGACCTTGTTCAGCGCATCGGGAGCAAGTTACTGTCCAACGGCAATTAGCTTTGGAGTGGACGAATCGTTGACATTAAAAACATCTCAAGGGATTAGGTATATATGCTCTGACTGGTAATTTCATATAGCCGGCATATATAAAATCAGGCAGTTTAGGTGAATGGAAGGTGAGGGTGAGATGTTTCGTATTTATGAGTTATCCATACCGTAGAATGATTATGCGGCGTACATGAGTTACTCCTTGTTTTCCAAACTCTTTAGTTATTTCTTCAAGAGAAACATTGAACAGCTCTCCGCAGGTTATGACGCCTTTCGAGTCATTTAAGAAAGAGTGAGGGGAAACAGTGACAGGTATCGTAGCTAAAGCTTTCAGTTTGGTTACTTGCTGGGCCTGCTTCTTAGAATTAACTTGTATAAGCAAGTCAGCAGAACGCATTTTACGTATTCCTGCAATATCACCGACGATTGCTGCTATGGCTTTTTGCACCAGAAAAGGTGATACAGAATAAAATGTATCTTTAGATTCAGAAACTCTTTTAATAATGAGAAATTTGTCGAAATTCGATAAGGTTTGCAATCGATTTGATAACATTTGATGCCCACTGAAGGGAGCTTTTTGCCCGTACGACATTGATGGGGATTCTGGCACAACGGCACCGCCCACCATGGAGCTCAACAAGGAAAGGCAGCCACCGGCTCTGGTCATTCCCAGCCTCAGCACTTACCTCAGTGCTAGTCGGAACCAAAATGCCCCGGGGACAGTGACCACCCTTAACGCCAAGTCCAAGGAGTAACCCATTCGCTTGATCTCTAGCAGACTAACAACTTAGATTGCCAGCTACTGGCCGACTGATACAACGGGGACCACAGTGCCCCCACCCGGCTAATGGGTCATCACGCATGGCAAACACATAGGGGTATTTGCTGTCCATGAGAAGCAAGAAGAAAACAGATTGGCGACAGCTTCTCATGGCGAGCTCCCTCGCCTACCCTCGAGGAATGGAAATATCAAGCAGACAGCAGAAGACGTAGAGGAGAATAAATCGAAAGGGAGTAAAGATACCTGGGTACCTCGGGAAAGGGACACCTGTAGTCACCAAATGAAGGTGAGCCTCTGAGGGGCTCGTCGTTTTGAATCGTGGCCAGATGACGAGAACGACACCTGAAGTGGCAACTCCCTCTCCACAACAGCGAGAGGACATTTAGCCCCAACGGTCATTGGATGATTGGTTGGTTGATTTGGGTTTTCTGGCACAAGGGTCATCTTTGGATAAGCTGCACCATCCATATGGTTAAAAAGGCACACAAACCTCAGCTTCTCTGTACCAACCGTGAGAGATGAATTTTTTTTTGTTTTTTTTATTGGTCCAAGTCCAATGTCCTTGTCGACGGGAAGGAAGCAGGTGGATGGGGCTAGGTCAAAGACCCGGGCTGTAAGGGCACACAAACATCAGATTCTCTGTACCAGCCGTGAGAGGAGAAATTTTTTATAGTTTTTTTATTGGTCCAAGTCCAACGTCCTTGTCGACGGCAAAAAAGCAGGTGGATTGGGCTAGGTTTGGGACCCTGGCTGTAAAGGCGCACAAGCATCAGCTTCTCTGTACTAGTCGTGAGAGAAGAATTTTTTTGGTGGTTTTTTTATTGGTCCATGTCCAATGTAATCGTCGACGGGAACGAAGTAGGTGCATGGGGCCAGGT
>JAPMOQ010002091.1:165118-181119 GCA_026543055.1 Argiope trifasciata | reverse complement strand
CTGAAATTTATAAAGGATTTATCAAATATATTTTATACAACCTAACACACTTAGTAGTAGTTGTTGCTACTGAGAGAAAGGAACAACAAAAATAGCATTCTGGATGTTAATATTAATTAGTTAACTCAACCATCAGAATTATCAGATGGATACATGCACAAAATTTCAACAAATTCGATTACGCATCCAACTAGAATTAATATAAGTATTTAGACCTGGAATCAACATTTGGTATCATATTTTTAATTTCATTGATGTTAACAGCGGGCATTTAGAGGGAAAATGAACCTTACCTGGCAGAGCAAGTGCTACCACCACAAGTGATAAAAGTAGGAGGACCTTCATTGTTCTTCTCAGAAACACCAGTGTGATACGCATTTCAATGGATCCGCTCTTTTATGGTGGAAAGCCAGCTTGCTTCCGGTCCCACAGTAGGATACAACTTAGTCCATAGTTGGAATCGGAGGGAACAAACACACATGTGTGTTTTATCAGATACGAAATAATTTACCCAAAAGTGCGTCTTTTCACACAAAAACTATTCACCTAAAAATCAATATTCTCCTTTTTTTCCTTTTCGGTTTGTCCAATATGTCGCACTGATTATGATGGCACATTTTGGCCAAGTGTCCATCATTTACTTCACTCTTTCATTCATCTTCTGTAAACATGATCGACTAGGTGGGTGAGAAACAGCACCCAGATATTTTTAACTTTTTAAAGACTGTGGGTTTCTTTATAAATATTTAATACTTTTAAACCTTCTTCATTGTTTTATGCATTGCAATATGCACTTCTTGTTTCCAAATCGTATTTTTTATATTCGCTAAATGTTAGATTTTATAAACTCATTGCTATGCATATATCCACAGCACCTATTTGTCCAACATGTCGCACTGATTATAATGTGAAGCACATTTTGGTCGAGAGTCCATCACTTAATTCTCATCGCGAGTGATTATTTCATTCATCTTCTGTAAACATGATCAACTTGGTGGATGAAAAACAGCACCCAAATATTTTTAACTTTTTAAAGACTGTGGCTTTCTTTATACGTATTTAATACTTGTAAACGCCCTTCAATATTTTATGCATTGCAATAAGCACTTCCTGTTTCCAAATCATTGTTGTTTTTTATATTCTCTAAATATTACATTTTGTAAACTCATTGTTATGCATATGTTCACAGTGTTTTAGTGTTTTACATTGCTATACTTTTCTAATCTATTTTAATATGACGAGACGTCAAACCATATACTTGGCGCAGTATGGTGAGAGATAGCTCTTGCGCCAAACACAAACAAACCTAAAAATCATTTTTGATTCAAATAAGCCATTTGAGTGCAATAAAATGGCAAATCAGAGTGTGCCACATCAAATAAAATATCTTAGGCAGCTATATATCAGGACATTTTCAATAAATTAGCAAAATGTTTATTTACGTACGGAAAAATTAGAAGTATCGTATATTAAGTGGGGAGAAAATAAAGTTCGGAAAGTTCCTCCCCTAGGAGCACACAAATACTGTACAACATTGTATGACATTAATCAATATTCGCAATATTGTTTAATATTGTAGAATTTTGTTTAATTATTCCCACAATATTGATTATTATGGTTTGACGTCACAGCATTGTATTATTCACACCATATTGTACAACATAGTGCGACAGACTGTGCTACTTGGGTTAGATCGTTTGATCTTGAAAATCTTAAAATTTAACAAAATACGATAAAATTTGATAAATTTTGCAGCTATTTGATTAGTTTTGCAAGAAAATATTAATTATTATTCACCGTAGTATTCAGAAAATAGTTTTTTACTGAATCATTTAAAGATACTTTAATAGCCTTTAAATGATTCAGTAAATACTATTACTAAATGCCTTGCGCCATTTTGGATATAATATCCAAAAAGTCTATGAAATACATGGATTAGAAATTAAATTGGGGAAATATAAACCAATAAAATATTATTTATTTACAGTTGATTTGATTTGATACCTTATTTTACATTGAAAGGATATTACAAGTAAGGCGGAAATAGTTATAATTTTCTTTTAAAACTGAAAGAAAATACAAATTTCAAAGTTTCAAAATCTTTTTCTTGCTAATTTGGTTTCAGCAATCATATATTTCTCTGACTTTACTAAATAATTTATCCATATCATTAATATTAGAAGCTGAACATAAAATATAAGAATTTAGAAATATTCTTTAAACAAAAGTTATCATTTATGTCTGAGCAAAATTTTTAATCTCAAAATATTTTTATTTTGTTAAATAAACACTGATTGAGAGAATTTTGTTAATGTTAAAATATATAAGTTGCAAAGATAAGTTTCGAACTTTGGAAATATTCTCAATACAATTCATGAAACTATTAAAAAGGAAAGAATCAGGAATTATTTTGCTCTAATTAATCATAAATTTACCACTTACATCATACTTAACCTAGAAAGTGTAATATTCAACACTCAACAATTTGGTATAGAATAATCATAAAATACGATATTTTCTTTAAAAATAAATCTAAGAAAAAAAATTTGTGACATTTAAAATAGCTGAAATATTAATTTCATAATTCAGGTATACATAATTATTTAAGGTATGCTTGATTTAATAGATAGATAGAATAGCCAATTAAATCAAGGCAGAAAAGCTAATTTATATTAATTAATTATCTATATATCTAATAAAAATTGTCTTAATGAAACAAATCATAATATTTTCTATAACTTCAGTCAATAAATACTATGATGAATAATGTTTTTTTTTAATTTACATATCCTGTTCTGTGAATCATATTTAATAAAATATTCTTGACACACTCAAATTTGAGCAAAAACTGTTTCACTTTTGATATTAAAACTGAATCGTATGTGAAAATTTGAAAGTCTTTATTCTCAAAAATGCGTGATTTTTAACCTGTCCATATGTTGCCTTATAGAAAATGTACCGATCAGGACTTGAACTTTTTTGAGATAGGATTGATTGTGGTACTAGTAAAAAAAGGGCAAATATATCTTCTAATATATAGGGTAAAGGCCATATATTACTGTAGAGTAATATCCCACATATTTCGCGTAAACAAGGTAAAATTAAAATTGAGTTACAGTATATGCAGTTTATCGTTTTCATCAATGACCTTAGACTTTACTTATTTCATTTACATGCTGATCTACTGATTTTGAAAAGTCTTCAGTGAGATAGATATTTCAAGAGAAGCTTCGTGACATTTATTTGCCTTTGCGAATTTGTTAATTATCTATATATCTAATAAAAATTCTCTTAATGAAATAAATAATAATACTTTCTATCACTTAAATCAATAAATGCTCTGATAAATAGGGAATTTTTTTTAAAAAAATTACAGATTATCTGTTTTGTGAATCATATTTAATAAAATATTCCTGAAACACTAATATTTTAAGGGAAAAAATGTTTCTCCTTTGCAATTAAAACTGAATGAGTTATGAAAATTTGAATGCCTTTATTCTGAGAAATGCGGGATTTTAAACCTATCCATATATCGTCTCCTAGAAAATGCACCAATCGGGGCTTAGACTTTTCTGAGATAAAAATGATTGTCGTACGAGCAAAAAAAGGACGAATATATCATCTAATACGTAACAGGTAGACTGAAGCCCATATATTACTATAGAATAATATCATGCGTATTTCGCGTAAGTTAAACAATGTAGAAATTAAATCTAGTTTCAGTATATGCAGTTTATCACTTTAATTAATGTTTTTTTTATTTTACTTATTTCATCTACATGCTGATCTACTGATTTTGAAAAATCATCAGAGAGATAGATATTTAGATAGAAGCTTCGGGACATTTATTTGTCTTGGCGAATTTAGGCATTTTGTGGCCCTAATCAATACATATTATGAGGCCATCTTTTAATAAATCATTATTTAATTTCTCATTTCAACACGTTTTAACATGTGAATGATGTCATTATTTTTTCCAACAGTTTTGTAAAAGCATATATGTTTTATTAGCTTATTTTTAATATGTTTATCAGAGATAAAAACAAAGTATTAAAATTCGTGAAACTTTAACCATAATTATAATTTTAATAATTTCCTTACTTACAAATATAAACAATATTTTACTATAAAAACATTAAAAAATTATAAATTTCAAACAAATATGACAAAAAATATTCTTAGTTTGCAAAGCCTGGTGCATTAATTATTACAGATCCAGTTCGTGAATAAATAATATCCTAATATATTATAAGAAGTAATTATAATTTTACAAAGGAGCGAAAACAAAAGGACCTTTTTATAACCAAAAATGAACACTAGTAATTTTTTATTCATCAGCATATCGTGTGCAGTGTTCTAGTCATACCAATCATAAAGCATTGTTTTTTCAGTCTTTGATAAAATTTGAAAAGTTGAGGTAGATATTGCGTAACAACGATTCAAGACATCTAATTACATGTTGTATTATTTTTCACATATGATTTTACAAAAGAGCTTAAACAAAAAATGAACACAAAAAAAGAACTTTTTATAACCAAAAATAAACACTAGTAATTTTTTATTCATCAGTATATCGTGTGCGATGTTCTGCTCACACCAAGCATAAAGAAACTCTGAAATATTCATTATTAGTTGCATTTTTTTTCAATCTTTGATAAAATTTGAAAAGTTTAGTTAAATGTCACATAACAACGATTTAAGACCTATATTTGTATGCTGTATTATTTTTCGCATATGATGATTTAGCTGGATGTCTTTTCATTCTATTAGTTAATTTGTTACAATGGTCAAACTATACAAAGAGGAGAAAAATAATTTTCTATTACAGAAACTTATAACGGTTTTCGAAGCAAATTTCTTTATCAGAAAGGTGCTTGTGCAAGAATTATGTAACACGACCATTATTCCCATTTTCAGCTGTTTTTTTTCAATCGATGGTTATGAAACTTATCATCTGGTTTATCTAAAGTAAACAAATCCCAACTTCGTTTTTTTTTTCATTCGGTGGTGCGACAGAAGTCAAAACACTATTTTGTCCCACCAATGTATTATATAAAATACGAGCACAAATGTTTTTCGAAACCTGTGATAATACGTCAAAGATACCGGCAAGATCTACGAAGAAGGTGTGGTTCAATAATATTTGAAACATTCTAAAATGAGATGTGTGTGTTGAAGGCTCAGATATTCGGCATCTCTTGTATGTACCTAGTAGTACATAAATATTGTGCAATAGTAGCACATAAATATTGTACAATAATAACACATTATAGCCTAGTAGCACATAAATATTGTACAATAGTAGCACATAATAGCCTAGTAATACATAAAAATTGTACAATAATAGCACATAAATATTGCACAATAGTAGCACATAAATATTGTACAGTAGTACCACATAAATATTCTCAATTTTTTCAATATTGTTTAATATCGTATAATATCGCGCGTTATTGTACAATATAATGCAAAAGACTGTGCTACTGGGGAATGCGTCCCCATCGAGCATTCACAAATCGTTAAACTGGGGGGGGGGCAAAGCAATAAATAAACAACACGTCACGAAATGGTGCAACAGACTGGGCTACTTTGGGTCTTTTCAAACAACACTTCGCCCTTATTTGTTTTTCACATTTGTACATTCTATCAATTTAAATCAGATGAAATATTTTTCCGAAATTTTTTTTCGTTTACTCTTGTAAAGTTGTTACCCAGAGAACGCTTTGTATAGCAATGACGTACAATAGTTACGAAAGATTAACCTTAACCCTTAGCACTCCGATGTCTTCTCTCAGGCACCAGTCAAGGCAGTGCATCATTTTGTCGTTTTATTTCAATACCTTCTTGTATCTTTACTTGTAAAAATACTTAAGAGTGATAAAATATATAGATTGATTTTTCAGAAAAATTCATATACATTAATTTTTCGAAGCAATAAACAAGTCCCTTTATTCGGCAAATATTTTAACATCGAATTACATTTCGGAGAGTCAACTGTTAAATCTGAATTTAGCATGTTTGGAGAGTGTGTCATTCTCGAAGGGTAGTTTTGGTGACTAATTCTTGGCATGCAGTTAAAAATTATCGAATTTGTGTTTTAATTAATTGTATTCATTTTAATTTATTTTGGATTTTCTCAACTAAATAAAACAAATTACGATACAAAATGACACTTGTAATCACAAAATCCATTACCAAATATGATTTGTTTAAGCGACTGCGGTTTTAAGTTACTTTGTTTACATGTTCTAAAATAACTTGACAGATGGTAAATCCCTTATTAAATTAGGCTCAAACTTTGAAAGCTGTCTATGATGTAAATATTTACACTTTTTTTTAGAATTTTCTACTCTGTTTGCAGTCTAGCTCTCTTTCTTTTATAGTTATCGTGTTAACTTATATTCGAAATATTTACAAAAAGGTTTCCTCTGAAAGGATTTTGTTTAAAGTTTGATAGAAATTTACAAATTTGTTATAAAGACCGTTTATTAAATTTCATGCGTCTTACTCAAAGCATTTTTGTCACAGACAGAGATACAGATGGACGTTTTTGAAACATGTGTTTTTCGAAATCAATGATATCTAAAAAGTGAAAATTTATTAAAATTTAAATTTTAAATTTTTTTGAAGATTACAATACTTTTTAAAAAGATTTTCAAATTGTTTGGCTGAAAATATGGCAAAATAAAGCAATATGGATAATGTTACAAATTTCTAATGCCGTTTTTCTTCGCATTTAATCTTTTAATAGGAAACTGATAGGTTTACTGATATAGTTCAAGGATGCTGGATGTCAGGTCAATAATACCTTGGACGAAAAAATGACAAATTCAAGGTAAACTCGACTACTTTAGATACAAAAATGAAGAATCTGAAATAATCAAGAATCGTGGCGATATCTGCATTAGATCAGAGCTATGATATTTTATCCATAATATTAGATGCTTTGCTTAGATGATCTTTAAAATCGAATAATTTTCAACTAATTTCCCTCCTTGGAGGATTACTATCCGACTAACTCTCCCATACTGCTTTCTGCTGTTGCAGCTACTTAATAGTTATTTGCTGCTTGACACCATAGACTATATATATACGACAAATAACTGTATTTTAATTGAACCAATTTTGTATTCAAATCTTACTAATCAAGTAAGACGCATTAAATAATTTTGAAATTACATATCCTGCCGATGGAAAAAGTATTACGTATCCTGCAGATGGAAAAAAAGTATTACATATCCTGCAGATGGAAAATTAGTATTACGTATCCTACAGATGAAAAAAGTATCTCGTATCCTGCAGATGGAAAAAAGTATTACGCATCCTGCAGACGGAAAAAAATATTATATATCCCTCAGATGGAAAAAAGTATAACGTATCCTGCAGATGGAAAAAAACTATTACGTATCCTGCAGCAGAACAAAGAGCATAAACACTGTGCAATCACATAATTCATGCTAGAAACCATGTGAATTGACTTCATTTTAGTGATACGATACGACTATTTTAAAGATCTGCAAGGTCAAACTTAGAACTATTTGTTACCTACCTAATTGATTTCTTGTAACTTCTTTTAAAACGTTCGATCTCGATTAAAGTAAAATTTATAACAGTTTAAATTTGAATAAATGTAAATTCATTCATTATGAGATAGTATACTGCGATGTATCAATGCTAGAGTATAGTGCGAAGCTAATTTATCAATCAACGTCGTGTGACGAGCTTAGCTCATAAATAACTGAAAACTGGATATGCATATCTATTGGTCTAAAACTATATTAAACGACAAGAAGTTTTTTTTTAGTATTGGAGACGTATTAAGAAAGCCTTTTTAAAACACATACATTTCAATAAAAAAATGTAGTTAATTTTGATTTGATTAATTCAAATCAATTATTTTAAATGTTAAAAACTCTGTACATACCTAAAACGGATGGTCATGATAAAAGGAAGAAGGCGGTAACCTTCCCTTTTTTGTAAAAGGAAGATTACCAACATGATCTGATTTAAAATTCATTTAATTGAATCAAATATAGAGTCGCGTTGACTTGGCATCGGAACCTAAGGGAACCCGATTTTACCGAAGTTTAGTTTAGTTTAGTTATATTAACGTCCCATTTAAAGCAACACGAGGGCTATTTTGGGACGGACCTCGTCATTTTGAACCAAGATCAGATGACGAGGAGGACACCTGAACTGGCACCCACCTCTCCACACCACAATACACCAACGGGAGGACGTTTGGCCTGACAGATTTAACGTGCAAGAGACCCCCTCACATGACGGTTCTTTGGTGGAATCGAGTCTCGAACCTGAAACCCTCCGGTTCCGAAGCCGAGACCTTACCCCCAGGCCACCGCGGCCCACCGAAGAACCGTCGTATAAGTGAGTGTGGTGTGATGCACATTAAACGTCCAGGTCAAACGCCCTTCTGCTAGTGTATTGTGGAGAGGTAGGGGTGCTAATTCAGGTGTAGTCTTCGTCATCCGACCGAGGTTCAAAACCAAAAGGTTCGTCTCAAAATATCCCTACTGTTGCTTTAAAACCGGACTTTAATATGACTAACCAGGTATATTTTTAAAATCTTAATTAAAACTTTCAAATTTTTGAGGTGAGATTATGAAACGCAAGAGGACGATTGAAATTTCGGCCGAATCTTCTGATCATTTTTATCAAGATAATATTTATCGTTTATCAAGATAAAGCATAAGTCAGCTTCCTGTGACGTGTTTAACTCTCAAATAACTGAAAACTCTGGATATGCATATCTATTGGTTTAAAACTACATTAAGCAACAAAAAGTTTTTTCTTGATTATATGGGACTCATTAAGATAACTTTTTTAAAATATATATATTTCAATAAAAAAAATAGTTAATTTTGATTCGGTTAATGTAACCGAACACTTTTGAGGCAATTTTTGAGAAAAACATAATGTAGACATACTTTACCTCTACTTCTAGGTTTAAAACTATTCGAAATTAGTAACATGATGTCAAAATCACAAAACAAATTAAGACTTTTCGAAAATTGACATTTAATGGCATAAATTTATGTAAATTTTTATAAAACTTCAAATTAGCTACACAAAAAACTATAATTCTCATCCTAACAAAACTTATACCAAAATAAACTATATAGTTTTGTCTAAGGAATGAATTACAAACGTATGGTTCTAAGATTTATCATGGAATTTTTAGTAAATTAATGACATTATTATTCAAACAATAGGCTGTAAATTAAAAACTATTCACTCGATCCAAATTAGTTTTGCTCATTCCCTAGAAAATAGTATAAAAACAAAGTCCATCAAATTTCATAGCTATATTATAATAATATTTTGAGTTATTTGATTTGAAATAAGCAAGAAATGAATGAAAATCAGTTCTGAGAAAATTGCATTTCAAGCATATAGTAACTTGTTTTAAAAATAAATTATGGCCGTACATACTTAAGATTCACCTCATTTATAGCTTATACCTTCTTGCTGCTAATTTTTTAATAATTTTCCTTTTTTAATCAATCAAAAAAAAATTCTAGCAATTTTTCATTAGCAGTGAAGCTGCTTAAATTCATTTATTCTTTGTCAAGCTCATCAAATGTTCTGGCTGAATTTGCACTAGTATACATTCCAACAACCTTAAAGATATTTAATAAACCTATAAAAATTTCGTTAAAATGTATTACAGACATAAATACCCCTGATTTGAGGATTCAGAGCTCAACAAAGACATGTTTAGGTACAAATTTCCAAAAAACATTGTTGGAACTCTTATCTCATTGACAATTTATGTTTTTCTGTGACAAACATTTTCCTTATTTCAAATTAAATCTGTGTTTATACAAATTGTTAGCATGTTTTGGGGTCTTTAAATCGATATTTCCGGTTCTTTAAATGTCCATTTCCGGCTTACCGATCATTACGAAAATATTAATATCTTGACTTTTAATTAACGTAGAGACAAAAGTAAACCTGTTTTGGATAGCTCAAATACTGGTGTATTCAATAAAATAATTTTTGAAAAATGTCATGTTTTGGGAAAATCTACCTTTTCAACATGTTCGGATACCTTAATTTAAATAAATTATTTTAAATGTTTCTTTGGGTTTGAATTATTTAATTTAGATACTTCGGTTAATTTTAAAACTTACTGAAATGAAGCTTTTCTTTAATAACAACATTGCATATTATCTCTAAATAAAAATTTTATAATAAAGCAAAAATAAATTTTTAAAATTGGCCTTTCAATTAAATAAATTTGATTTTAAGCGTATTTTTTCTTTAAATTAAAAAAATCAAAATATTTTGATTATGTGATGCAATAACAATTTTCATCGTTTTATATACTAAATTTACATTGGCGCCCTTTGCAACGATATATAAAATATTCCGTAAGTGTATATGGGTTTGTTTATATGCCTTGCAGTTGCTACATCATTAAGAGAAATTTTTAAAAAATAAAAAATACATGCACGACTCTAGCCTAAAATATTAACATTCTTTAATACTTTGAACTAAAGTTTCTAATCTTAATATTTTTAATTCAATATATTCATATTTACTAGCCTTCATTAATATATAAATTGCATTGTGTGGGAAATAGATATCTGTCTCAGGATTACCATGGTGTCAAAAGATTATAATACTGATAAACATTCACCTTTTAAATATAAATTTGATGAAACAAAAAATTCTTATTACATCCTGGCAACTTACGGGTGATGATTAAAGATTACGAAAAATTTAAAAACTATGCCCAGACTCCATTTTTCCTTGCTGTAGCTACCGAAAGAGAAGAAAAACTAATTTCTACCTCAGAGCCATTTACGCTTGAATTGTCTTTGATAAATATTAATAAAATCAAATTATAAAAATATCATTGCAATCATTTACTCTGAAAACATTATTGAAATATTATTAAATCTAAAAGCACCAGATGGGCTGACACATTGAAAACAATACTGTATTTTCAATCAAAATTATCATTTCAAATTTATATGTGGGTCTTTATATATCTCTAATTTTAAATGATTTACGTATTGTTAGTTTGATTTCAATATTGTTATTTTTCTTGAGTTACATGAAGCTTGAATAATGATCTCATTTTCATGTTAAATAGAAACATGTTAAATAAAGCATCCAAGCATTTTAACATGAAAAACTCATCACATTAGCTACATGGTATTGAATATTTTCAACGCCAATGCACTCTAATGAGTTTCGGCGTAATCAACAGTTATACGTTGGACATAAAAATTTAAATTGTGTCTTCAATCCACTTTTATTCAGAATTCCCCAAAAAATAAAATAATTCATTTTGAAACTATTAAACGTCAGTAAAATCCTCTTTCAGTATTTGTCGGTGATAGTGTATTAAACGCACACCATACTTACATATAATCTTAAATGAAATTAATTTTTATTCTCTAGACACAATAACTGCAGTTCTAGCACTAAGCTATGTCGTCCCCAAAAGTAATAATTAATACATATCTCTCAATTTAAACAAGTATCGCTACAACTTTTCAGCGAAAAAATAAATAGATTTTATTATTGATCGCTTTAAACGTATCGGCTGTAAATTTAAATATTTTCATCAGATACGTTTTATTAATTATTTTTAGCATACTAAAACTTTTCAGAATAGTTTAAATAGTTGTTTATTTTTAATTATAACTAAAACATCATACAGAATATCATATAATCGGAAATCTTGCTATTAATTAAGATTTCTGTCTTTTTATTACATACATACATTATACATTCTTTAACGTTTCTAATGTTGTTATGACTTCACTGGTATTACGAAGAAACATTTACAAAGATTTTAGTAAGATAGTACATTTTATTTTAACATTCATTGGACAGTAATACATATACAAAGAAATGCTTCGATTCATACTCCTAGTCATCTTTGGTGACAAATGTTTTTGCCCGTATTATTGAGTTTTTAAATGATGTACATGAAATTAAGTCATAGCAATTAATCATTTGAAGATGGTTAATCCTAACTTAGCGCTTGTTAAACTTCTGTTCGAAGCATGTTTCTTTATTTCTTATAAATCTTTTTTCAACTTACTTAATGACAGGAATACCTACTCTCTTCAGTGCATTTCAAATAATAATCTTACTGCTGAATTAATTAGATAAGCATTGAATCAAGCGCAGCTGTAAAAACATTCGATAAAGCGGTTTGAGATGTTCTTATAATGATTTAGTTACATTTAACTGATAAATAAATAAGAACGATTTCTCTGTAAGGTACGTTAGCGTCGTTTCATCCATGCAGTCGTTTATAGAAAAAACTAATATTTTAAAAATAAAAAAAGATGACAGTGTAATTATCGATATGAAATAAAAATATTCATGTGTAAATAAATAATAAAATATTCAGAGGATGTTTCTTTTTGCAATTCCTACTGTTAGTTCCACACTCTCCCTATATATATATATATATATATATATATATATATATCTTGTTTAAATTTTCAATCGTTAATAAAATACTTTTTTATTCGTCAAGTTCCAAATACATTTTTTAAACTCGTTGTGGATAACACTCGATGTTAATACAGTTTTTTTAATTTTAATTCATTCATTAAATTTAATTGATTTTTCAATACTTTAGAGTTTCAGCAGTTTGCAATGAAACTCGAAATCAACAGTAGTTCAATCTACAAAATTTACGGATTTCGGTATTTTTCAAGTGAAAGAGAAAAAAGGCTAGTTCAATTCTTGCATAAAACGATCATTTTTTATACTTATTATTTTTTGATAATTATTTAATAAAAAGTAACTAAAAAATAAATTTTATTTGTTAACATAAGAAGGAATTGAATTTTTTAAAAAAATTATATATTACTTTTTTTATCTGATAGTTATCAAGATTTCTGCCTTTATTATAATTGAAATACCTTGTTAACTTTTCATTATTAAAAGCACTGTTTTTGGAGTGAGATTTAAGTATTTCTAGATGAATAAGAATAGGCAATAAAATATGAAGGGCTTTCGTCTTTTATTCACATAGCACACCATATACATCATCACTATATAAACTGCATTTTTCTTGATAATCCTTCAAGCTGCTTATTCTCATAAGTACTTCAACCTGAAAAAAAATGTAAACATTTTTTAAGAAAATTTTAATCGATAAAAATTCGCATTTATTATTCAATATCCTATCAATCACTCAAATATTAGATCTAATACAAAAAGAATTGTTGTTGACCACACTAAATCCACCATTCATATGACCATACTATGATCAAAATTAGAAGGAAAATCGTGCCATTATTTTATTAAAAGCTACTGGAAGGCTATTTCATTATTTTAAGTGACAAAAATGAAAATTGAACAAATTTGCATCATTAGCGTATATATACTCTCAATTTTCATGGTCATTATCACTGGAGCGTATATATACGCTGCATCATATTATATGCTATGCATGTAATATGATATATACTATATTCATATTATATACTATATATCTATATGCATCCCACATTTCAAATATTACCACACTGAGCAAAATAACTAACAAATAATGCTCACAAATGATTTTTTTCTACTTTTCTACAATTCTAAACCTAAATATGAGGGCCGCGGTGGCCTGGTGGTAAGATCTCGGCTTCGGAACCAGACGGTTTCAGGTTCGTGACTCCATTCCACCGAAGATACATCGTGTGAGGGGGTGTCTTGGACGTTAAATCTGTCAGGCCAAACGTCCTCCCGCTGGTGTGGTGTGGAGAGGGGGTGCCAGTTCAGGTGTCGTCCTCGTCATCTGATCTTGGTTCAAAATGACGAGGTCCGTCCCAAAATAGCCCTCGTGTTGCTTTGAAACGGGACGTTAATATAACTACACTAAACTTAACACCTAAATATGAAGAAAAACTTTTTCCGTGATATGGATAAAAGAAGGAAGTTTATCTTAATCGAATTCAACAAGTAACAGATCATGTGATCTTTATAGAATTGTGTTTGAATTTCACATCTATTTTCAGAGATAGGACTTTGCTACCAGATCGCGACAGTCTATATTAGATTAAAGAAGGGTAAGCCTTCTAGAAGAAAAGCATTAGTGTAGGATAAAGAAGATATTTTTCAAAAATGAAGAACATCATTCCGATTTTTAAATTTGGCAGCGCACTATTCTATGCATCTTTTTATTGTGACATATTGTATCATTTCTAAAAGATTGGTTGGTGCTTTGAATGCAATTCATAATTAAGAAGTTACTTTTTTATTTTCTTAGACAAAAAATATTGTAATAATAGAAAAATCCGATTTCAATATTTTGATGAATCTGCACTTTTTAGAAATTTTTTTAGTCCTCAAAACACATTTTTGGTTTCATAGCTATCTGTCGATTTTTCTGCATAATTGTGAAACTAATAAACTCAAAATACCTTATAGCTAAAAGGCTGAAATGTAGTATATATTCTTTCACCTAAATCTGCAGAAATATAATTCCATTACTTTTATTTATTTAACTGTATTTAATTTTTTTTAGAGAAATCTATTCAGTGGACGTCTATTTTCCCGACTGTCGAAAATAACTCATCATGACAATTATCAAATGAAGGAATTTAGATAAAATGTTATACACTTAATCAATATCTGAAATGTAAATGTATGTCAAATTTAGAAAAAAATCAACATCAGGTGATATGCATCTTCACAAGCAGTCAAATGTAATAACTTAAAAACAGAGTGATTTAAATAAACTAAATTTCGTGTGTAGTCTTGAAACTGTTACTGTAATTTGTTGCCGAATTCTGTTTGCAACAATTCTTTAGAAAAAGATGTCTAAAATATATACCCAGCTTTCTGGTATTTGAATATTAACCACACGCTTGAAGTTGATCTTTAAGGATTGAACTATTTCATAATTATTCTGCAAACAAGAGTTCATGAAACAGAAACCCATTTATCAGAGATATGCAAGAAAATTTCTGGGAGACCATTCTTACTGATTATTAGCCAAAGAAACATTTAAATTGAGCAAAAGGAAAAAGAAATTTTCCAGTTAAGTTAATAAACTTCAATATTTAATTTAATAATTAATAACACATTTACAGTTACAGTTAAATATATGTTGCGCTTCAATATTTATCGTGATGGATGAAAATCCAAAGAAAAAATTGCATTTTATCTGATTTTTCTGGTATTTCTATGACTATGATAGATGGCACTATGACTAAACTTAACGCAATGTTTTTATAAAATAGCAGGGTGAAAAATTGATAAAATATCGACTATATTTAAAGTTTCGAAAACAAGCAGACATTAGTGCGTTTATGTCACTTTTTAAAATGTCCCTAAATAACAAAGAATAATATCGTGATCCGTGACCCATTTACATTTGTTAAGGTGGGTTCACTCGATGCTAACTATTGCGCGCGATAGAAGATTACGTCTACTTCCTGAAAACCACGCGATCACAAAGGGACAATGGCAAACAGTTATCTCGTTGAGATAGCCATTGGCCATTGTCGCAACGACGTTGTCTCTACTGTCCATGGAAGGACAACAGCAGAGAGGCAACGACTGCGCGCAATAATTAGCCTTGTGTGAACCAACTTTTACATCAATGAAGGCAACTGCAATGCAAAACCAATGACAGTATTCATTCATTTATTTATATAGAATTCGATACATAGAAGATCGATTGCATTTATGCAACAGAGCAGATAAATGGAATTCTTACTCTCTAGCTCATGCACATGGCTTCGCAGTCCTTCTGGGAGAGGAAGTTGTTTTGGTTTCCTTTGCATCCGCCGTAGATGAACTTCTCGCACAGCCCTGTCTCCTGGTTGAAGAAGAATCTATGGAAGAGGGCCCTGCAAGGACCGGTCACCTTTGGCTGATCGCAAGGGGACGCGGAAGAAGACCCTGAAACAACAGAGAAATATGGCGCAGATGACGTATCTGAAGCAATGTATCTGAATTGGACGCAGATTTTCTGTTTTTAGATTATGCGTATTACAACGGTTTGTATA
>JAPMOQ010002091.1:88100-105575 GCA_026543055.1 Argiope trifasciata | reverse complement strand
TTTTTTTTTCATTTCTATATTTTGGAATGCAAATGAGGATTTCTCTCTAATTTTTGAATAGTCTTTATCAAAAATTCGAACTATGCAAAACAAGTGAAATTCTTGACTCTTGAATTTCTTAAAATAATTTAATTTTTTTCTTCATTTCTATATTTTGGAATACAAATGAGGATTTCTCTCTAATTTTTGAATTACCTTTCTCAAAAAATCGAGCCAACTTTCTAACTTCTTATGCTTCATTCTGGTTAAAGTTAAACAAGCTATTTTTTTAAAGTTAAATGTTCCAGCTGGAAAGGAAATTATGGCATCATTACCTGACTCGCAAAATGTCACTTTTTTGCCTATTTTTCTTAAAATTTATTTCGGATGACATTTTCTATCAATTTATATCATTTTAAACAATTTTGTAGGTACGGCACTGAAGGATTTATTTGATACATATAACATTTCATTAAAGGAAAAAGAATAAATCTATATTTTGTGCTGAATGTCGATATGAAAAACATTTCTTTGCCGTTTGGCAACATTATTTATATTGTAAATTCTTGACTCTCTAAAGCTTTCTAGAACATCACTTTTGAAAGATGAAGACCTTCTTTTTATTCGGTTTTGTTGCTTTGGTTTTATTCCAAACAATAAGTAAGTGGTGATTAATTTTTTAAATATCTTATTCCTTAATTAAATAATTTATAAGAAATAATTAAATAATTAATAAGAAATTTTTATTTTGGTATTAAGTTATGACATTTTTAACTTCAGTAAAATAATAATAGTAAGCTCCAAAAATAATTGAACACATTAACTGATTTGCATCATAATAGCGAGGAAGTTTTTTGGACATTATCGCCAAAGAGCAGATGTGTGCTCTAGTTTCATGTGCATAATAGTTGGTACCCGGCATGTTGCTGCCACCGAAATAAATAATATTAACTCCAATCGATCGATAATTTGGCAATGTTTTATCGAAATATGATGAACGGTATGGCAGTATATAAAATACGAATAAACAAATATCCATATTTACATTGTGTATTCTTTTAGAATTGTAAAACTTGGTGTCCTTTCAGAATGGGAATGAAAAGAACTATTCATTGTGTCTCATGATTCGTTTAATATTCGTTCGGAATTCTCAAATTTAATGCTAGAAAATGTTATTAAAATATTTTCTTTTAAAATGGATTAAACAAAGAAAATATATTTATACCATAAAATCGTCAATATAGTCGAAAAGCTAATTTTTGAAAATTATTTGTATACATTATTGTATACATAAATAATGTATACAAAATTATTTGTATACATTATTTTTGGAAGTTACTACGTAAAACGCTAAAACTTAATTAAAATTAAAAACCCTCAGGGTGCCACCCTGCCACCACTGAACGGCTCAATACAAGAAGAAGAAGGTTGGTCTCTCCAAAATTTTCTCGCATCATCTGCAATACAGTTGTTACCCCTGAGAATGGCTTATATGACATTTGCGTATTATAGCTATACATTATTAATATTTAACTTGGATTTAGCATTTTTATAGAATCTATTGTCTCCTCGGCGAGTTATTTGCGGATTAATTCTTGGTAAATAGATGCTTTTGATTTTCGATTTTTTTTTTAAAGTTTTAGATAACTGTACTGTTTCTAAAACCATCCTGTAGGTGTAAATATGTTGGCCAAGTTTCATTTGCAATCGGATGAACGGTTTAGGAAGACAAAGAGACATTCAAACAAACATTCAGTTTTACTTATATAGATAAGCATAACATTAGATCTCATAGCTACCACAAGAATGCACTTAATTAGTAGAAAGTCATGATTGAAAAATGAGAATAAATTCTATGTCATGCTACAAAAAAATCTTGATATGATTATTTTCAACAGTTACTTTATTTTCAAAACTATTCATAGTCAGAGCATTACACATCTCCGAATCAAAAATTAATAGAAAAAATAATTAAACACTATAAATCACAAGTAAAAGCATTAGCAACATGAGGAATTACATCTTGTACATCATGAACGCCAAGATTTACTCGCCCATATGTTTTAGTACGTACCAGCGGGTGACCGAGCTCCGGTTCGGAGAAAACAGGTATGGAAGCTAACTCGAAGATTTAAATTTTCCATTGTGATTTATCAAAACAATACATGCCATAAGAAAATTTGTGAAACCATTGGTGAAAAGATAACCGGTTAAAGTGCACCATTGTAAACTATTCTAAACAAAGTTAGAGTTTGGAAAGGGAACTATTCTATACAAAGGTAAAGATTGAAGTGTGTTGAAGTTCAATATTTTCGACAAATTTATTTAGAAAAACCAAACATATACATACATAAGAAACATATTATAAACCTATAACAGCATAAACATAAAACTTTATTAGTTCGCCATATTGGCTATAGATGGCAGCACGTTACCGCTTGAAAATTTAAGTAGCCATTATGGCGAACTAATAAAGTTTGAAAATATCCTATCTGAAACTCCGAACTGCTCAACCGTAGCGCTTCAAAACCGGCTCCAATCGATTCCTCGTGGCCAAGAACCCCAGACCCCCAAGTTTACCGGAGTTTATTAATTCTGTGGCGATTTTCGACTTGGCAACCATTCCTCGTATTATAGTATTAGATTGAAATAACTACCTCTCAGAAGACTTGTAAACGTTATGAAATTCTTGTTATCAGTAGGATAATTGCATTTAGTTACATGGTTTAGCTATTTTAAGTATTATAATACTTTATAAAACTATTAAATGTAAGTTAATTAACTTATAATTTAACTAATAAATATAATAAATAAAGTTAAATTTATAATTAATTTAACAAATTAATTTTAAATTTATAGCTTTATTAAACTAAATAGAATTATAAATACGTTGCATTTGCTATTTTGTTTTTTTTAATCAGAAATATTGTTATCTTTGTGTTATAAAAAAGGTAATACGGACCATTTTTCCATTTTTTAATGATGAAAAAGGGTTAAAATGTTTTGAAAATTTGTTTACAGTCTTTTTTGAAATAACTAAAAAAAAACAACACTTTACTTAGAGAATACAACTGAATTTATTAATTTTAAATTTATTCGTATTTTGAAAGAATTTCAATAATTTCAATTTTTCTTAAATAAACACATTTGAAATGCATTTAATTTCTGTTTTCAAATTATTTTCCTTGTAAATCATTCATACTGATTGATTATTTATTTTTTGGCATAGTATTCATTAAATAAAGATTTATAGATATTGTTTTGCAACCTTTTAAAATCTAACAATAGAAATTTTCTATTGTTAGAAAATTTTTGTTTTTTAATTATTCTATTTCTAAGTTGCATATTTACAGAAATTAATTTGCCTATGATGTAAAACGGCATGGCATCATAGGCAAATTAATTGCTAAACTTAAAATGATCATTTGAAACCAATGTACACATCGTGTCATGATTTTTCGTTAAAATGCCTGAAATTTACCAAACGGTAATTTTATTTCGAGAAAGTAGTATTTATTTAACTTCTACAAAAATTACTGGGATATTTTTGAAAGATGTTTTAATTCATTTCCTGAAATTTCTTTTACTATGTTGTCTATTTATCAAATGTAGCATTTGAAAACATCTTTTAAAAGAATTTTGAGTTTAACAGCTAATAAAAATTATAGAGCCACATACAATTATTTGCATTTCGACAAACTGTGCAAGTGTAATGAAATAATAAATGTATGATATTTTACCTGTCTATATTTATTATTACATATTATAAATTATACATATTTTCACGAATATGTAAAGAACTATGCCGTTAAAGAAATAGATTTATTAGAATGAAGCACCTTACGACAGCCATGAGGCTGAAATCTTCTCCCTTATTGAGGGAACTCAGCTTTTATACGCTTGTAGAATGTTGGAGAGCAACCCAATTTGAATATTTGAGAAAGACCTAGAATTTTCCAGACCTTAGATAAGCAATAGGCAACAATTCCAGTCTTTGGATAAAATATAGTGATCGGGATGCGAACTATAGATCAGCCAATCAGAAATGACAAACTGCGTCAATAGAGCCACTGCTACTGCTAATTAATATGATTTGTGAGGCAAAATCTATCTAATGCCTTATATATTATTATATTAGTTATTCAAAGATGAACAATAAGTTTTAGGAATATTATAAATATGTAATTCCAGTCAAAATTCTTTTGCTTAACTTGTTTAACGTGTTGGCAATACAATGCAATATTCTAATATACTTTCTCCTTCTCTTTTACTGGACATTTGAGCCTTCTTAAGAAAACCCCAAGATATTTCAGTACTATTAAAAACATAATTGTTTTAATAATTTAATTTCTAATTGAAATTTGTTTTTTTAATGATATTTAGAATTTTAATGGTTATAATTTTTATTTTATTCCTCATGCAAATTTCACATATTATAAGTATAATTTATTTTTAACTTTATACAATCGTTTTGTTAAATATTTGATAAAAAAATCGTTTGGTAAAATATTTGATGAAATATTGAAAATGGTAATAATTTCATCCCAGCATTCAAAACTATCAATAAAACAAGTAATACAACATTAAAAAAATCAATTCCTACTTAGGTCAACAATGAAACGTTTTATTTTAGTTGCTTTTTATTAAATAATTATCAAAAAGATTATTTTATATCAAAAAAATAATTGAAATACTGAAATCCTTGCATTTTAAGGATTAAGCTATAGTCTGCTGATGTCGATTTTCATCGAAACGGCTAAAATTCTATTTAAAGTATAAAAAATGAATTAAATCTAATGAATGAACTAATATTTGAAAGAAAACACTGTATAAACAAGTGTCATCCACAACGAGTTTAAAAAATGTATTTGAATTGGAGTGAATGACTAAAAAGTATTTTGTTAACGATTGAAAATTTGAACAAGACATATCAATAAATATATAGGGAGAGTGTGAACTAATATTACGAATTGAAAAAAGATGGCAAAAATGCCTAAAAAATTGCCTATAAATACGCCAAAAAATTTCAAAAATTCAAGAAAAATTGCGCGTCAATTACGTAGGTAACAATAAAGAGATAGCTTTTACAATTTTGAAATCAAACATGCATATCATATCTTTATAATTCTCCAAAATTTCTTTTATTAAGGTACTCATTTAAGGAGTCTCAAATATAGCAGCTGAGATATCTTTTTAAAACTAAGTAACTTTTAGTATTTTAGGACACTGCAGAGCCTTGCATAATTATTTATCATTCGACACGCTGAACGAAATATAAATGCACTTACTGTTGAATCATATTATTTATTCCTGTACGATTTATTTACATAGTAAAATGTCGTTTATTTATTTTTCAAAATTTTGACTCAAAACGACATATAAAAGAAAAGACATGAATTTGTAATAACTTTGCTTCTTAAAAATTTTTATGTTACTAATTCAAATTCATTTAAAAGTAACGATTAAAATTTTTTTAAAGAAAGTGTTTATAATATTTTACAATTCAATGTAAACAACCACATTTTAAACATTAATATTTCTCTGAATAAAAAGAAAACTCATATTTCTAGAATAAGAAAATAATAAAATAAATATATAATTTGTTACTCAAGCTGTATGCCTTGAGTATAAATTACATACTTCGTATTTCACACGATTTATGTGTATGTAGATATAAATAAAATGTGTATGTAGCTATAAGTTAATATTCACAAGTAATTTGTGCGTCTTAGTTAAAATTATCTAGTTAAAAATCTTTGTTCATGAAGTTCTAATAATTTAATTAGAAAGGATATTTAAATAAATAATTTTAACTAAGACGCACAAATTATTGAACTCATTTTTATTATGCTCTGATGAAGTAAGTACTTGACTTTTTTTATAGAGTCTGTTCAATCTTTAAATGAAACTAAATTACTTTCACTTTCACTTGTAATTGACGCTCATTTAGAGCTAGAAAACTGAAATTGCATTAATTCATGAATTAATTTCAGTATCATACTTAACCTTAAAAAAGAAGAACTGATATTTGAGGACAAACTTTGGAAAATTTTTAAAGCTTGAAAATGGTTTATAATCAAAAATCTTTGTTTCGTATAAACGAAGTACTTCATTATTACAATAACAATGAGTGAATCTGGATTGTGAGGCATTGTTATATGAATTAAATCTGTGCACAAATGCGCACTATTTGAGCAATACATATTTGTAGATGTCCTATTATATAACCACTATTTTTATCCCCAAAATTCTAAACTTTTTCTTTGTCTGCTTCAACGGATATAATAACCAAATAAAAATATTAATGGATATTGTTGAAGATTTACTCATCGAGTATTGCAAAGCATCAAAAGCATGCATTCATACAATACAGAATTTCTTTCTGGAATATATCTAAAATAAAATGACATCTCTTATATAGTTTGTTGGATTGCATTCACAAATCTATATATTGCATAAAAACCCTTTTCCCTGTCCTAACTTGTTGTATTTTTACTTTTATCAAATGTCTTGAATTCCTCCAATATATCATACAATTTGCTTTTGGTATTTTTTTTATTGCAGGTGAGTGTGACGACAATCAGTATCCTAACGAGTGCGGAGTTGCTTGTCCAATGAACTGCCAGAAGTATTTGGACTCTCCTACCTTCTGTACCTTCCAATGCGTTCGCAGATGTGACTGCAATTTGGGAAACGTCTACCTGAAAGGAAACATGGGCAAATGTGTGAGACCAAAATACTGTCCAAAATAAAACTCCTTTGCTGAAATATCAGTCATTTTTTTATTAAATACAAAATGTAAAGTAAAAATGAGTTTAAAATATGTGTATGTGTTTTTTAATGTTTAATTGCTTTTTCTCATTTGGCATTCTTTGCTTCTTTTTAGTTGAGGTTTTTTTCATTGCTTTATTTTGCTGTTGGGATGGATGGATGTTTGGATTTTATGGCACATGGGCCAAAGCTGGCTATGATGCGCCAAACAAGTAGCGTGTGTTTAATGCCAAATGGTCTATTAAAGAAAATATTTCTTCAAGGTCAAAATACAAACAAAGTTTTGTTTTTATAAAATCAAAGTACACTAAGATTAAAGGACAAAGATCTAAAAATTAGAACTTCAATTACAGAAAAGATTCCTAGAAAAATTAAAAAAGACCCCATGGTATTCATATAAAATTGATGGCTCTTAAAAAATTCAAAGATATTCTTGTGTGGATTTTCCCCCACCCATTCACGCATCTCCAATGTTAAAGAATTAAAATACCGGATACGATGAGTATTAAATTTAGGATACTGAATCAAAATGTGTAAAACTTTAAGATCGACACTGCAATCTTTTGCTATTGGGATAAATTTGTTTTTGGCGAGTTTGTTTTTGATTAAAATTTACTTTATTGTATACAAAGAATTAAAATCGCTGTAATCTTTAAAAAAGATCGGAAATCAAGATTTTTAATAATATTTACTTTTTATCCTCTGAAGTGAAAAAACACATTTTGGGCACAATGTCTGACTGTCTCAAAGATATTTCAAAAATATCTTCAATTAGACGGTGTATTATCTATACAATAAATTTGAAGATTTATATCTAACTTTCAGGAAAATCTGTCGAGAGGAAGTCTGTCCAGCCGTTCGATTATTCATTAAGATAATAGAAAACAAAGAGATCTACAATTTAGATACCTATGAAATGTAAACCTAAATCAAATAAAGGCTTAATTATCTGTCTGTCTTTTGCAAATACGATAGTTGCAAACATATATATGCAAATATGACAGTTGAAAAGTAGAATACCTTAAATATTTGGTCTGTAACTTTGAGACCAGAAGTGTAATTCTGTGCTAAATTTTACTTCCAACTGATTGGAAAAATATAGTTTAAAATACATTCGATGTTTGGATAGAATAAACCTCATCCCAGGGATTAATTGATGAAAGGATAACTCAATGGATTCAAATAAATTTCACTGCGGGTCAGAGGTTAATATTTCATAGCAAAGTATGTCAATACCATGCAAAGAGTTTGTTTGTTGTTCTTTACGCAATAAAGTTTCGAGGAACTGTTTTGTATATATTATGTATTGTTTAACTTTACTTTTGTAAATATTATGTGTTGTTTAACTTTACTTTTGTATATATTATGTATTGTTTTATTGTTTACATCAGGATTTGGGGAACCTAACGCAACTTCTTTAAACAAAAATAACATTTTTGTATTTTTAAAATCTTTGTTGTCCCAGATTATCGTTGAAATTCCGAAGTTTTAAGAAACCAGCGGGTGATCGAGCTCCGCTCGGAGAAAACAGGTATCGAAGCTAACTCGAAGATTTAAATATTCAATTGTGATTTATCAAAACAATACATGCCATAAGAAAATTTGTGAGACCATTGGTGAAAAGATAACCGGAACGTTACCGCTTAAAACCTATTAGGCAATAGACAAAGAAAATTTAAGTGCTGCCATCTATAGCCATTATTTCGAACTAATAAAGTTTGAAAATTTCCTATCTGTAACTCCGAACTGCTCGACCGTAGCGCTTCAAAACTGGCGCCAATCGATTCCTCGTGGCCAAAAACCCCAGACCCCCAAGTTTACCGGAGTTTATTAATTCTGGGGCGATTTTCGACTTGGCAACCATTCCTCGTATTATAGTATTAGATATAAGTATCATATATATAGCGATCCAATAAGATGTCTCGACAAAGATGAAACTTTATGCAACATGCATTCACAACATAGATGGTACAATGAATGCATACTTTCAATGGATACAGGTGCATTGATCTTAGCAATTTCCGTCAAAATTCGTGATGATAAAAAAAAGAAAACATCTATTCTACAAAATGCTGGTATATTGCAAGAGTAGTTGAAATAACACGTTTATTAGAAGTGTTGAGCAAAAGTTTATGTAGTAGTTCATTACAGAAGGAATGTCATTAAGGAAATACCACTATGAGTTTGAAACATGTTCGAGTGAATGCATTTTCATACTCTGAATTTTAACATTAAGACTCCGATAAGATTTCTATTCAAGGTAAAAACGCAATTTTTGCTCGCAAATTTCCATATAATCGATTATAATACTTCTTCTACTACTTATCTAATAGTAATTCTACTTCAGACTCACAATATTGGAAATGTTGTAATTTCAAACCATAATTTTATTTCAAAATTTGGGTACCAAAATTATGCTTTCCTCAGGAAAACTTGTAACAATTCACCTAAAATCTGGTTGCATAGCTATAAACTTCATTCCAGTTGTATGAAATTTTTTTACATATTCTTGAAATGCTTTCAAAACTTTTAGTTTTATTACCTGCAGTCATCATTCTTGCATATTCTCTATTAAAAGTGCTATATCAGAAATCTCTTTGCACGAAATTCACTATGAAACATTAATCTTTGTCATTCAGTATTTTTATTGATTCTGTCGAATGATCTTTAGCTTGTTTATTCGGCGATTTTTGGGATGCGGTTAATAGTATCGGAAATTCGGATATCATTTATAAAAATACCTCTTAGTTGCCTATTACAAATAAAGATTCGGTGGGCTTGTTTCATTAAATCTCCACTCTTTACAGAATTAATTTTATTCTTAAACGAATTTTTCAACTCCTGCTATTAGTTCACACTCTCCCTATATATATTTCATGCTCAAATTTTCGATCGTTAATAAAATACTTTTTATTCAGCCACTCGAGTTCAAATACATTTTTTAAAAACTCGTAGTGAATAACATTTGAAAATAATACAGTTTTTTTCAAATATTAATTAATTCAATTCATTTAATTCCTTTTTTAAAACTTTAAATAGAGTTTTAGCAGTTTGTAATGAAAATTGAAATCAGCAGGCAGTAGCTCAATCGACAAAATATTGGGATTTCAGTATTTTACATGTGAAGGTGAAAAAAGGCGAGTTCAATTCTTGCGAAAATCAATCCCTTTTTATACTTAATACTTTTTTGATAATTATTTAATGAAAAGTAACTAAAATAAAATTTTTATTTCTTGACCTAAGAAGAAATTGAATTTTTTTTAAATATATATATATTACTTATTTTTTGATCTGATGGTTATCAAGATTTCTGTCTTTTTATTACTGAAAATCCTTATTGACTTTTTTCAAAAATTTATTCATTCATTACATTTAATTCATTTTGAATACTTTAAATAGAGTTTTAGTAGTTTGTAATGGAAATTTAATTCAGCTGGCATTAGCTCAATCGGTAAGATGCAAGGATTTCATTATTTTTCACTTGAAGATTAAGAAATGCTAGTTCAAATCTTGCTAAAGTCAATATTTAATAATAGATATTTAATAATTTTTTTAAATATAAATTTAATAAATAGCAACTAAAATAAAATTTTCCTTTGTTGACCTAAGTATTAATTAAATTAATATAAAAAAGAATAATAAAACTAATTAATTAAAAAATAATAAAAAATTAATTAATTAAAAATAATAATAAAAATAATTAATTAAAAATAATAAAAGAATTAGTATAAAATATTACTTGTTAGGGAAGTAAAAAGAAAAAAAACAATTCAGAGTTGACTGAATCATTGCAAAGTTTACATCCTTTGTCGTTACATCCATTCGTTTTTTCCCAACAAATGAATACGTCAAAGTGTTGACCGTGCAACGAAGGAAAAATGGAAATGTATTTTATGGACATTCATGAAAGAAATAGTTTGTTCAGGAGACAATAAATTCTCGATTTATTAATGTTTGTTCTCGCATTGCTAATGTACCTCTTATTTTATGATGCAATAAAATGACTGTCGTCTAACCCAAACTTTATTTTTCCAACGTAATTGATAATGAAGAATAAAATGAGATAGTGAATATGTTGCAAATTTTAGTTTTGTGTATTTTTTCTTCTTTTATTTCGAAATGATTTTTTTGGAATTAAAGATTGATAACAAATAAAGAAAAATATATTCATTCATTAATTTTACTACTTGTAAATTGAGATTATTTGTCAATGTTAGTTTTTTTCCTACATTATAATCTTAATTTATTCTTATAGACCTCATGTTGCTTCAAAACGGGACGTTAATATAACTAAACTAAACTAAAACTTAATTTTTCCTTGGCACGAAAAGCCCTAATTGATTTCTTAGTATTATTAAACAACAAGAATCCATTTAAGCTGTGGGTACATTCCAAATAGATTTTAAATAATGTATTGAAGCTAAAATTAAATAAAATAATTTTATGATAATTTTTAGAAAGTATAGAATTATGGAATGAAAAAAAAAATAGAATTATTTTCAAAACATACATTTTTAGGCATAACTACTTTTTTGAAAAATATCATTACCTTTTTAAAAATAATAAATATTTTCATCTTTATTCGATTGCATTTGTAAATAATCCAAGAAAAACAAACTTTTACCGACAGTATTTCATTTAATTTATCCTGCCGATACTGCTACGTTCAGTTTTGTCAGGGTGATCGGCTATCCATAAGAATAAATATTTCATTTAATTATTTATGAATGAAATTATTGAATCGATTTTACTTAAATAGATATTTTTTTATTAAATTGCCTTTCTTGCATATTTTTTATCAAGCAGTTCTATCTATGACTAATCCGTTCCACAAACAATGTAGTCATTTCATGTGACGTCAAAGTCATTTGGTAAGTGCAATTCTCTATACCATTTAATTGAAATTTGTATTCACAATTGTGTAGCAAACATATCTGTGTATGACATTTAAATGCATGTTGTGTTCACACTGGCTTCACAGATCTAAATACATATGCCATTGAATTGAATATAATAACTGAACATAGCATTTCGATACTACCCAAACGTAAATATATGCTATCTGATTAAATGTTGTGCTAAACAGATTGTGAACTGTCCGAAATTACACATCTTCTTAATAAATTCACAAGGGATTCAAAATAGAATAAAGTTTAGGTATATAACAGATATCAAGCAAATTTCTGCTGTAACGTTATATATATATATATTGTCTTCATTTCCATGAAATTCATATTGAATTAATCTTCTTCAAATTCATGTTACCTTATTCTGAAGTTAAATCTTAAACACGTTTTCATTTTCTTGAGTTTCTTCATTCAAGACTTCCTGTAATCTCAAAAGCACAATTTTGGAATTGATTTCAATAAAGTATAAACGAAGTATATCCTAAAACAAATAAAACATCCTTTTCCCATTTTCAAAATGTCAAAACAACAAAGCTTTATAAAATGGTGAAAGTGAAAATTGCGTGATTATGCTCTTAGCAATACTAAAAATCTGCAAATTAGTCGCTAATGTGGATGCTGTAGCGGGATGATTTGGTAGATGATAGAAATGCTAAGCTAGGTGGCAGCCATTTTTTCCCACTTGAGCGGCATTAATTTATTTCGAGTGCAATAAAAAATTCCATGATATATTTGTGTATTGTTTAATGCCATTGAAAAATTTCTTCTACTGAGTTACAAATTTAAATTTTTATCTTCAAACAATTATAAGAATTCTTAAATAACATTTAATAGTTTTTTAGAATTTTTTAATGTTTTTGAATCTAGAATATAACATTTTTTGTTAAATAAATTTGCATTTCGGTACAATGATTTAAGTTTTAAAATATTACAGTGCTTTTTATAAAATTTTGAAATTTAATTTTCATTTTTGGAAACGGGGTCAAATAAAGCAACAGCAAAGGCAAAAGGAAAAAAAATGAAATCATTACAAAAATTGTAGCATTAATCTGGCGCTCATGATTGATTTAACCATTTAAATCAACCATGCATGGAATTTTTTGCATGGAATTGCATGGAATTTTTTATTGCACTCGAAATAAATTAATGCCGCTCAAGTGGGAAAAAATGGCTGCCACCTAGCTTAGCATTTCTATCATCTACCAAATCATCCCGCTACAGCATCCACATTAGCGACTAATTTACAGATCTTTAGTATTGCTAAGAGCATAATCACGCAATTTTCACTTTCACCATTTTATAAAGCTTTGTTGTTTTGACATTTTGAAAATGGGAAAAGGATGTTTTATTTGTTTTAGGATATACTTCGTTTATACTTTATTGAAATCAATTCCAAAATTGTGCTTTTGAGATTAAAGGAAGTCTTGAATGAGGAAACTCAAGAAAATGAAAACGTGTTTAAGATTTAACTTCAGAATAAGGTAACATGAATTTGAAGATTAATTCAATATGAATTTCATGGAAATGAAGACAACATGAATTGTATAAAGATGAAGTTGGCATGAATTTCAAGAAGATGAAAATATTACCATGAACTTCATAAAGAATCACGAATATTAAAATTTATATAAATTTTGATGAAATCAAAACTTTTTTAATAATCACGTCTTTAAATTCAAAAGAATTTAGAGTAATTTAGATTTAGATTCAGTAATTTAGATTTAGAGCTGTAATTTAGATTTAAAGCTCTTAAATAGCAGAGCAGAGCTTTAAATTCAGAGCAGATTTCCTGCAAAAAATAATTAATGAATAATTAATTAAAATCAATTTCATTTTTTTGCATTAAAAAGTTTCTTTATTAAATTTTTTGTGTCACTTTTTGATATGTGGTCAAGTAAGATACTTATTTGATAAAAAAATCATAAAATATCTCATTATAAAAAGGATAAATCATCATTTTATACTGATGTCGATAAGAACAGTAAACGATATCAAAAGTTTATTGCTAGTTGGTAATCTTATTTATATAGAGTAGTTCTTAATATCTGGCTCTTTAAGGGAAACATTTCTCAGCAAGATGAAGACTTTCTTCGTATTCTGTTTTGTTGCTTTGGCTCTGTTCCAAACAATAAGTAAGTTTAATTAGATTCCTATAATAATAATAATTTAAATTTGAAAATTTGTGGGATTTTTTTATGATTTAATGACGCAAAAGGATATTAGAATATTATATTGCATTTTTTTTCTTTTTGAAACATTATTTTGCATTTCACAATTTAATTCCAAAAAATTATTAAAAAGGAAATCAGGCTTTTTTAGAAAAAATAAATAATGATAAAAGTTGCATGATTTTGTTCCGCAATTTAAAAAGAAAGTATCAAATTAAAGTGATTTCTTTTGAGATGCGCAATTTTAAATTGCTCGACTTTGCTATAAAATGTAATAATAACGGAATATAAGACTGTCATACTTTTGTTATTCGCAAAAAAAATCAGTTGCATGATTTTATAGTGAGAATAATAATACAATACGAGATTCTTGTGATTTGCTTTTGCAATTCATCGTTTAGAACTGCATGAATTTGATTTCGGATTTAATAAACAAATATAAACTTGTAGAAAGAAATTTAACATAAATAAACCTTCGACGTATATATTTCAATATTTAGTTCCGAAGAATTAAATTTTATACAATTCCATATTATTAAAATGTTAACGTGATTCCAAAATCAGGCGAAATTTATCAATTGTCATTTGGCAACAGTTCGCACATTTGGATCGTTTACATGTGTTCATCAGCGAAAAATCGGGGAATCTTCGAAACGAAGGTTTTTTTTCTTTGGAGAATTCTTTGGAATATTACGAATAAAATGAATTTAAGTCGAACAGTTTCGATTACAAATCGAAATCGGGAAATTAGGACAGATAAAATAAATCATTCATAAGATCCAATCAAAAGGAATAAAATAGAAGAGCAAAAATTTATTTCTGCACAGAGATCAAGTCTAAGCTCTGAGATATTCATTTTCCTACTTCATAACATATATTCTCATTCAGAATTTTTATCTATATTGTTGGAGTACAATTTAAAATTCTAAGATATATATTTTTTTGTAATAATATATAGTACACCAAAGCTGTTTTACATGAATATATCAATCTTATTAATAATCGGCACCCACGACTATTTTTTCAGTGTTATCAATAATATATCGAAAAATTTTAATGAAATTTATCTTATCAAAGAAAGAATAAAATTCAATTTAGATTTTTAAGCCTCTTAGAATTATATATATTCACTTTCTAACATTTACATGTATATCTGTCTGCTACTAGAAATTTTAATTTTAGAAGAAAATGATTTAGAATTTGATTAAAAAATGATGCTAGTAGCTCATACAACTAAATAATGTAATAATAAATTTATTTAAGGTATCCAACTACGTTTGAAGGAAAAATTTTGAAAAATTAGATTTTTAAAAAACTATTTAAACTATGGTTTTTCGATGTATTGACAATTATAATGCAAAATACTATAAAATATTTGAAAATGTCATGTATTTTGGGAAATTGTAAAATGTGTAGTAACTTTTAATGAAATTTAATCAAAACGGTTAACACTCTACACAAAATTGTAATGCAGCTGCCCTATTTTTCTTAGTACTCAAGTTATAGAATAAAATGATGCATGAAATGAACCAAAATCTAAGAAAAATCTTGAGGTACAAAGAAACTATGGTTAAAAAAATTATGTATATATGCATTTTTTTCCATTAAACCATGACTTAATTTTTCTGAAAACACCTATAAATAAAAAAAAACATTTAATCAAAAATAAAACTTTTGGTTCATTTTATTGCCCATATTATTTAAAGTACAAGCTGAATTTTTTATGTAAATAATTCTATTAGTTTTTGAGATATCATATGAACAGTGCAGCATTTTTTAAAAATTAATGTCTTGAGACTATTGAAGTTTAAAATAAATTTTAGCTTAAAATTCCCCTGGATGGTAGATCAGTTCTTCCTTTTCCTAGAAAAGATAAACTGTTTTAGAAAGAGGAAAGTCTGAATTACAAGAAATAACAATTAAAAAAAATCGACAATGTGGTCGATAACCAGCGTTTTTAATTTTGTCGGATACCTTAAAATTTCTTATTGCTAGTAGAAATAATTATATGTCAAGAGAGCGAACAGGCAGATATCATGTCATAATTCCAAAAGGTTACAACGTTATTTTAAGAACTTGGTGAGTGAAATAACCAAAGGGTGTAATCATATTATTTACTAGCCGCCTTTGGCGACCAGCTGGTTCGCCATGAGTGATGCATTCTAAAAATTTTTTCGGTGATGTTGACAAAATATTAAATAATTTTTTAAAGAAAGCTAAAAAGGGGAAAAAAATTCAATAAATGATTTAAATGTTGCAAACGATTACAGAAACCTTTGCTTTGCATTTATTTTTTTAGAAAGTATCACATTTTATATTTCATTTATTTTTTCCGGTCACGTGCTAAAAGTTGCATTTCTTTAGATTTGATTTGCGATGATAGGTTTTTTTTTATTTGAATTTCCGTCATTGTTTTCTTTTATTTTATCCAGTCACGTGATAAAAAAAAACATGGCTAAAATATTTCTTTAAAAATTCGTTAAAAACAATAGCTTAAGTTCTATAATAAAACACTGATACCATTAGAAAGATAATTTTTTAATCTATAAATTGATGCAAAAATCATGTTTGAGCGATAATATTTTCGGAAGTTATAGCGGAAAAACATCGAAATTTCGCTCAAATTTTAATTAATTCAAATTCTAATTAAAAATTCGGAAAAAGGGCTCCGAAGTGCACATTCCGGACCTCCAAGGTATACATGTACCAAATTTGGTAGCTGTAGGTCCAACGGTCTGGCCTGTAGAACGCCAACACACACACACACATTGAGCTTTATTATAAGTATAGATTAATAATATTCTGAGATAATATTATTCCTGTTGTATGATATGGAAGAATATTGACTGCTACGAAGATGAAAGAATTTGTAACAAATATCAGAATTTTAAAGTGTATACAATTGGTAAGGGAAGTTTTTACTAATGGCTCATTTTTAAACCTAGCCTTTAAACGTAAAATATGATTGTTTAAGCACAAAAAAAAAAAAAAAAAAAAAATCAAATAGTTTCGCAAAATAGGTTTGAATACTTCTTTTACGAGGACTGAAAATTTAATATTGGTGGCTGCATAGTTATCTCATCAATAGTAATATCTTGAGATGTTTATAACCTTTCAATAAGGTGGTCGATGTTTTGTATATTTGTATAGTTTTGGATGAAGCGGTTTATTGGGTTTCTGAAATATATTAATATGCTGTATTTTTTTCCTAATGATTATTTGCTGTATTTTTTTCCTAATGATTAATATGCTGTATTTTTTTCCTAATGATTAATATGCTGTCTTTTTTTCCCTAATGATTAATATGTTGTATTTTTTCCTAGTGACCTATATGCTGTATTTTTTTCCTGATGATTATTGTGCTGTAAATTTTTCCTAATGATAATATGCTGTATTTTTTTTCCTAATGTTTAATATGGTGTATTTTTTTCCTAATGATTAATATGCTGTATTTTTTTAATAATGATTAATATACTGTATTTTTTCCCTAGTGATCAATATGATGTATTTTTTCCTAGTGATCTATATGCTGTATTTTTTTCCTAATGATTAATATGCTGTATTTTTTTTCCTAATGGTTAATATGCTGTGTTTCTTCCTAATGATTAATATTCTGTATTTTCTTCCTAATGATTAATATTCTGTATTTT
>JAPMOQ010002091.1:47126-62826 GCA_026543055.1 Argiope trifasciata | reverse complement strand
ACACACACACACACACACACACACACACACACACACACACACACTAACGAACGAATCTTGGTCTTCCGCGTATTCATTTATTAATTTCTGTATGAAAGATTTAATACAAATAAAAAATAGTACCCAGTATACACCCAAAAAATGTTACAATGGTTTCATTGTAACATTTTATTCAATTTTCACAATTGAAAGTAGGTTTTATGTTTAAATGTAATTTTTCAAAAACTTAGTGAACTAAGTTCCAGTTTGCTAATTTGCAGCATAACTGTTTTTATGTCATGTAATAAAATAAACACTGCTATGACAATATTAGAATATAAAATCAACCAGTTCTTAAATTTTGACTGTCCTGTACTTTGATTCAAAAATATTTACAAGCAATTTTAAAAAGTACAGATTTATTTAATGAAAATAGTTTAACTTTATCTTGGCGTTCTGGCTTAGGGGGTAGCACGCATTTCCCGGTCCTGATTTAGGCGGGGTTGTTCTTTCCTTGTGTTCAATCAGTGAGATGTATGAATGACGACCCCCCCCCCTGTAAAAAGCGGTTGTGCAAGCGAATGTGCGTGTGTTCCATCTTCGTTTGAGCTAGAAGTCCGATTTCTGCCTTCAGGTGCTTAAGAATCTTTAACTTCAGTAGCCACTGCAACGCCTTTCCGTGTTAACACGGACACGACAACAAACATTTTATCTTATTTCTCATAAACTCTAAAATTGTCAATAAATGTATGCAAGCCGTTGTAATACGCATAATCTGGAAAGAGAAAATCTACACCCAATTCAGATACCTTGTTTCAGATATGTTATCTACGTCATATTTCTCGGTTGTTTCAGAATCTTCATCAGCGTCTCCTTGCAATCAGTCAAAGGTGGCCGGTCTGTGCAGGGCCTTTTTCCTCAGATACTTCTTCAAAAAATGTATACAAACAGTTGTAACATGCATAATCTAAAAAGAGAAAATCTATCTTTCAGATAAGTCATCTGCGCCATATTTCTCTGTTGTTTCAGGGTCTTCTTCCGCGTCCCCTTGCGATCAGCCAAAGGTGACTGGTCCCTGCAGGGCCCTCTTCCACAGATACTTCTTCAACCAGGAGACAGGGCTGTGCGAGAAGTTCATCTACGGCGGATGCAAAGGAAACCAAAACAACTTCCTCTCCCAGAAGGACTGCGAAGCCATGTGCATGAGCTAGAGAGTAAGAATTCTGCTCTGTTGCGTGAATGCAGTCGAACTTCTATGTATCGAAATTTTCTATAAATCAAACTTTTCTGGAATCTTGTCGAGATCCATGCTTTTAATAAAAAATTTTTACATGGTTTTTGCGGCACTTTTGTTATTGTTGTTCCCCAAATTGATGGATTTCTTTCATAAAGAATATAAAATTTATAAAAAATAAAGAACAATAGGTGAATTAGAAGTTAATACGATAAAGATTAAATTCACTGTCTCTAACTGCAATATAAATTCACAAAAGATGTGAAAATGTCCTGCCATAAAAGGGTTATAAAAAGATTAAACATATGTAAAGGCACCGAATACTATTCTTAGTGTCTGTTTCACGAGCTAGTTTATTTCATAAGTTGGAGAAATATTTTCCTTTTAAATTCACCTTAATTTATTAAAAACATTCTTCCTATTTGAGCGAAAGAGATTATTAATTAAAAAAAAATTCGGAAAAAAGATAGTATTAAAAAAAGATGTTAGAAATTTTGTCCAAAAAGAACTCATTTTGCTTTGATGTATTCAGTTTTTCATATACTCTTCAGTAATTCTATTTCCTGTATATTCTTTTTATTTCAATTTCAACATTTTCAAAAAGTTATTTTTGATTAATCAATCAATTAATTTCAAGCCTGTGGTTAATATTCAAATACCAGAAAGCTGAGAATGTATTTTAGACATCTTTGTCTAAAGAATGATTGCAAACAGAATTTGATAACAAATTATAATCACAGTTTCAAGATTACGCACGAAATTTAATTTATTTAAAGCATTCTGTTTTTGAGTTATTACGTTTGATTGCTTGTGAAGATGCATATCACCTGATGTTCAATCTCTCCTTTCTTTAATTGTTGAATTTTTTTCTGAATTCGACATATATTATATTTTATGTATTGAATAAGTGTATAAAATTTTATCAAAATGTCTTCATTCGATAATTATCATGTTAAATGTTTTTCAACAGTCGAGCAAATAGACGCCCACTGAATGGATTTCTCTGAAAAAATTAAATACTATTAAATGAATAAAAATAATGGAATAATATCTCTGCAGATTTGGTTGAAAGACCATATACCAAATCTCAGCCATTTAGATGAAAAGGATTTTGAGTTTATAATTTTCACAATTGTACAGACACATCGACAGATAGCTGTAAAACCAAAAACGTGTTTTGAGAACTAAAAAAAAATTTCTGAAAAGTGTAGATTCATCAAAATCTTAAAATCGAAAATTTATATGATTACAATATTTTTTGTTTGAGAAAATAAAAAAAGTAACTTATTAATTCTAAATTGCATTAAAAGCACCAACCAATCTTTTAGAAATGATCCAATATGTCACAATAAAAAGATGCATAGAATACTGTGCTGCCAAATTTAAAAATCGGAACGATACACTTCATTTTTGAAAATTATCTTCTTTATTCTACACTAATGCTTTTCTTCTAGAAGGCTTACTCTTCTTTAATCTACTACATACTGTCGTGATCTGGTAGCAAAGTCCTAGCTCTGAAAATAGATCTGAAATTCTAACACAATTCAATATAGAACAGATGATCTGCTAATTGTTAAATTCGACTCAGATGAGCTTTCCTCTTTTAGCATGTTGTAATATTCGTTCAATTTTCCTCTTTGTCACTTAAAATAATGAAATAACCTTCTTGTAGCTTTTAGTAAGATAATGGCTCGAATTTCATTCTAATTTTGATCATAGTATGTTCATATGGATTTCTTGTGGACAACAATAATTCTTTTTGTGTTAGATCCAATATTTGAGTGATTGATAGCGTATTGAATAATAAATGAGAATTTTTATAGATTAACATTTTCTTGAAAAATGTTAAAATTTTTTTTCAGGTTAACGTACTTATGAGAATAAGCAGCCTGAAGAATTATCAAGAAAAATGCAGTTTATATAGTCATGATGTATATGGTGTGTTGTATGAATAAAAGATGAAAGCTCTTCATATTTTACTGTCTATTCTTATTCATCTAGACATACTTAAATCTCACTCCAAAAACAGTGCTTTTAGTAATAAAAAGTTAATAATTATTTTCTGTAATCAAAAGATAGAAATCTTGATTACCATCAGATTAAAAAACAAGTAATATATAATTAAAAAAATTCAGTTCCCTCTTAGGAGAAAAAATGAAATTTTTATTTTAGTTACTTTTTATTAAATAATTATCAAAAAATTATTAAGTATAAAAAATGATTGATTTTTTCAAGAATTGAACTCGCCTTTTTTCACCTTCCAAATTGCTTTTATTATTTTTTGTTGAATGGCGTCAGTTAAATGTATATAAATCATTATAAGAGCATTTCAAAAATCTTTATCAAATGTTTTTACAGCTGCGCTTGATTCAATGTTTATTTAATTAATCCAGCTGCAAAATTATTATTTGAAATTCATTGAAGAGGTCTGGTATTCCAGTCATTAAATAAGGTGAAACAAGATGTAAAAGAAATACGCTTCAAACAGAGGCTTTAACAAGCGTTAAGATAGGATTAATCATCTCCAAATGAGTAATTGCTATGACTGAATTATTTCATATAAATCATTTAAAAACTCAATAATCTGAGCAAACACGCTTGTCACCGAAGGTGACTTGAAGTATGAATTGAAGCATTTGTTGCATAAAATAATATTTACTACGCATTTAAAATCTTTATAAATGTTTCTTCATAATACTAATGAACTAATAACAACATTAGAAATGTTAAAGAATGTATAATGTCTGCATGTTATTATTTATGATGTTTTAACTATAAGTAAAAATAGACAATTATTTAAACTATTCCGTAAGGTTTTAGAACTCTAAAAATAATTATTAAAAACTAAGAAATATTTAAATTTCCGCAGATATGTTTAAAGCGATCAATAATAAAATCTATCGTATTTTCTCGCTGAAAAATTGTAACAATATTTGTTGAACTCGAGATGAATGTATGAATTATTCCATTTGGGGACGACATAGTTTAGGGCTAGAACTTCAGTTATTATGTCCAAAGAATAAGACTAAATTTCATTAAAAATTATATGTAAGTACACTGAAGTGACAAAAGTCATGGGATGACTGTTAATATCGTGTCGGTTCTCCTTTTGCCCGGCGAAGTGCAACAACTCGGCGTGTCATGGAGTTCACAAGTCGTTGGAAGTCCTCTGCAGGAATATTGAGCCATGCCGTCTGTATAGACGTCCATAATTGTGAAAGTGTGGATGGTGCAGGAGTTTGGGCACGAACGGACCTTTCGATGATGTCCCATAAATGCTCGATGGGATTCATATCGGGTGACCTAGGTGGCCAGATCATGCGCTGGAATTGTCCGGAATATTCTTCAAACCAATCGCGAACAGTTCTGGCCCATTGACATGGCGCATTGTCATTCATAAAAATCCCATCGTTGTGTGGGTAGGTGAAGTCCATGAATGGCTGCGAGTGATCTGCAAGCAGCTGAACATAACCATTTCCAGTCAATGATCGGCTCAGTTGCACCAGAGGACCGAGTCCATGCCATGTAAAAACAGCCCACACCATTATGCAGCCACCACCAGCTTGAACAGTGCCTTGCTGACAGTTTGGTCCATGGCTTCGTGGGGTCTGCGCCACACTCGAAATCTACCATCAGCTCGTAACAATTGAAATCGTGACTCATCTGACCACGCCACGGTTTTCCACTGGTCTAGGGATTAGTCGATATGCTCACGAGCCCAGGAGAGTCGCTGCAGGCGATGTCGTGCTGTCAGTAAAGGCACTCGAGTCGGTCTTCTGCTGTCATAGCCCAAGGACGACAAATTTCGCCGCACAGTCCTATCGGACACGTCCCTCTTACGTCCCACATTGATTCCTGCAGTTATTTGACGAAGTGTTGCGTGTCTATTAACATTGACCATTCCACACAGACGTCGGCGGTCTAGGTCGTTAAGTGCAGGTGGTCGCCCACTGCGCTGTCCATGATGGGATGTGATGCCTGAAATTTCATACTCTCGGCACACTCTTGATACTGTGAATCTCGGAATGTTGAATTCACTAACGATATCCGCAATGGAATGACCCATGCGTCTAGCTCCAACTAACATTCCACGTTCAAAGTCTGTTAATTCTCGTCGTGCCGCCATAAATCACGAAAACCCTGTTCACATGAATAACTTGAACACAAATGAAAGCCCTGGAAAACGAACTGCGCATTTATACTTTTTCGCTGCGATACTACTGCCATTTGTATATTTGCATATTGATATCCCATGACTTTTGTCACTTCAGTGTATGATAGGCGTTTAATACATCATCATCGACAAATACTGAAAGATGATTTTACTGAGGTAATAGTTTCAAAGAGATAAGCTATTTTATTTTTTGGGGAATTCTGAATTAAAGTGGATTGAAGGCACAATTTGAACTTCCATGTCCAAGTTATATGTTAACACATTAGATGACGCAGAAGCTCCTTAGAGTGTATTGGCGTAGAAAATATTCAATACTATTAAGCTAATGTGTTGAGTTTTTCAAGTTAACATGTTTGAATGTTTTATTTAACATGTTTATATTTAACAGGAAAATGAGATCATTATTCAAGCTTTGTATAACTCAAGAAAAATAATCATATTTCTCTTGGAAAGTAACTATAAGTAAAAATTTAATATTAGGGATATATAAAGACTCGCGTATAAATTTGAAATGGTAATTTTAATTGAAAATGCAATATCAATTCAATGTGTCTGCTTATCTTGTGCTTTTAGATTTGATAATATTTTAACAGCATTTTGAGAAAATATGATAATTGGGATGATTTGAAAATTGGATTTTATTAATATTTATCAAAGCAGTTCAAGGTTAAATGGCTCTGAGGTAGAAATAAGTTTCTCTTTTCTATCGGTTGCTATTAGCAACACAGCAAGGATAAATGGAGTCTGGATATAATTTTTATATTTTTCGTAATCTTTAATCCTCACTCCAAAGATAAAAGTAACCAGCATATAGTAAGAATTTTTCATTCCATCAACAGATATATCTATCTAATACTACAATACGAGGATTGGTTGCCAAGTCGAAAATCGCCCCAGAATTAATAAACGCAGGTAAACTTGGGGGTCTGGGGTTTTTGGCCACGAGGAATCGATTGGCGCCGGTTTTGAAGCGCTACGGTCGAGCAATTCGGAGTTACAGATAGCATATTTTCAAACTTTATTAGTTCGCCATAATGGCTACTTAAATTTTCAAGCGGTAACGTGCTGCCATCTATAGCCAATATGGCGAACTAATAAAGTTTTATGTTTATGCTGTTATAGGTTTATAATATGTTTCTTATGTATGTATATATGTTTGGTTTTTCTAAATAAATTTGTCAAAAATATTGAACTTCAACACACTTCAATCTATACCTTTACTTTACCTTTGTATAGAATAGTTCCCTTTCTTTGTTTAGAATAGTTTACAATGGTGCACTTTAACCGGTTATCTTTTCACCAATGGTTTCACAAATTTTCTTATGGCATGTATTGTTTTGATAAATCACAATTGAAAATTTAAATCTTCGAGTTAGCTTCGATACCTGTTTTCTCCGAGCGGAGCTCGGTCACCCGCTGGTATTTAAAATGTGAATGTTTATGAGTATTATAATATTGTGAAGCTGGGGTAATCCTGAGACAGACACCTATCTCTTATACGAATGAAATTTATATATTAATGCTCTACTTTTAATGTTGTATGAAGGCTACTAAATACAAACTTATTGAATAAAAAATCAAGATTTGAACTTTTAATATAAAATATTGAAGCATGGTAATGTTTTAGGCTTGATTCGTGCATGTATGTTTTATTTTTCAAAAATTTCTCTTAATTATGTAGGAACTGCAACGAATATATCCACATCCATATATATGATATATTTTGAACATCGTTGTAAAGGATGCCAATATAAATTTAGTATAAAAAGGTTAAAACTTTTAACTGCATAACTTAATTAAAATATACAGTGGGCCCCGAAATTGAGTATACACTTCGAAAATGAAATATTTTATGAAGAATAAGCCAAATTTTACCGTGAAATAATTGAATTTTTCTGTGACGATCCTAAAATCCTGTCTCTCCTGCTATGTGAGCAAATAAAGTAATTTCTTCTTTTCTTTTTTCCTAAAAAGAAATGAATATGAACATTTCCCTAAAAACTATGTCACAAAATTGAGTATACACTTAATGAAATTGTCAGTTTACAACCACTTTTTTTAAATTGAATTCGTTAAACTATAATTACCGTTGTACATGACAAATGTAAATTTTTAATAGTTTTTCACAGACATAATTAACTTTTTTGCAATCTTAAAATCACGAAATGAGCTCTAGGAAGGAAACTTCTGAAAGTGAACGTTGTTTAGTCATTAAGTGGTCAGAAGATGGCAAATCTCTCCGAGAAATTGCTTCGTTAATTGGAAAAAGTCATGGTTGTGTTCAAAAAACAATTCAAAAGTATCGAAAAACTGGATCTGTGGCCAATATTCCAGGAAGAGGACGTAAGAAAATTTTAAGCGCTACTGCAAAGAGGAAGATTATAAGTTCCGTAAAGAAAAATTCGAAATGAAGCGTCCCAAAACTAGCATCGCCGATGTCCTCAGAGATTGGAAAAACCGTTTCAGCTGAAACTGTTAGACCTGTTCTTCATAATGCAGGATTTCATGGTCGTACTCCAAGACGAAAACCTCTCATTAGTCACACCAATAGAAAAAAAAGGCTTTCTTTCGCAAAAAACCATATTCCAAAACCGGAATCATTCTGGAACACTGTTCTGTTCTCCGATGAGAGCAAATTTATTCTGTACGGAAGTGACGGACGGTACAAAGTATGGAGACAAGTTGGGAAAGAAGTAGACCCTGCGAACACCATAAAGACGGTTAAGTATGGAGGTGGATCCGTCTTCGTTTGGGGCTGTATGGCAGCAGGAGGAGTAGAAGAGCTTGTCTTTATTGATGGCATTATGGACAGAATAGTATATCTTGAAATCTTAAAGAATAATTTACATAAAAGGGCCAACAAAGTAGGACTTGGGTCTAACTTCGTCTTCCAGCAAGACGATGATCCAAAACATACGGTGAAGATAGTCAAGTTATATTTGTTGTACCATTGCAAGCAACAACTACATACTCCACCACAATCTCCAGATCTAAATGTTATTGAAAATTTATGGGCTCAGTTGGAAAAATCCTTCCTTGAACATGATGTAACAAGTAAAGAGGATCTAAAGAAGGTCTTACGAGAAAAGTGGATAAAAATTTCATTTGAATCAACAAAAAAGCTGGTGGAATCCATGCCTAAAAAATTACGAAATGTGATCCAGGTAAAAGGATATGCAACGAAATATTAATTTGCCTTTATTATCAAAATTAATAACGATGTATACTCAATTTTGTGGTGTAGTTTTTTTTATCCAAGTCTCATATTTATTCTTTTTTTAAAAAAATAAATTCGATTTCGTAATTTTTTTCTGTACAGATTGGAAGAGGAGGGACATTAGTATTAACAATAAAGTACACGATTTCCTTTTTGCAAAATTTAGGTTGTTAGATAAAAACATACCTTACACGTCAAGCTGTATACTGAATTTTGAGGCTCAGTGCATATCAAAGACATTATTAAATTTAGAGGAAAATTATGCGCAAAATAGAATTTATTTTATTGAAAGGCTAATTTTTATAATTTATTTTTGCTTCATTATAAAATTGTTATTAAGAGATAATATGCCATGTTGTTATTAAAGAAAAACATCAATATTTCAATCAGTTTTAAAATTAATCTATCTAAATTAAATAATTAAAATTAAAAAAAGCCTTTAAAATAATTAATTTGAATTAATCAAATCAAAATTAACTACTTTTTTTGTTGAAATATATATAAGTTTTAAAAAGGCTTTCTTAATGTCACCAGTACTAAAGTTTCTTAATGAAGAAACTTCTTGTCGCTTAATATAGTTTTAAACCAACATATACGCATATCCAGAGTTTTCAGCTATTTATGAGTTAAGCACGTTACACGACGCTGATTAATGCTTTATCTTGATAAAAATGATCAAAAAATTGCGACAAAATTTCAATTACCCTCTTTTATTTCAAGATCAAAAATTTTAAAGTATACACCAGTATTTATAATATATACCAGGTTAGTTGTATTAAAGTCCCATTTTAAAGCAACTGTAGGGCTATTTTTGGACGAGCCTCGTGATTTTCAACTTCGATCAGATGACGAAGACGACATCTGAATTGACAACCCTACCTCTCCACAATACACCAGCAGAATGACATTTGACCTGGACGTTTAATGTGCACTACACTGCTTATACGACGGTTCTTCAGTTGAACCGGGTCTTGAACCTGGCGCTCTTAGGTTCCGAAGCCGAGATCTTAGTGCCAGGCCAATGTGCCCCTATCTTTGGTTCAGTTAAAGGAATTTTAAATCTGATCATGTTGGTAATCTCCCTTTTACAAAAAGGGAAGGTTACCACCTTCTTTCTTTTATAATGACCTTCCCTTTTAGGCATATCGAAAGTTTAACATTTAAAATGATTGATTTGACTTAATCAAATCAAAATTAACTACATTTTTTGTTGAAATGAATATAAGTTTTAAAAAGGGTTTCTTAATGTTTCTCCAGTACTCAAGAAAAAACATCTTGTCGTTTAATATAGTTGTTAACCAACAGATAAGCATATCCAAAGTTTTCAGCAATTTATGAGTTATGCTCGTGATACAACTTTGATTGATAAATTATTTTCGTACCATAATCTCGCATTGATACGTAGCAGTATACTCTCTCGTAATGAATGGATTTACCTTTATTTAAATTGTTTTAAATTTTAGTCTAATCGAGTTCGAACGTTTTTAAAGAAGTCACACTAAATCAACTGGGTAGGTAACAAATAGCTCTAAGATTCGAAAGCATCGTGCAAATCTTTAAAATATTCGCAGCGTATCACTAAAATAAAGTCAATTCATTTGATTTATTGCATGAATTTTGTGTTAACACAGTGTTCATGCTGTTTTTAATGATGCAGGATACGTAATACTTTTTTTTTCCATCTGTAGGATACGGAATACTTTTTCTAAATCTGCAGCATGGGTAATACTTTTTTCCCTCTGCTGGATACGTAATGCTTTTTTTTCATCTGCAGGATAAGTAATACTTTTTTTCCATCTGCAAGACACGTGATACTTTTTCCATCTTCAGGAAACGTAATGCTTTTTTTCCATCTGAAGGATACGTAATACTTTTTTCCATCTGCAGGATACGTAATTTCAAAATTATTTAATGCGTTTTATTTGATTAGTAAGATTTGAATACGAAATTGATTCAATTAAAATGCAGTTATCTGTCGTATATGTAGTCTACGGTGCTACGGTGACAAGCAGCTACAACAGCACAAATCACTATGAGAGAGTTGGTCGGATTGTAGTCCTCCAAAGAGTGAAATTACTTGACGATTATTCGATTTTAAAGACTCTGGTCCAGAGCATCGTAAATTATAGATCAAATATCTAGCTTTGATTTAATGGATATATATCACCAAGATTCTTGTTTACTCCCAATCTTTCATTTTTGTCTTCAAAGTGGTCAAGTTCACCTTGAATTCGTCGATTTTTCTCCAAGGTTGGGAGTTATTGACCCGGCATCCAGCATCCTTGAGTAAAACTAACATCCATCAGTAAACCTATCAATTTCTTATTAAACGATTCACAGCTTAGAAAAACTGTATTAGAGATTTGTAACAATATGCACATTGCTTTATTTTGTCATATTTTTTTCCTTTTTTCCTTCTTCTAGTTGTGAAATGTGTCACAAAATTAATTGGAATATCTCACTTGAACAGCATCATTTGAATATAATGAAAACATTCTATTAAAATAATGTGATATTCTTCATCAAATATTCTAAAGGAAATCTATTGATAAGAATGATATATACATACAACTTACCATTTCCTAATGATAATTTTTGTTTTCTATAAGACGAAATTTCTTCTTAGGAATAAAGAATCGAAAGGTTTTCAGGTTTCAGTACATACATTGATATTTAATTTAAAAGCATTTGATAACTTCTAAATTCTGTTAGTTAGAAAGGAAATCATTTTGAGCTTAGTAAAAATTCAGGAGAGTTTTTTTTTTTGAAATATAAAAATTAGGCACTGGAAAAAAAATAATCGCAAAATATTTTGAATTTTTTCTAAGAAATTTAATGCTCTACAAAATTTGATTGTTTAAAATTTTATGTAATCACAGAATTAAAGTTGAATGTCTAGTGGACAAAAAAAGGTGTACTTTTGGCTGCATTTTCTTTTAATTGCACAGTAAATAAAATAATTGACTAACATTCTTCAGTATCTTTGCCACTATTGAACTCAATGCCTTTTTGAAAAATAAAATGAAAAGGTATTATATTTTCTGGCCAAACAACCTGAAAAACTAAAAAAAAAACTACTGTAAGCTTCAAAAAATTTAAACTCCAGATTTTAACAAATTCCCACGTTTTAGATCTTCCTGAATTCGAAAATTTGCCATTTTATTGCCCTAACCCTAAAATGTCTTTTCTGAATCAAAAATGATTTTCAGGAGAATAGATTTTGTGTGAAAAGGCGCACTTTTGGATAAATTCTTTCGTATCTGATAAAACACACATGTGTGTCTGTTCCTTCCGATTCTAACTATGAACTAAGTCGCATCCTACTGTGGGACCGGAAGCAAGCTGGGTGCAGTAATAATAATATGCGATGTTCTACAGTACTAAACAATATTGCGAATATTGATCAATATCATATAATATTTTACAATATTTGTGTGCTGCTAAGGACATGCAAGGGGTGCTGAAGATCTGCACCTTCAACACATGCATTTTAGAATGTTTCAAATATTAATGGACCACACCTTTTTCATAGATCTTGCCGATATCTTTGACGTATTATCACAGGTTTCGGAAAACGCCTGTATTCGTATGTTATATAATACATCGGTGGGACAAAATAGTGTTTTAACTTCTGTCGCACCACAGAATCAAAAAAACGAAGTTGGGATTTGTTTACTTTAGATAAACCAGATGATAAGTTTCATAACCATCGATTGAAAAAAAACAGCTGAAAATGGGAATAACGGACGTATTACATAATTCTTGCACAAGCACCTTTCTGATAAAGAAATTTACTTCGGAAACCGTTATAAGTTTCTGTAATAGTAAATTATTTTTCTCCTCTTTGTATAGTTTGACCATTGTAACAAATTAACTAATAGAATGAAAAGACATCCAGCTAAATCATCATATGTGAAAAATAATACAGCATACAAATATAGGACTTAAATCGTTTTTATACAACATTTAACTAAACTTTTCAAATTTTATCAAAGATTGAAAAAAAATGCAACTAATAACGAATATTTCAGAGTTTCTTTATGCTTGGTGTGGGACCAGAACACCGCACACGATATACTAATGAATAAAAAATCACTAGTGTTCATTTTTGGCTATAAAAAGGGTATTTTGCTTTCGCTCTTTTGTAAAATCATATGTGAAAAATAATACAGCATGTAATTATATGTCTTGAATCGTTGTTACTCAATATCTACCTCAACTTTTCAAATTTTATCAAAGACTGAAAAAACAGTGCAAATAATAAGGAATATTTCAGAGTTTCTTTATGATTGGTATGACTAGAACAATGCACACGATATGCTGATGAATAAAAAATTACTAGTGTTCATTTTTGTTACTCAATAATACTTTGTAAAATGTTCATTTTGTTTTCTCTCTTTTGTAAAATTATAATTACTTCTTTATAATATATTAGGATATTATTTATTCACGAACTGGATCTGTAATATTTAATGCACCAGGCTTTGTAAACTAAGAATATTTTTTGTCATATTTGTTTGAAATTTATAATTTTTTCATGTTTTTATAGTAAAATATTGTTTATATTTGTAAGTAAGGAAATTATTAAAATTATAGCTATGGTTAAAGTAACGATAATTTTAATACTTTGTTTTTCTCCCTGATAAACATATTTAAAATAAGCTAATAAAACGTATATGCTTTCTCAAAACTATTGAAAAAATAAACTATTGAAATCATTCACATGTTAAAACGTGTTGAAATGAGAAATTAAATGATCATGGCTTCATAATATGTATAAAAAATGGCCTCATAATATGTATTGACTAGGGCCACAATATGCCTAAATTCGCCAAGGCAAATAAATGTCGCGAATATTCTCTTGAAATATTTATATCTCTGAAGAATTTTCAGAATTAGTAGTTCAGCATGTAAATGAAATAAGTAAAATCAAAGGACATTAATAAAAACGATAAACTGCATATACTGAATTTAAATTTTACCTTCTTTCCTTCACGTGAAATATGTGTGATGTTATTTTATAGTAAAATTAAGGCTTCACACTCTATCTGTTACATATTAGATGACATATTCGCCCTTTTTTGCTTGTACGTCAATCAGTCTTATCTCAGAAAAGTCCAAGCCCTGATTGGTGCATTTTCTATAAGAAATTATATGGACAGATTTAAAATCAAGCATTTCTGAGAATAAAAACATTCACATTTTCATAACACATTTAGGTTTAATTGCAAGAGAAAAACTTTTTTTGCTAAAAATATTAGTGCGTGTCTCAAGAATATTTTATTAAATATGGCTCACAAAAAAAAAGGTTCTGTTATTTTTTTAAAAAGAAATTCTTTTTTGATCGGAGCATTTATTGACTGAAGTTATAGAAAATATTATTGTTTATTTGATTAAGACAACTTTCATTGGATATACAGATAATTTACAAATTCGCCTTGGGCAAATAAATGTCCCGAAGCGACTCTTGAAATATTTACCTCGCTAAACATTTTTCAAAATCAGTAAATCCGCATGTAAATGAAATAAGTAAAATCATTGATGAAAACGATAAACTGAGTATACTGAAATTCAACTTAAATTCTACCTTGTTGACGTGAAATGCTAGTGATATTCTTCTACAGTAATATATGAGCTTCACACTCTACCTGTTACATATTAGTTGATATATTCCTCCTTTTTTTACTAGAAGGACAATCAATCTTATCTCAGAAAAATCAAAGCAATGATTGACGCATTTTCTATAAAACGACATGAAGACAGGTTTTAAATCACATATTTCTAAGAATAAAAACATTCAGATTTTCACAACACATTCAGTTTTAATTGCAAAAGAGAAACATTTTTTTTTTGTTTAAAATATTAATGCCTCAAGAATATTTTATTAAATATGACTCACAGAATACATGATCTGTAAAAAAAATTTTAAATTCCTTATTTATCAGAGCATTTATTAGCTGAAGTTATAGAAAATATTATTTATTTTTTGCTATTATTTATTATTAAGACAATTTTTATTAGATGTATACTTAACTAATAATATTTTAGAAATTACCTTTTTTTGCCTTGATTGTATTAGCTATTAAACATATATTAAATTATGCATGGTTTAAATAAAACTGAATTAATAAATTAATATTTCAGCTATTTTAAATGTCACATTTTTTTTCTTAAATTATTATTCCATTTCATATTGTTGCGTGTTGAATATTACACTTTCCTAGGTTAAGTATGCTGTAAGTGTTTAATTTTATGATTAATTAGCTACAAATAAAGTCTTGGAAAATATGATCAATACTATTTATGATGAAATTATTAGATTTTTGAAATGCATTAAAAACAGAAACTTAATTTATAGGTATATTGATAACAATGAAAAGTTTTTTTTATATCTTTAAGGTTATGAAAAAATCAATTTTTAGCTGTAATAATTTAGAAAGCTATCGGAAATAATCACCAAAATTTCGCTCTTAATTTTTAAATCATTGAATAAAAAGCAGTCGCTCCATCCTCTTAAGTATATATGAACCAAATTTCATTGCTCTAGATCAGACAGTCTGAGATGTACAAATTCAGCACATGGACATACACAAACTAAAACACGTTCGTTTAATAATCAGAGATATTCAGAGAGATGATTTAGTATATTTTCTTTAAGACGATGGGGGGGGAGGTATAAAATCATGAGTTTTTATCGAATGAGGACATTAAAATTTTCATTTATTAGTTAGTTTTAGTTCTTGATTTAATTGGGTAGTGTCTCATGGGAAAATTACTGCATGTACATCTTTGCATAATTATTTTGTACATAGTTCCAATGTGTACCTACTTTTGAAGGTACACATTGTAATATTTTAATAAGGTAACATTTTAATTTCGTGTCAGCAAAGATATTTTTATAGGTTTGGAAATATTGATTTTTTTCTTTCTAATTCTTTCCTTTTTAATGGTTTCCTGCATTTATTTGAGGATATTTCCAAAGTTCAAAAATTTGTCTTTGCAATTCACACTTTTTAACAGTAACAAAATTCTCTCAAGTGACGTTTATTTAACCAAATAAAAATCTCTTTAGATGAAAAAATTATCTCAGACATAA
>JAPMOQ010002091.1:30193-46726 GCA_026543055.1 Argiope trifasciata | reverse complement strand
TAATAGTGTGAATAAATTATTTAGTCAAGTCAGAAAAATATATGGCTGCTGAAATCAAATTTGCAAGAAAAAGATAGTGAAACTTTGAAATTTGTATTTTTTTTCAGTTTTGAAAGAAAATTGTACTATTTTCTACTTACTTGTAATATAATTACAATGTAAAATAATGTATCAAACTTAATGAACTGTAAAAAATATTTTTTACATTATATTTCACTAATTTTACTTCTTATCCATGCATTTCCTAGACGTTTTGGATATTATATCCAAAAGGAGGCAATGCATATAATAATAGTACAGTGTGCGCCAGGGAAACTTACATATTTAAAAAAATTACCGAGCGGTGGGTAGGTAAAGGAGTGATAGGTAGTGCTACTAAAGGGAAAAGTCACCAAGTTTGTTTCTCCTTCTTGTCGGGTGTCATCGTGCTCTGGCCTAGAGGGCAGCGGGCCATTCGCCGTCGAGAGCTCCTTTTCTAACGGTCGCTCACTTGTTGCTACGTAACGTGCCTTCCACGCTCTCTTTGAAATTGCTCCTAACAAACCCATTCCTGGGCGTAATTCGATTCTGTCGTGGGTTAACTCATTTCGGAAGTGTCACTAAACCCAGAAATGGACATGAATGGACCCCCAGAACTCCGGAAAATGTCGAAAGAGTGAGAAATGCTTTCAGCTCTGCGTTCTGCTCGCACACACGTAGCTACTCTGGGAATTTCTGACACCACTGTTCGACGAATTCTCAATCAAGACCTTCAATTTCATCCCTATAAATTGGCTGTTGTGGAAGTGTTAACTGAACGCGATTTTGTTGCCCGTCAAAATGCGTGTGAAATGCTGCTTGACAACCTGCCTGAAGACGCAGCCATTTTTTTCAGTGACGAGACTCACTATGAAATTTTTGGTTTATGTCGATCAACCACGGACAATAGCTCACCTCAAGAACAACATTTGCGACGCCATTGCCAACATACCAATTGATATGCTGCGAAGAGTGGACACGAACTACAAAATCGACTTTATCAGTGTATGCGGAATGCAAGTCGCCATTTAACAGATGTCATTTTCAAAACTATATGAAAAAAAAACTGGGGTGTTTTATTTTCAAATAAAAAAAATTTAAATAATGACTGAAATACTTTTGTTTTTATTGAACTTTCAAATAAGTAAGTTTCTCTAGAGTACCTTGTATTTACTGAATCATTTAAAGTCACTTTATTAAAGTGCCTTTAAATGATTCAGTAAATGCAATTTCTTGAACACTACAGCAAATACCAATAAATATTTTCTTGCAAAATTAATTAAATAGAGATTTTATCGTATTTTAATTTCTTTAAAGTATTTTCAAGTTCAAGCGTTCTGACCACGTTGCACAGTCTGTTGCATTATATTGTACAACAGTGTGTGATATTATATGATATTAAACTGTATTTCACAAAATTAAATTATATTGCAAATATTGATTAAGATCATACAATGTTGTACAGTATTTGTGTGCTACTAGATGATGAACTTTCTGTACAGAAAAGCATTACTTTTATAAAATGGATTCTTAAGGACATCCACTTTATACTTCCCCACTTAATATACGATACTTCTAATTTTGAAGTATCTAATTAACATTTTGCTATTTTATTAAAAAGGTCCTGATATATAGCTAAGTAAGATATTTTATTTGGTGGGGCCAACTCTGATTTGCCATTTTATTGCACTAACCCTAAAATGTCTTTTTTGAATCAAAAATGATTTTTTGGCGTTTGGTTTTTTTTGGCACAAGATCCATCTCTGACCATACTGCGCCAAGAATATGGTTTGTCTTCTCGTCCATATTAAAATAGATTAGAAAAGTATAACAACGTAAAATACTAAAACACTGTGAATATGTGCATAACAATGAGTTTATAAAACGTAATATTTAGCAAATATAAAAAAATACGATGATTTGAAAGCAAGAAGTGCATATTGCAATGCATCAAATAATAAAGGAAGTTTAAAAGTATTAAGGTATCCGACTACGTTCGAAAGAATTTTTTTTAATTGGAATTTTTAAAAACTATTTAAAATCCTGGTTTTTACATGTATTGTCGATTATTATACAAAAGACTATAAATACGACAAAGTATTTTAAAAATATATATTTTGAGAAATAGTCAAATTTGTAGTAAATTTCAATGAAACCTAACCAAAACGGTTTACACTCTACCCAACATGGTAATGCAGTAATCCTGTTTTACTTTGTACGCAAGTTATAGAATATGAAGATGAAGGAAATGAATCAAAATCTAAGAAACATTTGGAGATGCAAAGAAGTTATGGGTATAAACAAACGTATGTATGCATTTTTTTCTCATTAGTTTACAGCTTGATTTTTCTAAAAACATCTATAAATTTAAAAAAAATATTTCACCAACAATAATACTTTTGGTTAGTTTCATTACCCATATTATTTAAAGCACACTATGAAGTGTTTATGTAAATACTTCAATTAGGTTTTGAGGTATCATGTTAACGGTTTAGAATGTTTATGAAAATTGAAGTTTTAGGAAAATTGAGGTGAAAGACAAATGTTAGCTGAAAAAATATGTGACCCTAGATCAGTGCTCCGCAACCTTTTCTCACCTAACTACGCACCTTATTTCTTTCTAGAATTCCGCGGCACACCAGAAGCTAAAGTATATAGGTATTCATTGATACGCAAACTTTACAATAAATGTTTGTTTTTTATTTGAAAGGTATACATACATAAAACCGTAACATTTATTTCTACGCAGTCATAATAACTATTAAAGTGATACCTGCGATTGTTTCAATGAACACAAAAGTTTTATATTTGGCTCAATATTTAACACCGCGACCCGAAGTTCTTGGTCAAGATCTTTTAAGTATGACCACTTATCATTTTAAATTAATACAAGAGTTGAAAACTTTGCTCACATAAATATGTCGTCGGAAATGGAAGTAATGTTGAGATTGCTTTGTAGGAAATGTGATGATATTCTTTTTTAACGTAAATGCAGAAAACATCTTATGTAACTTTTAAGAAGTATAATTTTAAAGTCATGTCATTATTTAAATTTGTACTCACCCGAGTACCATTGAGTAATTATTTAGTTATAATAATTATTCTTTAGTATATTTAGAAAAATAGACATTATTATGAAAAAAAAATTGTCATTGTGTATTAAATACATGATGAAAAATTGTAAAATGTCAAATACAATGTATTTGATCGCGGCACACCTGTATCTGGCTCATGGCACACCGGTTGCGGAGCACTGCCCTAGATGATAGGTCAGGCCTTCCTTTTCCTAGAAAAGATGAGCTATTTTGGAAAGAGGAAAGTCTGAACTAGAAGAAATAACAATTAAAAAAACATCCATCAATCTGATCGATATCAAGTGTTTTTAACGTAGTCGGATATCTTACATACGAATAAAGAAGCAGCCTTTAAAAAGTGTAAAATATCTGGGTGGTGTTTCTCAACCACCAAGTCGATCATGCTTACAGAAGATGAATGAAAGAATGAGAATTAAATGATGGACACTCGACCGAAATATGCTTCACATTGTAATCAGTGCGACATGTTGGACAAATAGGTGGTGACTCAACGTAAACACTGTGGATTTATACATAACAATGCGTTTATAAAATCTAATATTTAGCGAATATACAAAATACAATGATTTGGAAATAAGAAGTGCATATGATAATTCATAAAAAAATGAAGGAAGTTTAAAGGTATTAAATACGTATAAAGAAACCAACAGCTTTTAAAGAGTTAAAAATATCTGGGTGTTGTTTCTCACCCACCTAGTCGATCATGTTTACAGAAGATGAATTAAAGAGTGAAGTAAATGATGGACACTCGACCGAAATGTGCTTCACATCATAATCAGTGCGACATATTGGACAAACCGAAAAGAAAAAAAGGGAAATATTGATTTTTAGGTGAATAGTTTTTCTGTGAAAAAACGCACTTTTGGGTAAATTCTTTCGTATCTGATAAAACACACATGTGTGTTTGTTCCCTCCGATTCCAACTATGGACTAAGTTGTATCCTACTGTGGGACCGGAAGCAAGCTGGCTTTCCACCATAAAAGAGCGGATCCATTGAAATGCGTATCACACTGGTGTTTCTGAGAAGAACAATGAAGGTCCTCCTACTTTTATCACTTGTGGTGGTAGCACTTGCTCTGCCAGGTAAGGTTCGTTTACCCTCTAAGTGCCCAATATTAATATTGATGAAATTAAAAATATGATACCAAATGTAGATTCCAGGTTTAAAAGCTTGTATTAATTCTAATTTGATGCGTAATCAAGTTTGTTAACATTTTGTGCATATATCTGTCTGATAATTTGGATGGTTTGGTTAATTTATTATTATCAAAATCCCGAATTCTAATTTTGTTGTCAATACTCCATTCCTTCAACAACAACTACTACTAAGTCTATTAGGTTGCATAAAATATAGTTGATAAATCTTTTATTAATTTCTGTGGAATCCCTAATTTATGTTTAAATACATTGTTTCCTTGAACTCAAAGACAAAAGAAAACATAATATTGTTAACATTTTGTGTATATATCTGTCTGATAATTTTGATGGTTTAGTTAACTGTATAGTATTAAAATCATGAATTTTAATTTTGTTGTCAATATCCTTTTTCCTCAGCAACAACAACTACTAAGTCTATTAGGTTGCATAAAATATAGTTGATAAATCTTTTATTAATTTCAGCTGTAGAATTACTAATTCATGTTTAAATACGTTTCCTTGAAATCAAAGACAAAAGGAAACTTAATATTGTCAACATTTTATGCATATATCTGTCAGATAATTTTGATGTTTTAGTTAACTGATGAATTTTAAAAATCCAGATTGCTATTTTTGTTGTCCCTTTCTCTCAACAACAACAACTACTAAGTCTGTTAGATTGTATAAAATATAGTTGATAGAGTCTTTATTGATTTCCGCTGTAGAATTATTAATTTATGTTTAAATAATTGTTTCCTTGAACTGAAAGACAAAAGAATACATAATATTGTTAACGTTCTATGCATATATCTGTCTGATAATTTTGATGGTTTAGTTGACTGATCAAAATTAAAATCCAGAATGCTATTTTTGTTGCACCTTTCTCTCAACAACAAAACAACAAAGTTTATTAGATAGTATAAAATATGGTTGATAGATTCTCTATTAATTTCCGCTGCAGAGTTCCTAATTTATATTTAAACTCATTGTTTTCTTGAATTCAAAGACAAAAGAAAAATTAAAAATCTTATAAATATTATTAACTGATAATTAGCGTTAAAAAACCAAGATTTAAGAACATCCATCAATGTGTTGAGTTTCTGAAACTTGTTTAGTTGCAAAATTTCAGCCATCGGTTTTTCCTTTCTGGTTAAGTTAAGTTAATAGATATACATTCCGTAAATCTGTTACTATTTATATTATGTATTATATACTTTACATACTATTTATAGTATTATTTTAAAGATAAATATTAATAATATATTGAACACCATGATAAAAGGATTTCATAAATACCATAGTTAGCATGTTTACATAGCTTCTTCACATTCTTTGTTCTTTGCCAAAACTATCACACATTGAAATTTATGCAACTGTTTAGAAATCATTAGGAAGTAAAATATTTTGTATTTATTATTGATAAAAAAATTCAATTTCTTCGCACTCATAACAATACATATTGTATACAAACAGACATTACAAATTGTAAAATCTTTGCATCAACGAACTGCTTTTCAATTATATATAGATATTTTTTTTACTGAGTATTTAAATTTAACAGCCTAACAGATGAAAGCATTTTGGAGAGGAAAGTTGAAAATTATAAATTTTTGAAAGAGCTTTATTGGTAATCATTAATAATCTTTGCACACTAAAACTCTATGTTTGCCATCTATTAAACTCAGCGTATTGAACACGTTTGCCAAAACTATTCAAATTTTGCACAAATTGTTTTAAAAAATAATATTTTTTATGCATTTTCTGTCATTATTTACTATTTTTATCAGTTTTCAAATTATATCAACACTCAAATGTCAAATTATACCTACTGGATTTCTGAAATGAATTTTATATTTCGGAAAATATTGCTGGACAAATGCACGTAATATTGAAAAAATGTTACAACTTTTTGTGTGTATGAAATGGTAACAAATTAATTTCTTGCGGATGAATTCCCTTTAATGAATGATATTAACTTTCTGTGAATCCTCATATGCTGCATTACCATTTTGCATCATCAGCCGAATTGCAGATATGCGTTGAATTGTCTTGGTCATTATCGCCAAATTGCAAATATACATTGAATTTTCTTGTTCATTATCTCTTAACTGCAGATATACAGCTAGTACTTTTCGTACAATAAGAAAAAAAGCAAATGCCGGTTGTTACAGTTAAAAAATATATATAGTTAGTGGAAATCATATATATTCAGTTAGTGGAAATTATATGTATTCAGTTAGTGGATTGCTACGTGAGATTACATTTTTAGCAAATTTTATGATATGCGACGATTTAAAAAAAGATTTTTTTTACTGCCCTGCTGTTTAAGTCAGTGTATTTTAAATAATTATAACATTTTCAAAACTACGAATACATATACAGCATTTCAGGGCTTTAATACAAGAAAAGATTGGACGGAAATGAAATGTTAATCATAAATGAAAGCATTAGTAATATTAAAAATTGTACCATATTCATTAATACGACCAAGATTTGCTGGCCAATATTGTCTGATATAAATTGGAAGAAATTCTTCACGGAAAGTTTGTAAATATTATCTAATTTGTTTATCACAGAAATGAGAAAAAAAAATCATTTTATCAATGAGATAACTTTAGTGTGCTGATATGTATTCACCATTTCAAGTACTATGGTACTGGGAAACACTACTTAATTTAACTTAAAAATTTTTTTCAATGCATAAGTTTATTGATTTTAAATAGAATTAAAAACAGGTTTACAAATGTAAACTTGCTTTGGATAGCTGAAAGACAGGTTTATCCAATAAAAGAATTTTGGGAAAATGCCACTTTTTGCGAAAATTGACCTTTTTAATTTGTTCGGATACCTTAAAAAATCCTTTTGGCTATTCAATAAAATTTAGTTTTTAATTAATAGTCAAAATGATTTTAGGCTATTCATCTAAGCTGATATCTCCCTTTTGCAAGCTTAATATAGCCCATTTTTTAAAACTGATCTAAGGCTATTTGTGGTCAGATCACGCAACTTTGAGCTTTGAGGACAGTAACTGACCTGGTTCTCCCACACTCTAAACTATCGCGCCTCACCAGGGTCAAGTGCATTTGAACCACATGTATTCAGTGCGCACCAGATCTGATTGCAATTCGGTTCATCGTTGAAGTCGGGTCTCAAACTTGACTTCTTCTAATCTTAAAGCTGAGAACTTAACACCAGGATACCATACTACCGTCATTACTGTGATCCCTTACCTTTTCAAATGATTCAAATAAAGTTTCCAATTTATAATTGTCTCTCGTGTTTCAGGTGTCGTCATATAGATGATTCGATAAATAAAACATAGACTATAATAAGACCATACTTAGACTGTATACTATTCCGAAACTACTAATGTAAGGTCTATATCTATACATTTGCTATCAATAAAGGGCAAGGACCAGAATGGATATAACCTAACAAATCTAAAAACAAAGGTTTTAAATATATCTGAACATATGATAAAGCATTCAGTTTTAAGAGTCATCTCGATTACTTTTATCAGCATTGTTAACGTTTTTCTTTTTTCTTTTGTTGTTTCCAATTTCATTCTGCCTTTTTCAGAAGAGCATGTTTGTCACAACATTCTCATTCTCATCGTTCTCATTCATGATAAGCGTTTAATTTTAAGTGACATCCCGACTACTTTTATCTCTATTCTTAACGATTTTCTTTTTGCTTTTGTTGCTCCTTTTCATTCTGCCTTTTTCAGAAGAGTCTGTTTGTCCAGAACATTCTCATTCTCATAATTCTCATTCATGATAAGTGTTTAATTTTAAGAGACATGCCGACGACTTTTATTTGCATTCTTAACGATTTTCTTTTTGCCTTTATTGCTTACATTTTCATTCTGCCTTTTTCAGAAGAGAATGTTTGTCCAGAACATTCTCATTCTCATCATCCTCATTCATGATAAGTTTTTAATTTTAAGTGACATCCCGACTACTTTTATCTGCATTCTTAAGGATTTTCTTTTTGTTTTTGTTGCTTACATTTTCACAACACCTTTTAAAGAAGAGTATGTTTGTCAAAACATTCTCATTCTCAATCATGATAAGCGTTTAATTTTAAGACATTCTGACTACATTTATCTGCATTCTTAATGATTTTTTTTGCCTTTGATGCTTACGTTTTCATTCTACCTGTTCCAGAACAGTATGCCTGTCAAAACCTTCTCATTCTTGACAAGCGTTTACTTTTTAGAGACATCTTGATTACATTTATCTACATTCTTAACGATTTTCTTTTTGCTCTTGTTGCTTACATTTTCATTCTGTCTTTTGCAAAAGAGTACATTTGTCAAAACATTCTCATTCATGATAAGTGTTCTGTTTTAAGAGACATTCCGACTACTTGTATCTGCATTCTTAACGATTTTCTTTTTGCTTTTGTGGCTTAAATTTTCATTCTGCCTTTTACAGAAGAGTATGTTTGTCCAAAACATTCTCATTACGAAGAATGTGGCACAGCTTGTCCTTTGGCCTGCGATAACTACCAGGATCCACCAAAGGCCTGCGTCCTCAAGTGCAATCCCGGGTGCCACTGTGACAAAGGATATGTCCGAGTAAAAGGGGATGTTGAAGAATGCGTCAAGCCCAAGTATTGTCCTGATGCAAGTATGAGATTTCAAATATTTATTTATTGATTTATTCTGCAAGTATGAGATTTTAAATATTATATTATTTTATTAGCGCTGAATAGTATAATATTTAATATTAACTGTACTGACTTGAAATTTACGACAAAAATACTGAATGCTAGAAAAAAGTAATCAAATTTTTAAAGTTTAAGTATTATGGTTAAATTCCACAAGAACGCTACCAGAATCTATAGAAGAGTTTAATGCTTGTATGCATGCATGCCATTATCACCGAATGATATTGGTGGGGAATAAATTGTGTGTCGCCATTTATTTCTGTCTCCGTCTATATATTTAACCTAGAAACTTTTGATCTGGTTTCAGTTCTCTCAAGATACTGATCATAAATTTTTTTGAATTCACTCCAGTGGTTAGTGGATATTGTGGTAATTTTGAATTTATTGGGGTTCTACTGAACGCAATAACACGAATATCTATTAAATATCACGTAAAGCAGTGAAAAAGTATTATAAGAAAATGATTAGAGACTTTTTGTGAAATAGATTTTGCTATCTTAGAATGCAGGATAAGATTACTTTACAATGGAGAAAAACCTCAATAATAGCCAAAGGTTTAAGAATTCGAATTTTAATATGTAACTGCAATAGTGATAATTGAAGATTATTTTTTAACATTTTCTCTGAGAACATTGTAAATTTAAATTGTTAATAATAATGCTAAAAAGAAAATTTTCAAACGATTTGAAATGAAAAACAAGCATGAGTAACCTCCTTAAAACTTTTTATCTTTTTCTCTAAATATGATTTATATGTAGAAAATATTGAACCAACCTGAGTTAAGGCTATTCAAGGTTTGCATGACCTTTACTAACGATATTTACGAAATTCAGATTTGAATGAATCTACCTTTACTGAATTTAGCATGATAATATGTTTTTTGGACGTGTTTTTACCCGATTGATGCCAGATACGCCACAAAACTACAATTGTGGCCGAATCTTCCCCGTGAGCTGGACGTCTCGGGTTCGAGTTCCTGTTCGGGCATGTTTGTTCTGTGTTCTATCTGTGAGATGTGTGAATGAGTCCCCCTGTAAAAAGGGGTTGTGCAAGCGAATGTGTGGGTCATCTTCATTTGGGCTTGAAGTCAGATTTCTGCCCTCTGGGTACTTAGGGGTCTTTACCCTCAGAAGCTACTGCACCCCTTTTCCGTGAAAATACGGACATGACATCATCATAGAGTTGTCTAGGAAAGCGCTCTGTAGGATTGTCAATGGAATTGTATAAACCAAGTTTGATAACTTCTTATTTCCTTGGTAGTGCATGCTTATTAACCACTGGCCATATGAATTTACTTTTCCTTATTAAAAGACGAATTTAATAGCTGCCCTAATTGGAATATTTACTATTATTTTAATTCCTTTAATAATAATACGTTTCAAGTGACTTTTTTCATTTTAAATTATTTAATACTTTTTACTTAATTGCAGATTAAAAGTCAAAAATTAAATAATTCGATGCGCGTTTCAGACACCATTATATGCGAAGTAGTTAAAAAGTATATTTAAAATTTTAATTTGTTTGAAAATGAAAGGAATGTTAATGTTTTTTTTTTCAATAGTATGGAGTCATATTGACAATAAAACTGTTTCAAAACTACTCTAAAATTACGAATAATTAGTTTTTCAGTATTTTCAATTGATTTTTTTGCCTAAAATTTTGGCGAATTTTTCAAAATATTTTATAGCAATTCATTCATTGTTTTATTTACTATGTTTATATTCATACCTATTGTGACGAACATAATTCTATTTTTTGTGTGACATGGCAATTGCTATGATTAATTGTAAAATTTTAAGAATAAGATAAATTCAACAAATAAAGCCTGGTATAATACATTGTCATAGAAACCTAGAATGATGTTTTGGGCTAGAAATTCAAATCTAAAAAAATTCTACTGTCGGTTTTTCGTAGTAAGTGATTTATCTTATTTTCGCACTATATTTACAATCTTTGGGATCGAATTTATAATTTTGCTCTTATATTTTGCTTATTTTAAATTCATTCATTGAAATTATGATTTTTTTTCATCTTTTTCCAGTTTAAGAATCTTCATGCACAATAATTAATGAAGATTACAAAAGAAGAAAAATTGTATTTTGTATGGATGTACTGCGTTGAATTGTAAATAAACTATCTAAATATATTTTCAGTTTCTTTTTTTTTTCATATTTTCTTAACACCCCATTTTCCAACCTCACCATAAAGTTGGTACATTAGTGTCTTTACTATTTTATTTCATCAGCTACGGTATTAAATGTAACTTTCGGGGTTTTATTTTCTGACGAGATATTATAATGACAGAAATTCTGTGGAATACTTGTGATGCTTTAAAATTTTATTTAATTGTTATAGAGTATTAATATAATTAATTATATTAATATAAGCACCCTATAATTTGATTAAATTTTATTTAATCAAATTATAGAGTGCTTTTGATATTTTATAATCTGCTTTTAATTTTTCTCGTTCTTCAGAATCAGATGAAATCAAGATTTTTTATTATCATTTCAGAATTACTTTTTATTATCATTCAACATGAAACGAGTTTATTCATTGCCTTTGAGGTTTTAATTTCTTAGTAATGATAAAAATGAGAATTGTAAGTTGAATCATACTTTATGATTTGATACATAAAAAAGAAAAGATATGATTCGGCAGGCTTGTAATATCCAGAAACTTGTAACCTAGGAAAACCTTTGGCCTTTGAAGTCTTCTATATCTATACTTATAATAAAGCTCAATGTGTGTGTGTGTGTGCGTGTGTGTGTGTGTGTGTTGGCGCTCTACAGGCCAGACCGTTGGACCTACAGCTACCAAATTTGGTACATGTATACCTTGGAGGTCGGCAATGTGCACCTCGGAGCCCTTTTTTTGAATTTTTAATTAGAATTTGAATTAATTAAAATGTAAGCGAAATTTCGACGTTTTTCCGCTATAACTTCCGAAATTATTATCGGATAAACATGATTTTAACATCAATTTAAAGATAAAAAAATTAGCTTTCTAATGATATCAGTGTTTTAATGTATAGCTCAAGCTACTCTTTTTAACGAATTTTTAAAGAAATATTTTAACCATGTTTTTTTAGCACGTGACTGGATAAAATAAAACAATGCCGGAAGTTTAAATGAAAAAAACAACAACTATCATCGTAAAAAAAATCTAAAGAAATACAACTTTCAGCACGTGACTGGATAAAATAACATAAATATAAAATGTGATATCTTCTATAAAAATAAATGCAAGGCAAAGGATTCAAGAAATCGTTTGCAATATTTATATCATTAATTCCATAAATTATCTTTATTTACAGTAAACCTGATTGAATTTAGACAGGATATGCATTGAAATCCCGAGTTAATGGCATATTTCTATAATCGTTTGCAATATCTGTATCATTAATTCAATAATTTTTTCCCTTTTTCGCTTTTTTTTAAAAAACATATTTAACATTTTGGCAATATCACCGAAAAAAACATTTTTAATAATTTGGAAGCATAATTGATAAATTATTAGAGCATTTAACTCCAAAAAGTTTTTCCGAATAAAGTTACAGACTCTTTAACTACTAATAACTGAATCTTTTAACTTAAACTATTTCTTAAATTTTGGCTAAAAAATATATGATTTAATTGGAAATTTTAGAACGCATTACTCATGGCGAACCAGCTGGTCGCCAAAGGCGGCTAGTATGTAATAAATCTAGGATATTTTTTTGGGGGAATTACATTCCTGTGATTTTAAGGAAAAATGCCATTTCATATATTTAACAATTTTCTAATTTAATATTGGCCTGAGAAATAAGGGATATACATTCATCTGATTTTAAGGGAAAATATCATTTTGTATATTTAACAATTTTCTAATTTAATATTGGCCTCAGAAGAGTATATGATTCGGCAGCTTGTAATATCTGGCAACTTGTAATCCAGGAAAAACTCTTGCCTTTGAAGTCTTATCGAATATATCTAGGACATTTTTTTCGGCATTTACGTTCATCTGATTTTAAGGGAAAATATAATTTCGTATATTGACCAATTTTCTAATTTAACATTGACCTAAGAAAAAAGGGATTTTCGCTCTTCTGATTTTAAATATATTCAACAATTTTATAATTTAATATTGACCTGAGAAGGAGATAGGATTCGGCAGGCTTGTAATATCCGGAAACTTGTAATCCAGGAAAAACTTTTGCCTTTTAAGTTTTATCAAATATTACTAGGACATTTTTTTCGGGATTTACGTTCCTCTGATTTTATGGGAAAATGCCATTTTGTATATTTGACAATTTTCTAATTTAGTACAGGTCAGGAAAATAAGCAGCCTAGATATTTATAAAAATATTTTTAATGATAACTCTAAATGAAAATGGAGCTTTATACCGAATACCAGTTTTTTTAAACACGAAAAATATAATACTGATATAATTAAAATATCTTACTGAGTTAGTTTTAAAGATTACATTTCAATGCAAATGTTAATTTATCTTTCTTTTAATGATGTAATAAAAACTGGATGTTACATCTAGCTGTCAAAACAATGATGGGAAATATAATTAAATATAACTTAGCAATGTTAATTCTTCTTTTTTAAATTTAAAACTCTTTAAAACTCTAACTTAACTCTTCTTGTCGGACTGGATTTAGAGCAAATCAATAAGAACAGTACAAAGATAATAGTAAAAGCCCAGGATCAATATACTCTTTGATTACATATTTAACATAGATTTACTTTTTATAAAATGAAATATGCATAGAAAAGGCTTTAGATTCTTCAGAAAATTTGCTGTCATTTTAGTGAATTCTCATTTCATTGAATTCACTGAGTTTGAAGGAGCAATTGTGTTTGAATTTTTCTTATCCAAGTTTACGTAAAATTAACTATAAAAAATGCAAGCAACGAGATAGATGGAATTCGACAACCATTCGTTACCATTAAAAACAACAATTTTCGAAGAAAATTTTGCCATTTAAAAATATTTTGAGCCTGCTGGATTTAAAATAGACATGGATTTTGTCACATTGTTTCTAGTTTATGAAATAATGCATATTCTCAATATTTCTGTCGTCTATGCAACCAGTGTTAAATTTTATATATTTTATTTGTCTCTATACGATTTATATGCATTTTTTTATATATATTTGATATTTTTACATATTTAATAACCCGATACATATATTATTAATATAAAGATAAAATGAATAGATTATTTTAATCATTTAATTTATATGTTACGGTAAAAGTAATAAATTCGGTGATTGTATAAAATTACTTGTGATTATACATAATCACCACTGAATTTGATAAATATGATAAATCATTTGATATTTATCAAATTTACTGGTTAGTTTATAAAATTCCCATTATGAGTTGGGGATTTTATAATCTAAACGGTAAATTTGATAAATATGAAATGATTTATCATATTTACCAAATTCAGAGATTACTCAATGTGATTTATAATCACCGGTAATTTTATATAATCACTGATTTATCATTTTTACTGTAACATATATACTTCATAAGGGAATAATTAGCACAGGGATGGGGAAACTACGGCCCGCGGGCCAACTCCGGCCCGACGGAAGGTTATATCCGGCCCGCGGATAGAATTTTAATTTGCCGGTCAGAGGCAAATTAAAAGAAATATTCATATATTATATATTCATCTTCTTTTCTACTTTGTTTAAATATTATATTTTTTCTTCCTTTTTTTTTCAAAGAGCTGGTAATAGCTGGTTCGAACGCAGATTTCAAGATTTCAGTGCCATTCAAGCAGAGTTGGATATTTTTACCATGCCATTCAAAGTAAATTGTGAAGCAGTGAGGTCAGATTTGCAGCTTGAATTAATTGAGTTGCAATCTAACAATCATCTCAAGCAATTGTTTCTAAATATGCCAAAGTTAGAGTTTTACAAATCATTATCGAAAGTAAGTTTCCCAAATTTAATATCTCATTATCAGAAAATCAGTGCTATGTTTGCTTCATCTTATATATGTGAACAAGTGTTTTCAACTATGAACCTTAGAAAGAATTATTTCAGAAGTAGACTGGCAGATGAGCATTTAGCCTCGCTCCTTAGAATCAGTACATCTCACTTCGAAATTCAATATAAGGAACTTTTAAAAATGAAATCGCAATTTCATTCATCTCACTAATATATTAAATTGTAATACTTGTATATTGTTTTTAAAATTTTAGAAAAATTAATCTTGGCCCACCAAACTTTATTTTTTCGATTTTTGGCCCGCGATCGAAAAAGTTTGACCATCCCTGAATTAGCATAACACTTTATATAAAACTTTACCCAAAGTAACAACTCTTTAAAGTACTATTTAAAAATGATGATTGCTTTCGAATATATTTATAATGGCTATTTGAAATGAGCAATAAAAGTAGAAGACAGGGCTTTTTGACCATCCTGAAATACAAAAAAAAACTCTTAAAGGTATTAACTTCTTAACCTGGACGATATAAAAATATAATTCGTTAAAACAATTCCATAAATTTTAATGTTTAGATGCAAGGGAAATTTTGTTCTAAATACTAATATTAAAATAATAGCTTACAGAACCAGAAATGAGACAATTTTTCAATAAGATTAAGAACTTGTACCCTGCTCTATGTCTTTTTTGTCAGTTTTGCAAATGAAAATTGTATATAGATCAGAAAATGAGAGGTTTTTTTAAACAGTTGGACTAGATGTTTCACAATGACAATCGTTGACCTTTCTCGCCGAATAACTCAAAAACTTAACTCCTTTAAGGCTTAATGAGTGATATAAAAAGTTAAAACAGACCTGCAGAAACGATTCTATTTGTTTTAATTTAAAGATAGTAAACTTGAGAAAACAAAGAAGGTATATGAAATAAATATGTTTTATTTCCCTTTTGGGAAACTGTAGTATATGGAAACTAGAATTTTTTTTTAAACAACCTTTAAGAAAAAATGTCGACTTTTGGTACAGAGAATATTAATAAGCAACCTTTGGCTGATAGAAATATAGATAATTTTCTTCCTACTTCAAATAAAAATTACCTTCGTGAAACAATTAATTAAAGAATCCTGTAAAGACAATGATTACTTCCGAAACGTTTAATGACAATGATTACTTCCGAAACGTTTAATGACAATGATTACTTTCCGAAACAATAAAAAAGCAAGACGATTGACATTTGTTGATATTCAAATACCTAAACCTTCTCCTGATTCAATGACTGATGACAACAATGAAGAATTTGTTGCACCAATGACTTAATGACTGATATCAAGTATTTTTCTTTGTCATATTTAATTGTATTTATTAAGAACTATTGAGTAACTACATTATACAAATCTATGAAGAAAATATAAAAGCAACAATTTTTGAAGCCTCAAAATGCGTAGGTAACAAATTATTGAAACCTCAAAATGCATAGGCAATGAATTGGCGATTTATTCTTTTTTTTATTTTGAAGTCGGTTTTGACAGTATAATTTTTGATTTATCTATTGTCTACTCTTATAGTTTTTTTCTTTGAAATCAAAATGTTATTATTAACTATCTCGCGTGTCGTTAAATATAAGCCGAACAGACTAAAATATTGTTTGTTTAAAGTAATTGTCTAC
>JAPMOQ010002091.1:5834-20193 GCA_026543055.1 Argiope trifasciata | reverse complement strand
TTATACCACGCTATTCCATTGTGACGAGTTTTTAACACCATATTTTGAATGTTCAATTAAGCAGAATCTCATTTAACGGTATTTATAACTTTTTTTTATTATCACGTTTAAATATTTCATAGCAGCTAATGATATAATCTCATACTCTAATCAATTGATTTTAAAAACCATTTCTTTTGCGGGCGTTATGGCCTAGGGCAGTGATGGGGAAACTACGGCCAGCGGAAAGGTTTAATCCGGCCCTTTTAAGAGTGCCGTCGTGAGAATGTTTGAACCCATTCTTACTTCTTAATGTGACGACCCGCATAAAAACTACCTGCGGCATATTCAAAACACAATAGTATTCTGGACAAATCAATCCGACCCAAACAACTGACTCCTCTTCGCTCGAAACTTCCAAGCACTCTCGCATTTTCGATTCATTTTTCTGTTTCTCCGAAAGAACCGCAAAACTCCAATTCCCGAACAATCCTTGCAGGTAGGTATAAATACAAGCGAGGCCGCCCAAAGATCAGTTAGTTAGCGACACTATATTAAACAATAAGATTAAAAAATACGAAATTAATTTGAGAAAACTATCTTCAGAATTTGAAAGGAGATTTCAGGACTTTAGAAAAATGGAACCAGAGTTTAGTATTTTTGCGACCCCATTCAGTGTTAATTACGAAGAAAGTGATGCAAAATTTCAACTTAAGTTAATAGAACTGAACTGTAATACTCTCCTAAACAAACTTTTCATACAGTACCATTACTAGAATTTTATAAAAATTTAAGTCCAGATAATTTCCCAAATCTAATTACTCATGCAATGAAGATAATGACAATATTCGGCTCATCTTATATATGCGAACAAATCTTTTCAACAATGAAGCTTAGGAAAACTTCTTTAAGAAACAGAATTACAGATGAGCACCTTTAATCAGTTTTAAGAATTTCTGCTTCGCAAATGGAACCGGACTATGATGAAATTTTGATAAAACAGTCTCAATTTCATTTTTTTCATGCACCATCAACCAGTAATAACACCAGAAAATAAAGTGATAATACTTCACATCAAGAACTACACTAAATTCATTTTCTATTTTGTACTTATAATTTTCTTAAATTTTGCTTTTTTACTATTAAAATAATAAGTGTATGTAATAATATATGTATATGTTTATAGAACACATAAATTTTTTAACGATTTAAGCATTATTCTTTGGCCTGCTACGATCGTCTACTTATTACAAATGGCCCGTCTTAAAAAAAAGTTTCCCTACCACTGGCCTAGGGGTAGCGTGTTTTGGGCATCTCGAGTTCAAGTACCGGTTCTGGCATGGTTATCATTCTGTGTTCTATCTGTGAGTAGTGAGAATGCCGCCCCCCCTTTGCAAAAAAGGGTTGTGGAAACGAATGTGAAGCATGAAATAGCTAAGTCGCATTCTTGGTCCTATTTTTCGCTACTGAAAAAAAAGGGACACTCATTTAGGCTGACAACGGCCAGCGGGCTTGTCAGTGACAAGTACCATTGCAAAGAACAACACAACACATTTCAAAATATACCAGAAAATTGAAATTCATTCCTAAAAGTGTGCTGCAAAATTGAGATTCCTTCTTTTTTTTATCAAACTGATAAATTAATTACAAAAAAGACTTTGTGACGCAAAATCCGAATTTCCAAGGAAATTCTCCCTTTAAATATATTGAAAACTGATAAAAATTCTTTCATAAAATTGAACACATTTGATATTTTAGAAACATTTGTAGCTCTATTCTTATGATTTTAAATTTTAATACATCAATTGTAATTTTAATATTTGCGATTTACAATTTCTGATAAAACTGATTATCATGTTTAATGATATATTTTATTTGTATAGATCTAAATTCTAAAAAATAGTACACTTGGCCTTAGTTGGTGGTGATGAAAAAACAAGGAACGCTAATTTAGGCTTAAGTCGCTGACAGCATTCTGTCAGCAGACTTGCAAAGTGCCATAGAAAACAATAACCTTTTACTTACCCTTTTAAATAACTTTGATGTCCTTTATGCCATTCTAGTTATTGGTAATTCCATGAAATGAAATCAAAAAGAGCAAAAGTTAAAAATGTAGTGAGTAATATTAAAAATAAATACAAAAATATTTAAAAAAAGAATACATCTAAAAATAATTAAAAATACACTCATCAGAGCTTCTTGTATACTTATTTCCAAACAGGAATTCATAAAAGAAAGAAATGTTATTCTACAAACTTAAAAACAGAAATAAATGACTTAAAAAATTTCTTAAAATGTAAAAGAAAGTTCAAATTTAGTCAGAATCTAAACGACATTTACTTCTATTATAAAGATTTTCCCTCTACTTTTTGCTTAACATTTCGTTCTGTTTTTTGTACAGAGAAGTATGAATGTCCCGCAAACTCTCGATTCCAAGCTTGCGGCACTGCTTGCCCTTTAACATGTGACAACTACAAGAACCCGCCCAAGTTCTGCATCCTCATGTGCAATCCCGGATGCCACTGCGACAAGGGATACGTCAGGGTGGAGAAATACACAGAGGAATGCGTCAAACCAGAAGAGTGCCCAAGCAGTGCAACAGGTATGTCCTTTTAAACATTTATGGTAATGCATAAATGCATTTTATTTTAAAGTACTTAATGAATTTAAGAGTCTAAGTTTGACTGGGAAAACACATTTAGCCTGAAGACACTTTAAAATAAATCTGAGTTCTGAAAATGTCATTTACAAAATGCAAAATGATATATGTAACCTTAGTAGCATAGATATATTGTACAATAGTGCATGATATTAAATAATATTCGTAATATTAATTCGTAATATTATTAAATATTAAATTATATAATATCCCACAATATTGTACAGGGCGCGCCAGAGAAATTTACTTATTTGAAAGGTCAATAAAAATAAAAGTACTCCAGTTATTGTTTTAATTCTTTTTTTATTTGAGAATACAATATCTCAATTTTTTTCATGGAGTTTTGAAAATGACATCGGTTAAATGGCGACCTCATTGCGCATATACTGATTAGGTCGATTTTTGAAGTTCGTGTCCACTCTTTGCAGCATATCAGTCGGTATGTTGGCAATGGCGTCGCGAATGTTGTTCTTGAGGTAAGCTATGGTCCGTGATCGATTGACATAAACTTGGGATTTCAAAGTGAGCCTCGTCACTGAAAAACAAAACGACCACGTCTTCAGGCAAGTTGATAAGCTACATTTCAGATGAATTTTGATGGGCAACAAAATCGCGTTCTGTTAATTCTTGCACAACAATCAATTTATAAGGATGAAATGGAAGGTCTTGACTGAGAATTCGTCGAAGAGTGGTGTCAGAAATTCCCAGAGAAGCTGCGTGTTTGCGAGCAGAACTCAGAACTGACTGCCTCACTCTTTCGACATTTTCCGGAGGCTCTGGTGGTCCGTTGATGTCCATTTCTGGGTTTAGTGACGCTTACGATATGCGTTAACCTACGACAGAGTCGAATTACGGCTAGTAACGGGTCTGTGAGAAGGAATTTCAATTACGTAGCAACAAATGAGCGACCGTTAGAAAAGAAGCTCTCGACGGTGAAGGCCCACTGTTCTCTAGATTAGAGCATGATGGCATCTAACTAAATGGAGAAACAAACTTAGGGACTTTTCCTTCCAGTAGCGCTATCTATCACCCTCTACCCACTCAACTCATCGCTCTGGAGTTCTTTGAAATAAGTATGTTTATCTGACGCCCCCTGTATTAACAAAGCTATAATATAGTCTGATGAAATGAGTCAGTTTCATTCGTTATTCGATGTTTTTTATTCTTCTTTGGGGCATAAGAAATGTCCATGGATATATTATTAATGATTCAATTGAATTAACGGTCTATTAATGCTTAATCTATTGTCTTTTATTCTAAGGTGATTTAGCTTAATGCATTCTCTCTTATTCTTCACAATATAGATTCATGGAATAATTAGTTGATTGCATTTATGTTTTCAGAAACAAACAAAAAAACAATGCACGAATTGAAAATCCAATTTTTTTTTCATTCAGTTAAAATGTCTTTTTTCTTTTTCAGTTTAAAAGATTTCTTGTCAATCAAGGAAAAGAAGTTAAACAATGTGAAGAAATGACACAATGTATTTTGTAATGATGTTGGTTTTGAATAAATTCTGAATTAGTCTTTTTCGGTTTAGTTCATTTGTGTTTTTTCTTAGTTTATATACATTTACCATATCACATAGTTTATATACATTTACCCTTCATTAAATAATCTTGGAATTTTCAATGAAATGCTGAATTTAAAATAAGAATCCGAAATTTATTACAACAAATAAATATTGTTTATTTTGTAGTCAAAAATAGTTAGCTGTCTAAATGGGATTATAGTCCATCCTACAAAATTCAAAATAATTACTCATTATAATAACTTTTGTTAGTGTTCAAAACAATTATTTTCTTTGTTTAAAATATATCAATTGTCTTATAGTTATCAATTATATTACTTTCAATTTCGGAAAAAGTTTAAAATAACTATATTTAATAGGTTTTTCAATAGACGCTTTAAATTTGATTTTGATACAATTTGATTTTTTGATGAGTTTGTTTCAAAAAGAAAAAAAATCTAGAATTTTGTCTGGATATTTGTGGATGCGATAAATTAGGAAATCAACCAAATTTAAGAAGTCCTTAAAGCATTCGTTTCAAAAACTGGATCAAATTGGTAGAAATGCAAAGACTTTCTTGATTTTCTACATCAATATTTCTTAGGGTCCTTTTAGATTAGGTAAAGTCTTTATTAGGATATTTACTACACCATTATTAGCAAAAAGCAAGGAACCCTTTGTTCCTCCAAAATTATTGTTATACAATGCATAAAATCTAATTATAATCAACTAAATTATTCGCAATGATAATTATAATAATAAAAGAAAATGTTTCATGTAAAATAGCATTAATGACATCAAAGTAATTAAAATTTAAAACTTTAAAAAATCGTTGAATGATATTTTATCTAAGCAAAAATAGTTTTATTCCTACACTTTATTACACTAATTTACTTTATTACTACTCATCTAAATACACTTCTGAAAAATTTACTCTGATATTTCACATTTCAGCTATTTGTAATGAACGACTTATTTATTAAATCAGCATTAAATTTAATCAATTATTACATTTAAATATTTTCAAAACTTTCTTCTTTTTTATTGCAAATAATTTTTGAAAAATAAAAATATGTTCAATTTTTTCAAATGTGAGCACGTGTATCAGTTTGACAGTATCTCTTTAACTGATAATCTCAAACATATGTCTGTTCCCTCTGCTCTAAAATACTGATTAACTAGTATAGAATATTGTGGTAAAGGAAGCATAAAGATTATTTACTATAAAAGCAGAGTTAGTAACATTTGTTTATCACTTTGGGTTTTCTTAAAAGCAACGCAATGAAAGTCTTGGTGTTCTTATCGATTGTGGCTGTGACTTTTGCTCTTCCAGGTAAGTTTTATTTTTAATTAAATGGCAAAAATATTTAGCAAATTTAAATAACTTTTCAATTCAAATTTAAATAACTTTTCTAATGTAATTCTGTGATTGCGTAGTAAAATGTGAATCTGGAATAACATGTATAAATATTTACTGATTCACTCAAACATATTCTCGATATTGTTTTAGGGTTACAAAAACTGTTTGATTTTAGGAATTTCATTCTAATTGCTTCTTCTAAACCGGAGTTTCTTTGCTTGAAATGAGAAAAATACATGAAACTAAAGCATGTAGGCCCTGAAAGAACGATATTATTAAGGTAGTGGTTCTTGAACGATATTATGAAGAGAACGAAAAATTAGATAATTGGTGTTCCAAGCAGAGATTAACACCAGCGATTAATAAGTAACTAAGACACAAAACGTCCACAGTATTTAGTAGAAAAATTATAAATAGGCAGGATTGAGAAAATGACAGATGAAAATGTGAATGTGAAATAGCCTGCCCAAATATTTGCCGATTAACACAAATATATCCTCAATATTTTTTTACAGTTACAAAAATTTCATTATAATTGCTTTTTATAAACTGAAGTTTCTTTGCTTGAAATGAGAGAATTACATGAAACTAAAACATATAGTCCTTGAACGAATCTCTGTAGTTCTTGAAATATATTATTAAAAGAACGAAAAATTAGAAAACTTGTTTCAAGCAGAGATTAACAGCTGCGGTTAATGAGTAACTAAGACAAAATGTTCTCAATATCTAGTTGGACAATTTCAGTATTGAGAAAATGACAGATACTAAAAATTGTAAAGTTTTTGACTATATTTAAGATGAATTTTTAAAAAATTAATTTTATTTAATTGGAATTTTTAAAACAGTCATATTTTCACATTTTTTAATTAAAAAGAATGGAAAAAAATTATGAAATTAAAATATGCCAGTTAGGCGACAAATGCTTTTTTGATTAGAAGAAAGGGCTTTTGTCTGGCTACAGAGTGGTATAAATTTTATAAAAAAGTGATATAAGTTTTAAAATTTCGCAGATAGTTTAGCAAATATATGATCCAGTTTCTGAATTAAAAAAATAGAGTTTTATTTCTATCCAATCCTTAAATATTTGAATCTGAAGGATAAATAACATGAAATATATACATTTTTTTCGCATTATAAAGCATTCGAACAACCACAAAATATTTTGAAAGAAATAAATTAACTTTTCTCTAGTTCAAAAATCGCAGAATATGCTGAGAAATTACTATATCATATTTGAGCAAAAAACATGCATTAGATTTTAATTTATAGTGTTACGAAATAAAATTTTACCAAGGATTAGATTTTGAAAAAAAATAGCATTTAAAGATGTAAAATAGTATTAAAAATGTATAAATGCTAGGATAAAATCAATGTAACTTCCTCGAAAATGGAATTGGAAACGGAATCCAATCACCTTTGTAAAGAAAACTGTTTAAACATTAAGATATAAAATAAATAAAGCAATTTGTTCAAGCGAATGTGAAATATGAACTGGCTAAGTCGTATTCTAGCAATAGTTGGACCTACTGAACAAACAAAGGACGCTAATTTAGGCTTAAAATCTCTGACAGCGATCAACGGGCTTGCCAATAACAAGTGCCATTGAATGCAACAACTACAAATTTTGACCCACTTTTGTTCCGCCACATCAACAGATTTCTGTCAGCTGGCTTGCAAAATGCCATAAGTAACCACAACCATTTATTCATCATTTAATAATATTTTAAATAACTTTGAAGCTTTTTATTCCATCCTAGTTATTAGTAATTTTATTAAATAAAATAAAAAAATATTAAAAGTTGATACTGTAGTGAGCAATATTAAAAATAAATACTAAAATATTAAATGCAAAAAAGAACCAATCCAAAAATAATTAAAAATACACTTATCAGAGCATCCTTTATATTTATTCCCAAACAGGAATATGCAAAAGAAGCAAATATTAGAGCATCCTTTATATTTATTCCCAAACAGGAATATGCAAAAGAGGCAAATATTAGAGCATCCTTTATATTTATTCCCAAACAGGAATATACAAAAGAAGCAAATATTATTCTTCAAACCTAAAAACAGAAAGAGTTGTTGTCAAAGACTTCTTAAAATGTAAATGAAAGTTCAAATTTAGTTAGAATCTAAACAACATTTATCTATATAATAAAGATGTTCTCTCTGATTTTTACTTAGTGTTTCGTTATGTTTTTTTTACAGAAGAGTATGAATGCTCCTTAAACTAGCGTTTTCAAGCGTGCATCTCTGCTTGACCATTAACCTTTGAGTGCCATAAGAAACAACAATAATTTATTCATCACTTAATATCATTTTTAAATAACTTTGATGCCGTTTATGCCTCTCTAGTTTTTGGTAATTCTATTTAATGAAATTAAAAAGATTAAAAGATAAAATTGTAGTGAGCAATATTAAAAATAAATACAAAAATATTAAATACAAAAGAACCCATCCAAAAATAATTAAAAATACACTAATCAGAGCATCCTTTAGATTTATTCCCAAACAGGAATATACAAAAGAAGCAAATATTATTCTTCAAACCTAAAAACAGAAATAGATGATATCAAAGATTTCTTAAAATGTAAAAGAGAGTTCAAATTTAGTTAGAATCTAAACAACATTTATCTCTATAATAAAGATTTTGCTCCGAGATTTGCTTGGTTTTTTAGTCCATTTTTCTTACAGAAGAGTATGAATGTCCAGCCAACTCTCGCTTCCAAGCATGTGGCACTGCTTGTCCCTTGACCTGCGACAACTACAAGAACCCGCCCAAGTTCTGTGTCCTCATGTGCAATCCCGGATGCCACTGCGACAAGGGTTACGTCAGAGTGAATGAATACATAGAAGAATGCGTCAAACCAGAACAGTGTCCAAGCAGAAAAAATGGTACGTGTATTAAGGAATGTATTCTTATTTTTGGGATATTTTCTCAGTGTTTAGAATTCCAGGTTCAGGATTTCACCATTTTTAAGATATAAGATATATGTGCGGAGTTGCATTGGTGAATAACAGAATAAGCCGGGTATGAGTTGGATTGACGGAGTGCCTAACCCCAGTAGGGGCCTACCTCCGGTAGTTATGTTATTCAAGAGGCCTAACGGTCAATATATTGCCGTGGTCATCTTCGTACAGTCTCAGGATTAGGATGGAACAGGATATGATAGGTTATTACAGCATATGATAGGAGTGCCTAGTCCGGCAGGGGCTTGATCTCCAGTAAATAACAAAGTAATTAGAGCCTGACTGTCATTATTAGTCGTAATCATCTTCGATGTGATCTGATGATACGGAGAAGAAACAGCCAAGACAGGATTTGGATGGAACACAGGGAGCTCGATCTTAAGTAAGATCTATGAACTGGCTGAGAGGGAGATATGGCGTGTGTCAGGACTCTTTTCTATTGGTTGAGACCAGGGACAGGGTGTGGGGGTATGCTGCCCAGGACAACTTGGATTTTTTACAGGGTACTATAGATAAATGATCAAATACAGCTGTTTTAAGGCTTCTTAAAATGAAATAGGATTTATTAAGTGGACTGCGGGATGGAATTATAAAGAAGTATCTTGCGGAATCTCCAACTTTTGGCATCAGGGGTGTATTTTGGGATATTGGCTATTGTATTATTATCGATTGGTTCCAGGTTATTGAAGAATTTCGTAGCCAGTTTCGTTATGAATTTTTTAAGTGGGGGATAATCTAAACACTTGTACATATTAGTATTTGATGTATAATATAACATGTTGCAAAATTGTAGTATTAATTTATTTTGTTGTATCTCAATTAGTCTTAAATTGGTCTTGGCAGGGTGAAGAGAGTAAGCGGACTGCATAACAGCGTTTATTTATGCCAGACAGTTTGAGAACTGTTCTGAGATATTACATGGTTGCCAGGTTGGCGTAATTACAGAATGCGCCAAGGGACGATGCTCCATCGCCAAAGGCTTGATTTTACAAATACAGAACAATATACACCATTATAAGATTTCATTATATTAAAGGGGGTATTATTGACACAAGAAAAGCAAAGTTTTCAATTTTCTTTTTACATTAATGGAAATAAGAATATTACCTCTATTTCGGGGATTTATATAATTTTCTATTCTTGAGAGATGAGAAGCTACCATATATATAAAGTCAGTTCCCGTTTCCATGATGGGTATAGCAACTTAGTGGGTTCGAGTTACTTTCAGTCTAATGCCGGAACAAGTTTAATGGGAAAACTAAATACGTATAATGGTATAAATAAGTAATTACAGCTATGTGTGTTTATGTTAAGTATGGATTTAACCTTAGTTGCTGTCTCATTTTGTTAAGGTGCTTCAGATAATCTTGAATGCTATGGTAGGGAGGGCAGAATTCACCTTTTTCCGATACTGTATTTTATTTTCAATTTGTTCACTTTGTTTCAGCGTTGTTTTATGACGAGTTTGTTTGCGAGCAACCAAGGAAAGTCGGGCGATGTTTTTTCCGTTACCCGAGGTTCTTCTTCAACAAGAAGACGGGCAAGTGCGAGAGTTTCACTTACAGCGGCTGCGCAGGAAACCAGAACAATTTCATCACCATTGAGGAATGCGAAAAGACCTGCTTGTCTTAAAAGAAGTAAGAAGTTTATCTTTCAATTTTTTAAACATTCAAACAATAAATTTTGTAGATTTAACATGGTGTCTGTTGGAAAGGTTCGTATTTCACAATGGCTTGTCAATTCTGACACTAATTTAAAGTCTAGATTTCAGTGAATAGCTTCTAAATTGTTTAAAAAAGTCTAACGTTGAGAAAATATGCAATAAAATTAATCCCCTAAAATGCATGAATTTTAATTTAATGCATGAATTTCCGCCTAAATTTTTTAAAAAAACCAAAATTTTGATTTTTTTTTTTTAAATTTATAAATGAATGTTTCTTTTCGCAATGTGTTTATATAGTATTTATGCACTTTAACGTTTTCGCTACTGATCCTTACATGCAAATAATATACTAGAAGGGATATTTCTATTTTAATTAATGGGTACAGAATGTAAATTGAGGGAATTGTTGGTGATGACTCATTTTCCATCATATACTCCTAATTTGAAACATAAACCGCCCTACCAGGATAGAATTTGCACCACTGGCCGGATCGATTAAGTAATGTCAGGGTTAAAATATGCAAACTTGTACATAAGAAGTCTTTTTTTCATTAATTAAAATATTCATTTTTTGAATCTGTTTCAGCACAAGACTCGTTGGAATTATCTGAAAAGAGAACGTGAAAGAATGATGCAATGTATTTTAGTATTTTTTTATAATGCTTTGTGAATAAATTCTGAACTATATGTTTTTGTTTTTATTGTCCCGTGAGGTTTCAACTTTTCATTTGAGAATAGCTTTCATATTAGTGTTTTATCAATCCTATTAGATAAGTCTTTCTATTTTGTAAAATCTGTTGCCATATTGGTATAAATCTTCATAATAATGCTTCTAAAGTTTCATACAATTGTGAAAATGCATGTGTACTGTGCTCAAATTATTTTTAGAATTATAACGTCTATGAATATTTTGATAAGTTCAAAAATGCAGAAGTTGAAATAGATGCTTTTCAGTCAAGTGATCCACAAATGATATTTCTTTTTTATTTTTATGATTAAAAAACACAAAGATTAATGAATAATGAATAATAATTAAGTACCAATAAATATGATTCTTATTGGATTAAAAACATTTGTCTTGCTGAGTAAGAATTATACATGTTTAACAAATGTAATCGTATAACTTTTTAAATTACTCATGTTGTTTCTGATTGTGCTACAACAAAACATTTTGTTATATGTTCAAGTAGCAATTGAAAATTTGTCTAGAATTACTTTTCGAAATAATTCTAACTTATATTAAAGATTTACGCATCTCATCTTGCATGGCATTTATGTACAATAATTACGGAGTTAATCATTGAAGCTAATTTACATTTTTATTGAATGTGTCATATCCCTCTGGTAAAATGTTTGGCAATCAGTCTTTGCTATGCGGTTAGTAGCATTTGAAAATTAAATCTGTGTTTTAGTCATGTTTCACGAAACCAAGAGAAATTCGAATTTAACATGGAACTACAACTACAGTTACAAATTCATATAGTTTCTGCATTTTCGAATTCTTCCGCTTACGTATTTTTAAAAGCATAGACTAACAGACGATCAATCCCTTGATGTATTTGGCTCGAAATTTAATAGATGTCATTTTTTTTTTTGTCTAAATCTCTTATTTAAAAGTTACCTCGTTACATATTTCTACAATCGAACAAAAAACTTCTAAACGCAGTTTGTTCAAAAAGTGACAGAAAATTAAAACTTTGGCTTAATATATATATATAACATTTTTAGCTCATTCGTCAAGCCTGAAGCGTTTTTGAGATATCTTTGTCAGTAAATCCCACATTTCTATTTTTTTAAAATTCAGGAAGGTCTGAAACATAAAGATTTGTCAAAACTCGAGTTTGAATTTTTTTGACAGTTACAAATCTTTCTTCATACTTCGTATACGAGAGCATTTAAATCCTTTGTCATATACAATATGTTTTTAGTGATGGGAAAATCGCAAGAATACTTGAAGTAGTACTAAATTTGCTGATTGTTCAGTTCATAATCGACATAAGGTTTGGAAAAGTTTTGATGTTGCAGTAGCATATTTTTGTTTTTTTCTTGCTGGGATTGAAAGTTGTTTTATGACTTTGAGGAATACGGTCTTGATATTTTACTGTCAATATATTCTAGAGATTCTTAAACAGATAGGTCAATTCATTCAACCATAGTAAAGATCGTTACTGCTTTAGATAGGTTATTACTTCCACTTACATATCAGAAATAAGTTACATACAACACCGGTAACTTCATTGGAATGCTAATGTTTCAAGACTGCATCTCTTATAAGTAATATATATATATATATATATATATATATATATATATATATATATGCTTTTATAAACTTATTTGATAAGAAATTTTCGAAATCTATTGTAATTACGTAATTTAAAGAATAATTGAAAATAAACAATAGAATTTTCTTTTTTGCTTTTGAAAACAAGACGATTAATGGTCTTTTCAGCCGAAATTTTAAGGATGTCTTGGGACCTTTATTCTCTTTCTGAAATCGTCAACAATGTCCTACAATAGTTCAAAGATGCATATATAATGTGCTCCAGATATATTCTATTCATTAAAGAAACCAATAATAAGGATTCCAAAGAGGTCGTTGATGAATTTAATTAGATTAAGAATCGGTTTTTTAATCTACAGAAAACATAATATGCACGCCACTATTCTGAATCAAGATGAAATAGCGGGAACTTTAACTTGGGTTGCATAATTTGCATCCAGGCTTCCATATCACATCATCATACAAGATATTTTTCTACCGATTGATTTAAGGCATACCAAATGGCTGGAAGTTCGAACAGAAAAAGTTCCAATTCGGTATCACATTGCCACACGCCACTGAAGATTAAATTGACTTAATTTTCAGAAAGTTGAAGAAAATTAACTTAATTTTCAGCGTTCGAATTTGTCATCGTCTGAACACAACAAGAAATGCTTGACTTAAACTAACAAAACGTCACAATCCATTTGTAGACGCTCTCGAATTAAGTACAATTTTTATTTAGCTGTTGACTTTTCTTTACATTTCCTTTAGTTTTCGTATTAATATATGATCCGGCGAATCTAATATATAACTGTGGCGATGGCGAGGGAGTTGTCGGAATTGTGCCAATGTGCTGGTTGGATTCCACCGAGGATCAAACCTGCGATGTTTCGGTTTGAGGTCTAGTAACTTATCCATTCAACAAAAACGAGCCCTAATGTCTAGTTGATCTTACTAGCTTATTAAAATGTCACCACAATACTCCTCTACCAGTGAGTCTGAAGAGAAGAAATTTTTTTTATAGCGCCAAGCGTTATGGCGAGTGAAAAGGGTGCTTTGATACCACCAAGTGTTATGGAGAGAGAAGAAAATATTTCGGTACCACCAAAAGTTATGGCGAGCGAAGAGAGTTATTGCTGCGTCAATTGAGTCTGACGACTTTGTGTTGGTTGCGTTTGATGTGGGTAGGTGCCGATACGACAGCTGTTTGAAAGTTCATAGTCCGAGGTCACTAATGTGGTGATGGTATTGACGGGATTGCGCCAATGTGCAAGTTGAATTCCGCCAAGTATCGAACCTGCGATGTTTGGGTTTGAAGTCCAGTAACTTATCCATTCAACAAAAGCGAACACTGGTGTCTTGTGGCTGTTACTGGCCTATTAAGATGTCGTCACAAAACAGCAAATTCACTTGATACATTTAATAACTCAACGCTTACAATTTTATGTAATAATTCTCCAAATATTCACACATCCTCTTTCTAGGGACATAAGAATCGAAAAGCATTACTTGAAAAATTCAGTTTATCTAAATAAATTTCTAAAGTATTAAACAATCGAAGATCCTTCAAATAATATCCTGATGAATAAATGAATATTCGTTTTATTTTATAGATAATTTTATCTATTTGTCCAAGTAGTGGAAATTTTTACTGTGCTGTTTGCATTGTGAATAATAAAAGTTTAAAACAGATAAAACAGTCTTTATCCGCATGCAATCTGTTTTTAACTGATTGTTAAAAACATATGTCTATTCCCTTTACTATTAAAATCGATAAAACTATTTCAAAGTCTGTAACGAACTAAAGATAAAGAGCCAGAAAAACCACTGACTGTTAAAAAAGCTAAAAAGTTCTGATAATATACAGCAAAAAGATATCGTCGCTGTTGTCTGAAGACAATACCAATTGCCGTACAATTCTCATATAAAAATAAATACAATACTTCTTTTTA
>JAPMOQ010002089.1:862849-880151 GCA_026543055.1 Argiope trifasciata | reverse complement strand
CCAAAGTTTTATTTTTGGTGGAATACTTTTTCATTTATAGGGGTTTTAAGAAAAATTAAGTTGGGAATTAATGAAAAAAATGCAGATATATGTGTCTTTTTAACCATAACATCTTTGCATCTTATGATTTTTGGTTCATTTCGTTATATTCCATAACTTGTGTATGAAGAAAAACAGGATTGCTGAGTTACTATTTTGTGTAGAGTGTGAACCGTTTTGGTTCAATTTTTTTAAAAAATCCAATTTTTCAAAACATTTCCTTCGAACGTACTCAGATACCTTGAATATATTAAATTTTGTATGAAGGGAAAAAAGGCTGGCATGTAATACGTATTTCGGAACGCTAACACTCGTTTAAAGGTAGTGAAAACAGAAATTATATTTTGAGCACTATTCAAGACTTTTTTCAAATATTTTAATTTTTCAGATTTATCAAGGGCCTATTTGGTTTTTGATAAATTCAAAAAAAAAAAAATAATGGTTGTACATTTTTTGTGCATATTTATAATTTAAATTTTTTTTGCGTTTGTGAATATTTAATTCTATGTACAGCTCTTTTACTCATTTTTGATGTGATGTTGTTTTGAAATTTATATACTTGCATGTACCAATTCCTGTTGAATCCTGTCTGGTGGCTTTGTGTTCTGTGGTCGTTGTGACTACTTGTGGGCTACTGTTGTCGTGCTCTGCTGTGTTTTCGTGTGTTGTCATGTCTTCGTGTAAATAAATGCCTACGTTGTTTTTCAATTAAAGGACTGTTCTTTGTTCTCACAACACCCACCCACTACACTAAACAAACACAGAAGAGTCGAAATCCGTAACAATATTGTCTTAAGCTGGCTGGGGAATCCTAATAATACATACTCCAAATTTGTTCTGTCCATTTTATCTTGTTGTAGATCTCTTATGTTCACACGCAGATAAAGGAACGAAAGATTTAATGATTTCATCTACAGTTAGTCGACGATCTAAAAAAATGGGGAAAATCCTCTCCGTTCGTTTGCTTGGTTCAGGTTCAGTGTTATTACTCACTGAAAGCCATTCATTGATTTCAAAAATGACTCTTCTTTGCTGACGCACAGTTCGAGTGGAAATTCGTCAAAATGTGGAGATCTTTGACGATTGTTTTTGAATATTTCTGGGTGGGTGGTGGGTGGTTCTAATGCCTTTTAGTCATACCAAGCCCTAATGAGCGGAGCTCTTTCGTATGAAGGCAGAAGTGTGTGCCTTTTCGTTGTTAATGAGCACCCTTAGGGTGAAAGGGCGACTCTGCTCGAACACACAACCCTTTTTAGGAGGACCATTTATCCATCCGCAAATCAGAATTCAGACCCAAATCAGAGGCCTGAATCATCCCTGATTCAGTACCCACAGAGGTTATGGGAACTTGGAGGACCTATTGAAGGTGCCCCAAATGCCATTAACCAACACGGCAGTCTTTGACTGAGACGAGGACAGAACTCTAACTTTCCGTTGCGAGACGGATGCTCTACCAACCAGACTACCGCGACCTTGTTTATTTCTGTAAGTGAAATTGAAAAAAAAAAATGATGAAACAAATTGTAAAATGACTGTAATAAAATGAACAGCTTTGGTATAACTTTTTTTTTTCGCAAGTACCTGCGCTTCGTTGGATGACTCAGTTTTACAGAGACGCGTAAAAGATGTCTGGAACAGAAAGATGAGACTTATTTATTTCCACAGGATAATAACAATGAAAAAGGAAAGTTGCTCTCGGAAGTTTAAAACAATGCTTTGTCACTTGTCAGCTACAGAGACTAAATAAAATAAACAAATAAAATTAGAGTTAGCGATTAAGGAAGTGAAAACAATCTGTAGGAAATAGAAAAAGAAAAAAAAAAGATTAGGTTTTAAAAATAAAATTAGAAAAATATAAAAGTTTTCAAAATGACTCTTTTATTAGTGTGGTAAAAAAGCAGCAATATTTTAAAAAATATATGGACGTTGTAACATATTCATGCAGGTGTAAAGTTATAATAGAAATGATGTACACAAGACAAATATATCTTACATTTATAACATGTTTCATTTTCTTGAAATCATTCAACCTTCAGGAATGTCCTTTTTTATTGTATGTATCAATGCTTAAATTATTTATAACACTGCTTTTATTGCAACACGTGATTTTACGATTTTATTTTGATCTCCTTATTTTTTGGGGAAAAGTGTTATCTTTCATTTTAATGCAATAATAAAATCTTGTTTTTAAGGAATCCTTATTTTTTTTTCTTCTTTCATATAATTCATAATCCACTCTTATATTTACTGTGCAATCTGAATCTTTTTAAAAATTTCATTCAGAAATGACAACATTGTAAGGAATGTATAATGATTTTAAAATTAATTGTTTACCTAATAGTCATGAGTTGAATGCAACATAAAAAATGAAAAATCGTGAAAAATCTAAATCTGCTTAAAAATGCCAAATTTTTAGTATGTCCGAGTTAAGAGCAAAATCGATTGAAACATTTATGTCTTTGCAAACCTGAGAAACTCAAATTAAATAAAAGTGTACAGTAAAAAAAACTTATTTTAAATGATGAAAAATCCTTTAAAAATAAGTCGGAGGTCGTTCTTTATTCTTAAATTAACTACTCTGCCATAAAGTTGTAAATGATTGTGGCTGTAGAATATGTTTTCTGTATGCATAGGTAAAATTTCTTCAAACAAGGAGTCGTATTAATATTGTTACGGATTTCACTTCATCCTGGTTCGTTTTGTGTAGTAGGTGTATGGTGTGACATAAATACAATCAGCAGTCCTTTAGTAGAAAACAATGACGATGTTTGTTTGCATGATTATTACAAGGCAGAACAGTAGAAAGACGACAAATATTTACAGATCACAACTATATACAGTCGAGACTAACATACAAGACATTATAGTAGCACTGTACAGCAGACAGTAGCCCACATGTAGAAATTCGGCAGTGACAACATCCACAGCACACAAAGCGGTCAAAAAAGATTGGCCAGGAGAGGGGAATCCACAGATCTTCGCTCCACGGTCTCTCCAGATGGCTGAAACACTCCTCTGTCTCTTCTCGCTTTAGCTGCAGACTCGCTACTTCAATTCGCGAAAACTCCTCAGTTCATGACTATACGATATGGCATACAGCAATACGTTACATACAGACGTTGCTTCGGTATTTTCTAGTTGACTCCGAATACCTTCCAATTCACGACTATTCCAGTTCAGGACTATTCGCATCTTGAGAGTGCTGGCCTTTTATAGCTCCTGGGAGAAGAAGATCTTGGGCCAGTCATAGTGTATCTGGACGTATCCTCGGTTCCTAATGATAGACAAAATTATCGAAGTTTCAGGTATTATCCCTTTTGGCGCTAAATGGTTGTCAAATTTGTCTCCAAATTCGCCAAATTCTTGTATTTCCGATGCGACACCCGGCACCATCCAATACAGATGACTGTAAATTAATCTCCCTTATGAAGACAGTACTTGTCAGGGGAAACAAATTTACAGGCTCGTAAAAATATTTAGATTTAATCAAACTTCATTTTTTGAACAGAATTCCTCATAATTGTTTCCATTTCTGAATTTTCCCGATTAGAACAACTCAAATATTGATAACATTTTGTAATATTGAGTAACTGACGGATGGATTATTCAAAAATATATAGAAAATATAAGCAATTCAGAAATTGAACTTCTATTGGTAAATGACATTTTTCATTTTTCAGTATATTTCAAGATAAAAGATATATTTGAAAACGAACCAATGGCACGCGACGCAATATTTTAGGCATCCCACCTTTCAAAACGGCTTGCATGGGACTTTATTTGATATGCTGAACTTGCTGTGCCGATTCGGTTGGTTAGAAACCAAAGATTTTGAAATGCAGCCGACCGATTTCAAGTCTAGTTCGATGTGCATAAAAAATTTGTTGAAACAAGAAAAAAGCTGGAATGGATTGAAACAGAAAGGTTAACAAGCAACACAGGTAAAAATGCCAGTAACGAAATTCAGAATTTTCTCTTTCCAAAACAGTTTATCTTTTCTAGGAAAAGGAAGACCTCACCTTTCACCCAAGATGTAATATTTTTTCGGCTTAAAATTTTTCTTTAACTTCAAGTTTCATAAAAGTTCTCCTCCATTAACATGGTATCTCAAAAACTAACAGAGTTATTTACATAAACATTTCAGCGCATGTTTTCAATAATATGGACAATGAGATGAGCCAAAAGTGTTATTGTTGGTGAAATACTTTTTCATTTATAGGCGTTTGAAGAAAAATCAGGTTGTGAATTTATGGAAAAATGCATATATGTGTATATTTTTACTCACAACTTCTTTGCACCTGAAGATTTTTCTTATAATTTGTTCATTTCATTCATCATTATAATCTATAACTTGTGTAAAAAGAAAAATAGGATTGCTGCTTTACCATTTTGTGAAGAGTGTCAACCGCTTTGGTTCAATTTCATTAGAATTTACAGCAAATTTCTAAAAATGCATTATATTTTGCAATAATTTTATTGTATTAATAGCATTTTGTATTACAATTGACAACGCATCTAAAAACCATATTTTTAAATAGTTTAAAAAAAATCCAATTTTTTAGAAATTTTCCTTTTAACGTAGTCGGATACCTTAAGCCTCTTTTCATCTATGCTCCCGAATCATTATTTTTAGAGATGGATAACAATATAAAGACTCGCTCAGAAACCGTTTGGCAGATGACTCCCATTCAGCGTACGCTTTATTATAAATAGAATCTTACAATCCGAACGTAAGTTTTTCATCTGCAACAACAGAAGTCAAATAACGTTATTTTAATTTGAATTATTCGTATGTCTAAAGCATTTACTACCTTATAAGGCAAAATGTATTTTTTAGTGAAGAGTTTCGAGTTGTTATTACTTAATTTTATTATCTTCCCAATAATCACGATCCAAAATTATCTGACGGCACGTCTATGCCTCATTTCTTTAGGAAAAACGGTATGTGGATCCAAAAAGGTTCGCCACATTTGGTTTAGACTAATGCTGGGCATTTTTGAAGGTAACGGAATAATTTGATTTATCCTTATGGGAAAACTCGCAAATTGTAAATTTTTGAATAGAAATTCAAAAAAAGTTTGATGACATTCAAAGAGGATCAAATTAATAATATAGAATAACGGCACTCCTTGGAATGGGCAATGAAGTCACCGTCTTGCGTCCCTTCTGCCTCGTCTTCAACTGTAACCGAATCAGCGACGAAGGTTTCTGACACTTGCTCATAGAAATCTTTCGTGTGCTCATTTTTGCAATAAAAAGTAATGGCTGGAAATTTCAATGGAAATGCAATTTTTCGATTCAACATATTCGTTCAAATTAAGAAAGGAACAATGTTAAATTTGAAAAAATAAATGTATAGATAGTTGGTCACACAACTTTTAATGTATCCTTGCTCTACTATAACTTTTTTAAATGAAATATATTTTATAACTTTCGTTTAAAAATATTTGATTCTGTTTTATCCTTTCTTATTAAAGATTTTTCCTCCATGGATAATCAAAACCTTTTATTTTTTTTAATCCTTTTGAAAACTTCAGCAAATCGGACACGGCAGACATTGTTTATTAGCAATTACTCCTTAAGCAGAGTCTTTCATTCCTGTTTCCACAGATGGATTTAAGACATCTACTCATGCCTCATTTGCAGTGGTTTTTCCAGATGAAATTTCATGTTTCCAATTTCCTCTATATTGTTTTATTTTTACTGATGAGACCACTGCAGATTTGCATGCTTTATTAGAAATTTTAAATAGACCTTGTGGAAGCTGTATGGTTTACAATGATTCTTTAAGTGTTTTACAGTCTTTAAAGTCGCTTCAAAATCATGCTCACAAATATATTTTAAAGATTTTCGACTTCTTTTATAGGACTATTATCTCTCTTGGCTTTACAATTCTATTCTGCTGGATACCATCCCATGTGGGAATATGTGGCAATGGCAGGCTGATTAGAGAACCAAATCCATAACTCGTACTATAGAAACTTCTGTTCCTCTATGCGATTTGAAGAAAAAGGCAAAAAGTTGTCTTTACATAAACTGGCAAACCCAACGGGACACGGAAACTCTAAACAAACTTCATTGTTGCAAGCCTATTATAGAAAGCTGGCCTTCTTTGAATGATCGAAAACGTGGCACCGTTTTTCTCGTTGAGAATCGATCGCACTAGATTCACACACAGGCATCTGTTATTCAAGGATCCATTGCTGATGTGCCGCCCACAATGCGACTGTGGAATAACAGTTTGTCATGTTCCTTATTGAATGCCCACGCTTTAATGCCCAACGCTTGTTTTACTCCAAAGGCATAGCAGTGACTTCGCCATTGCTGCCTGGCTGAGATACATAACCTTTGTGTATTTTTAAAATCTATAGTTTTTATTTCTTTATCTAAACTATTATTATTTCGGTTTCGTTTTGACATTTGTTGTTTATCACCGATCTATCAATGTAAATACTTTTATGGAAACTGTTTTTATTAAACTTTGAAATCGAAATAAACTTGTTTGACCCAGTATAATATTAATATTGGTTCTTTTGCTATGAAACTTCAAACCGAAACCAAATCTTTCTTATAAAATACAAATAAGCAAATTATAATCGGACTGCTGAAGAAATTTTATGTAAGTATATACCGGATGCCTCAGAATTTATAGGATGTCTTTTTAGAAGGTAATTTTATTAAATTTACAATGTTTTTCATAGTTTCAGGCAGATAGTACAGTTTCAACTCAAACGATTTTAGTCAACACGACACCAATATAGACAATCAATCAATCATTTTCTGAGAGTTAACGCTTCAGAAAGTTTTCTAACGATTTATTCAGAAATGAAATATGTAAATGTAAGAAATAAATCAGACAAATTATCCTCCGTGCTTTTTTTTCAAACGGAATAATAATGTGAATTCGAATCATATTTTTATTTCCTATTTTTTATTTTATATTATTCGGAGATCGATTTTCTTTTCCATGATCATATTAACTGAATTCTTGAAGTCATTACCGAAAATAAGTGGTGTAAATTTATTCGGTAAACTTTTCTTTTGACTTAATAATGCAATCAGCGTTATTTAAATTTAATATTTTCTTAAAATAATTATAGAAAATATAAATTTTATAAATATTAGAAATGAATAAATAGGGTAAATATTTTCAATAAGGGTTTATGTCCTTTTAAAATCTTAAATCTATCGATTAAAGACTTTACTTTATTAATTGAATGATATTTGGTAAACAGTTTATTAGCAAGGAATTTATCTGCTTTAGTAAAGGTTTAAAAATTGAAAAAAGGAGGGGTTAGTTTTTTGTTAAAATATCCAACTACTTTAAAAATTCTGGTTATCACTGGTTACATTGGCGATTTTTTAAAAATTCTTATTATTTCTTATAGTTCAGATTTCTTTTACCAAAACAGTTTATTATTTCTTGTTAAAGAGAAGTCTACCATCTCGTCCAAGGGAATGTTAATTAAATTGTTTTTTTCAGCTCAAATTTATCTTCAATTTTCTCAAAATAATTTTTATAGAAATTCTCCACCGTTAACACGAATCTCAAAAATTGCCATAGGTGTTTACATAAACCTTTGAGTGTGTGATTCAAATAATGTGGGCAATGAAATGAACAGAAAGTTTTATTGTTGGTGAATTGCTTTTTCATTTTTAGGTGTTTTTAGAAAACATAAGTTGTAAATTTATGGGAAAAAATGTATATAGGTGTATATTTTTACCCATAACTTCTTTGAATCGCAACATTTTTCTTAGATTTTGGCTCATTTCATTCATCAATGTATTCCATAACTTGTGTCCAAAGAAAAATAGAATTGCTTCTTTACCATTTTGTGTAGAGTGTTAACTGTTTTGGTTAAATTTCATTAAAAATTAAAACACATTTTTTATATCTGTTACAATATATTATATTTCTAATATTTTTTTTGCATTTATAGTATTTTGTATAATAATTGACACTATATCTAAAAACCATAATATTAGATAATGTTTAAAAAATCCATTTTTCAAAAAATGTCTTTCGTACGTATTCGGATAACTTGAATTGATGTCTCTAGAATAGTTGTACTACGATTTTACCTTAATTATGTTTCCTTTGCAGGCGTTTTATCCACGGCTAAGAAAACCGCCAGTGCCATTAAAGAATTCGGATCCAGACTGACCCGGAAGAAATTCGTCGATACAGACGTCATGGAGACCAACCTTCGTCGTTGTCTGAACACGGCAGACATTACCATGTTGGCCATCGGACACATGATTGGCTCCGGAGTGTACGTGCTCACTGCAACTGTCGCCAAGAACATGGCCGGACCTGCCATCGTACTGGCCTTCCTCTTCAGCGGATTCGCTTCCTTCCTGGCAGCCCTCTGCTACGCCGAACTGGGGGTTCGATATCCGAGATCTGGATCCGCCTACTCCTACACATACCTCGCTTTGGGGGAACTCTGGGCCTTCTTGGTGGGCTGGAATGTAGCTCTGGAGCACGTGATCGGAGCGGCCGCCATATCTAGGGCTTGCAGTGCCTACATAGACTCTTTGGCGGGAGGAGTCATCAGCAACGCCACCGAAAATGCCATGGGCACCATTCACGTACCCCTCATAGCAGAGCGCCTGGATTTCCTGGCCTTCGGGATACTGATTCTTTTCACCATCTGCCTTTCATTCGGAGTAAGAATGACATCACACCTAAACAATGTCTTCTCGGTCGCCAATTTGGTGGTCATCGTGACCGTCATATGCGTGGGCGCTTACTTCGCAGACACTTCCAATTGGACCAATCCGGCAACAGGTGGTTTCATGCCTTTCGGCTGGTCGGGCGTTTTAGCAGCTTCGGCCTCTTGCTTCTATGCGTATGTGGGTTTCGACTCCATCGCATCGTCTGGAGAAGAGGCAAGAGATCCACAAAAATCCATCCCGAGGGCCACCATGATTTCCATGGGCATCGCCACCACGACTTACGTGGCAGTGGCTACTGTCCTCACACTCATGGTCAACTATCGGGACATCCACGATGATTCTGGACTGCCAGATGCCCTGGCTGCACATGGAGCCCACTGGGCGAAAATTGTTGTGATCGTAGGCGCTGTTAGTGGAATGGCAACTGGAATCATTGGCAGCCTCTTTGCGCTTACAAGGGTCATTTACGTGATGGCCGATGACGGCCTGCTGTTTGCATTTTGCTCTAATGTGAACACAAAGACGAAAATCCCGCTAGGGGCCATGTACATATTCGCTTCCTTGTCGGCTCTCATGACACTGACTTTGGACATTAACACCCTCGTGGAAGTCATGTCCATCGGGACGCTGTTCGCCTATTTAGTAGTCAGCGCTTCGGTCATCATCTTGAGGTACAGACCCAACTTGTGCCCCAAGGACGACAGCCAAGAATTGTCCTCCATCGGCAGCAGCACCGAAAAAATGGAAGATATCGGTGCTGGAGAATTTAAGGCGCGTTTCCAGATGTTAAGGACCTACTTGGATTGGTGGCCTGGCCGTCTGGTCACAGTGTGCGTCCTCTGCTTCGTCGTTTTCACCTTCCTGACTTGCGGATTTGTGACAGGATGCTCTTCAAGCATCTCCAGTGGATCGTGGTGGAGTATCATCATTCTGGTGCTGCTGCTGTTTTGCACCATCTCGTGCTTCGTCGTCATTACGCTGCATCAGCAATCCAATGCACCCCTCCGATACAAGGTGATACAGTTTTAAGCCACTTATTTAGTTTATTGCATTTGTACCGAAATTAACTCAATGAAATAATCTGCAAGTGCATTACACGAACGTTATTGCTCTCATTCAGGTTAAACTGACCCGAAAGTCAGCAAAGCTTAGCAGAAGAATGCATTGTCGAGGAAGCACAATGAGGAGAGCAGCATCCATAAAAACCAGATTTATTGAAGCAAAAGTTCATTAGCTCGCTCTTAAAGCAAAAAAAAAATAAATAAATAATAGGTTGAGTTTTAAATAAAGTTCAGCATCACCAAACTTTGGAGAACAACCTTTAAAACAGATTGGGATCCCAATGTTTCGATATAAAAACTCGGCAAATCATCTTAAATTGGCTATACGGTAGGTCAGCCACATAGTCTGACATCTTTTCACTGCTCTCTCTCAAAGATCTTTAACCTACACGTATTTATTCGATTCGAGTTCACCAAATTTGCACGGTAAACACTGCCAACAACAAATAACCTAACTTTAAAAGGTCGGGTTCGAATAATGTTTATGGGTTGAGATGATGGGTTAGAAGTGGAAAAAAAACATAAGGACTGAATGGAAAGTTTCAGATCCAAATATCTTTTGCATGGATCTGACAAGTCTAACAGAAAAACACCTATAAAGGAGTAAAACACTGTTAATGAATTTTTTGTAAACTATTTTCATTTTTGTTCTGATTACTGAGCATTGAGAAGGAATCGCATAAGAAATTTCTCTGAATGAAAAAGATATTCAAAAATCTCGAAATCAATAAGTCCACCCTTGGTAGGCAAATAAGTTCATAGGACTTATGGCTAAAAATTAGCCCACAGAATATTCCTTTCACTTCCATCCCTTATGGCGAATTCGCGATGACTATCATTGATATTGATTCGAAATGACCTTGACAGGACAAAAATATTCATTTATGATTATACATCCGATGAAGCTATTTCTTAAGTCAAATTATTGTTAAAATACTTCTCCTCAAAACATAAATATAAAATTCAAAATCAAATGCTCTTATATAAATTACCAATAGAATTATATTGTGATGAAAAGGATCATTTACTAAATTACTTTATTTAACCCAACTGGAATGATTATTTGGATTCATGTTGAAGAAACTTCAGCCATATTTATCTTTTAAGATATGTAATTATATTAATAAATCAATTTTTTTTTCGATATATGAAATTTTTTGATCTCCTACTTTTAATGTTCAAACAGTTTTTTTAAAAAAAGGGACCGTTTGAATTTTCTTCCCTCCCCCAAGTCCAATTTTTGTGAAGTTTTACGGATTTTCATATTTTCATTTCTATACGATTTAATGCAATTTTATATTTTCGAATGCTATTTTCTTGAATTTTAGTTTTTGATTAAATAAGCTTACGAAAAACTTTATTAATTAATATCTAATGCAGTTATTGTTCAAATTTTGTACACAAATTTCTTAATATGTTCTGCAGTTCTTGAACTAGATAGCGAGCAATCTTTTCACGTAGAAATATTTGATAGTTGTTTTGATACATCAGACTTCAAACAGAAATGAAAATTTCATGATATTTATCTGTCGAACCCTAATATTCAAAGAATGAATTGAAATGCGGCTTTTTTTTCAGTTTAGTAACAAAATAATACATTTCTTAAGATATCTGCAAAGTTTTATGCAAATCATTTGATGAACCTCTAAGCCAAAATATTTTATTTATTACTTTTTTTCGTCTAAAATCCTCTTTCTCAATTAAAAAAAAAACTTCTATCATGCAATTGGTTACTTTGGTTTCACAGAGGGTTTTTTGATTGCAAAAAAATTTCAAAATATAACTAATTTCAGAGTGTTTTCAAAAAATTCACCCCGAACTTAGTCACGTATCTCAAGTTATATACCTTCTCCTTCCAGTCTGCTTCCATACATTTATAAAATACGACAAACTGGAAGAACCCGCACGGCGTTGTCCACGGCATAGCATCCCAAAAGAAAAATCTACTTTAAACTGAAGTTTAGCCTCACACTCGATAGGATACGGGCATGCGGCACAACATCAGAAAAACAGATTTGGAAACGATCAAAAACAGCCACAAAACCATTTTTTATAGAGCGCATTCAGAAATACTTGGAGCGTTAAAAAGGTAAAAATAGGATGTGTCCGCAGACTAAACAAACCGCTAAAAACCTGCAATAGAAAAGTTTTTTTACAATTTATGTTTGTTTGTTTGTTTCACTTTTCCCCTGTCTCCAGTTTAAACGTCTTTCTCTGTCAGCAGATGGGCGATCCTTTTGCTCCTCTGAAGCTCGTAATTCAGATACAATCTGTCTCCGCCATTCAGTTGCACTGCTAGGTTTTTTTTGGAGTCGGTTTTCATTGTATAGCTTTTGAATGATCTATCGTCTGCTAAAATAGTTTTTTTTGGAGTCGGTTTTCACTGTATAGCTTTTGAATGATCTATCGTCTGCTAAAATAGTTTTTTTAGTCGTTTTTCACTGTATAGCTTTTGAATTATCTATCGTCTGCTATTGTAGTTTTTCCGTTGGAAATCACAGTGTTATTGTCTAATTCATGCAATGTTAATTAAAAATAAAACAAACAAGTTAAAATAGTGTTTGTTTCATAGGTAGAGATTGTTGGTTCAGGGATCATTTCAATTAATTAAAATATATTAGAAAATAATGCAGAAGGTTGTCCCATTAAGCGTTTTATCGCCAAATAAAGTTAGAGCTTGATTTCCAAATTGCACATTCTCTAAATTCTTACGAATTGTCCTCATTGATTTAAGTCAATAATCAGTTTAAACGGATTTGAAACAATCACGAGACTGTCAGATTACGCATGCGTCGATATTTAAAGAAAGATATTTCTTTTCTTCCCTCATCTTGAAATCGGTCGAGCTAGAAAACTTTGTTTGTCTGCTTGCAAAATTGAGCATGAACGTTCAAGAGAGAGATTGTGGGGATAGAGACCTATAGAGAAGTCTTCCTTCAAACCGGTTTAAACGGATTATTGACTTAAATAAAAGAAGACAAATAATAACTTGAAAAATAATAATGTTCTCACTTGATGACTTGAAATAGTATCATTCATTTTTTTAAACCTTTTTTTTTAATTATAGGTACCGCTGGTTCCTTTGATCCCTGCTTTAAGCATAGTTGTGAATGCCGTCCTCATCGTCAATCTACAAGCAGCTACCTGGCTCAGGCTGCTCATATGGGTGGCGGTGGGTAAGTGAATGCTCTCTCTGCTTGATTAAGCTATTGAGAATAAAGTTGCACTCATTTGGTAAAATCCTTTTGCAAGTATTTTTTTGTATTATCGCAGATATGGTGGTATCTAATGTAGTCTGTTTCATAAATACTGGGACAAACTTTTAGAGGAGGTAGTGGGCATTACAAGGATTCAGATTTACATCCCTAGTAGCTCACAGATGTTTTAAAATATTATATGACATTGATCAATATTCGCAATATTGTTTGGAGAATGTTGGAGAATATTGTTTAATATAGTTCAATATCGCACAATATAATGGAAGAAACGGGCTACCTGGGCTAGCAACTTGTGGCCCGAAACACATTCATTCGGTACCAAATGGCACTGTACCCAGTAGCATATGAGGAAGCAGATCTTCAATCTCTCAGTCATTTGAGCTGTAATAGCCTGCAGCGGAGTTTGGAGTTAAGGGGAAAACCTGATGATTGTAAATAACGATTTAAGTACAGTACTGATGGTACCAGGTCATCTCAAAACCCTGGAGGATACGATGTCAATTATGGGCAGTTTCATTGCAACTGTTTGAGAGTAAGCAGGTGGGGAGAAAGACAGTCATTAACTACCTCGGAGGGAACGTTCGTTTGACGGATCGGTCAATGTAAGGTTGGACAATACCTATTCAGCAGTCGACCCCAACAAATCCTGTCGATAGTGTTACGTTCAGTGGTGGTGGGGTAGTGGGCTGTACACAAGAAAAAGGTAAGGAGTATGGAATGCTAAGCGAACACGGAGCTGGCAGATACGCACTTGATTTGTGAACTGGCAGAAGGAAATGCAAGAGCGGCTGAAAGGTTGTAGTGGGAAGGGTACTCACAGAGATGCACCGGACTGTCGGATGTTCAATGATTTGCATCACAATTTGTGTGAATATGAGTGGTTACGAAGTAATAGACATAGTAAGGGAAGGCCACGAGTGACTCTAACTCACAGGATGGAAGAAAATGCGGTGGATACCGTTAGAAGGAATCTGAGTGCCAGCGTACGAGCCGTAAGAATATTATGGACACAGATAGCTTGTACACTTACCTCTATTTGTCTTTTTCATTATTTTCTTCTGAGATATCTTCAAGAACATCACGGTTAAACAAATACTTAGCGAAATGCAGTTTAAAATGTGGGTACTCTTTAGTGTGTGTGCTGTGGCTTATCCCACTTGGTTGACAGTATTATCAAACAAGGTCCATGAACCTTCAAACAATGTATCATTGCCACAGGACTCGATAACAGCTGGCCTTTACTGAAACCGATGCAGTTCAAAATGCGGGCTGGTGCAGTTCGAGTCGCATTATATTTCGGACCAGGGGATAAACTTTGTGACACGTCACATGACACAGGTATGTCCACTTTGAAATCTGGCGTCAGTTGTTGCCAGTCCAAAATAAGACAGCTCCAGAGCAATTTTCCGCACACCATTCATGCACGGGGGCCCTCCTCCTCCAAGAAGAACAAATATCTTACCGGACTCGGGTGGGCTCATTGTTTCTTAATTGACAAGTCAAGATAAAAGGGCTTAGGCCAAGGACCTGGAGACATCAAAAGCTGAAATCTGACGTTGCTTGCATTGCATTTATCTGAGCATAATGGAATGGCCTTCACGCCTTCGGTACCCTACCAGGAGAATACACTCCCAACGTACTTGCCTTGGCGCGACGCCACAATACAAACACCGCCACAACTGCTGGATGGAAAAAGCACACACATATTAGAGGGAAAGCATGCTTTATTTTTTTAAGTCGAACCTTTTAACAAATATTTTTTTTTCTCCAGGTCTGTCAATGTATCTATCGTACGGCTTGGGCCACAGCAAACTGGATGCTACTTCACCCAAATCCACTCTCCTGAAACCGGGATCTTCGCAACTTCCCACCTGGGGATCTCTGGAACGAGAACCTTCTTTTGACGCGGCTCACAAGACGGAACATTCTACGGACAAAGGAAAGCACCCGATCCAGTCGTCACTGTCCAAGGAGTTTTTGGTTGACAACGTGGATACGTCGCCATGAATTCAATGCGCACTGCGAGGTCACTGATATCCGCTGTCGCATGGGACAAAAACTTGCCTCATTTGTGGCGACAGGTGCAGAGACAGCCTCATGTTGCTGTCTCCAAGCTCTTACTGCATGATTGTTGCTCTTGATAAATGAGAACACAGTGCAAATAAATGACTATTGTTAATTCTATGTATTCTGCAAGATTGCTCTTATGACCGCCATTCATTTTAAATCTGTATAAAATGAAGGATATGCAGAAAAAAAAGCAAAATGTGATTATTATTAACTCCATGTATCCTGCAGAATCGGTGTTTCCTTTGTGTTGTCACGTGACTGTAACTACTCTTGATAAAATGAAGCACACAGAGAAAAAGAGCTGTCATTCATTCTGTGTGCCCTATGGAGTTGGTGTCTCCTTTATGTCACCACATTATGACTGCCATTCTTGATGTATGTGTATAAAATGAAGGACACAGAGAAAAGAGCTAAATATTACTAATTCCTTGTGTCCTGGGGATTTTGATATATCCGTGACTTTACTGTACGATGAAAGTCTTGAAAAATTCTGTAAAATGAAAATCGCAAAGAAAGAGGGCTAAACGTGAGGGTTGTTAAGCTGTTTGTGTCCGTATTGAGTTAGTTTTGAGTATGAATATTTTAAGTGTGTAATTTATTAATTATGATGTATTTAGCATTGTGCTTTGTTTATGCGTATAAATATGTGTTAGAAATCATTAAAAATGCATGCAGCTATGGAAAGTCAAAATATTATTAGATTAATCTTCTGAAAAGAACAAATGTTTAATACTTAAATGTTGAATTATATTAAAAGGTATAATAAATGATTATTTTTATTTGTCTGAAGTTGCAATGTAAGGCCATTCAGATTAAATATCGGTTTGTTTTTTCGTAAAAGAATCACGAAAAAAAATCATAATAATTATTTTGATGTCCCATTTGATTAATCAAAAAAGCCCATTTTCCATCACATTAAAAGCGAGAATTTATGCAATCTGGTTGAATTTGAAATAAACATATAAATAAATCTGTATTAAATTTAAAGCATCATTTCAGAAGAGTATCCATCTATTCATGGGTTACAATGTAACGTGACATCAAAAAATTTCTTTGTTTCCAGCTATGGGAAATTAATTTTTCGCATGAAGTCTTCTAAACTAATTTTACACATGAATCAGCGAAAAATATTTTTAATATTAAATACATTTTGATATGATTATTTTTATTCTTTAAATTGAATTTGTTCAACAGCTTTTTTGTTGAATCCCCGTATCTTTTTACTTCATTACAAATTCTGAAACATATTATTATTTTTCATTTCACTATAAAATATATTCAAAGATAAGATCCCATTAATAAATAATTCTAAAATATAAATGCTACCTGCGATGTATGAAAAGCCGGCATTCTGTAATAGTATGATTCATGTATTATTATTGAATATTAAGGGACTTTATAGACATATTGTATTTCATTAAAATGTATTACAGATTTATTTTGTAATGTCTTATTGTTATTTAAAATGTTATTGTGAAAAAATAATGAAAGAGAGACATCAAATTTTTTTAAAATTTAAAATGCATATAAACTTAAGGTTGTGTTGAATAATATGCTTTGGGTGTAATATGCTTTTCTTAAGGAAGGAAACCAAATAAAATAAGAATCTACTTGCTCCACAAAGAAAGGAAATCTGTTTATTTTGCACTGCATTTTACTTTTTATTTCAGTGATCAGCTCCTATTACAGGTAGCTAAAATTTTCAATTAAATATTCCGTGGTGCGAAGTTTTGATTTATTATTCTTTTAGAACAATCGACCATTTCATGACTTCAGACCATGCAGCTTTGGTGGATTTTGGCTGGGAGGCGGAAGCAACCAAAATCGAACATTCTGATAAAAAAGTGATCATTAGATTTTCGTTACTTATGTCTGTGCCGCAAAGGTGTGGAATTTTTCATTTTTTTTATTCACATTTATTCTCTATTTTATTAAATAAGATACATAGAACAGGGAAACTTTATAAAAATTTAAAATTCTGCAATTCATCAGAGCATTTGTTGACTTAATTTATATGGAATGTACTTATTTATGTCATTTAGACAATTTTTCCTTTTTGTATTTATGTACCTATTATTAATGATTGAGATATTAAATGTTGAACTCTCATTATAGTATGTGTCTCATACATATTAATTCATGATTTATTGATTACAGAAGTACATACATAATAATATAGACATTTTAAAAATCACTTAAAATCTTTTCTTCTAATTATATATATATATATATATA